>CM076580.1:853829024-854429024 GCA_034641835.2 Pinus albicaulis | reverse complement strand
TAGTGCGTTGAGTGTCTCCAGTCAGAGATCTCGCCCTTAGCCCCGGGGGACTTCGAGTGCCTGCTCGGGTAAGGTATTTCTTCAGTCTTTAGCGGGAGGTTTGGTTGGTTGTTTTGCTAAGGAGCTGGGCTTTTCTTGTGACTGCGCAGTCCCTGGGAGAGAGGACGCAGTTCTTCTTGGAGATGTTTCGATTTGGGGATTTCTGCAGGAGTTTCGGTGGATATCCGGAGTAGGAGATCAGTGTTTGCCAGTCGGAGGGTTCCTGAGGAGTTGTGGCACTGTTTCCACTATTTTCATTTGACATCTGCGTTGAGCCTTGCAAGGGCAGCGTAATTCCTGGAGGAGGGTTTCTTCAGTGGATTTTGGAGGCTGACCATTTTTTATATGGTTTCTGGGTTTTGTCCGGGTTGGCGAGTATAGGTGATTTGCAGATTTTCAGCTCATTCCGGCAAGGGGAGCAGCCCCTAGTTTCCAGTCCATTCCAGCAGTGGCAGTTTTCCGGCAGCTGGGACGCAGTTCCTTAGAGCAGCCATTTCCGGTCTTTTCTGAGAGAGTTCTTCACTTGCCTTGAGCAAGAATAGGTGCTATCATTCCGATCATCTATTGTATTACATTTTATTTCTCAGATTAATAAAATGGCTTAGCATTCCTGGCATTTTTATGAGTATTTGCTTTATGTTCTATTTCTGGCATTTTCTATATTGTCGTATGCTTGTATTCCTGTCTATTTCCCTTCCAGGATATTACAGCTGCCCAAAGGAAGATATTTCTATGAATAAAGAGCTTGGAAAAAGGCTTAATCTCCTACTCAAAAATTGACAACACAGCTTATGGAGAAAAACCTTCAAAATATGAATTTCTCAAGGCTCCAAGGCCCACGGCAAAAATCGAGTTTGTTGTTGTCCCAAAGGTGCTTACAGCCTCCCTAAAATCAGATTTTGAAGTAATGGAAGTCTTCACATGCAACGAGAATCAATTGTCTCTTGCCGTCTTTTCCTCAAGCTCCTCACTTTTCACGCTCAAGCTTGCGGGCTGCGAAAGAAAATCAAACGTTAGCCTGAAATAAAGAGGATTTAAAATACAAATTAACGTACAAAGGCACTAGCCCAAGGAATGGGAGCGAACCCACATTCTTGCCTAGTTTAAAAAAACTCTCTTCAAGTAGCAAATATGACTTTGCGACGCTCTACAAATGGAAATTTTTAGATTTTAAAGGTGGAAATAGATGATCAAGTAGCTAGAGAACAAGAAACTCGCTCTTTGTCTTCCGTTGATGCAAAACTTGGGGTTGAAAGTAGCTGAGTCTTGGATCGCTTTGAATCTAAGAGTGAGTTGATCTATTTGAGACTTCTCCCACGCCCGGATAGATTTTCTGCAACAATACGAATAGATCTTTTCTACACACTTAAACAAATATCAGTCTGCAAAAGGATCAGAGCATCATAATGAAATAGATAAACCAAACATTCCTCCAAAAATGACTTGGCAAGCTAATTCCTAGGAATAATACTCTACATCACTGATGCATGCAAGATAGTTTGCACGCATCAATCCAAGCAAGATGGCAAATATAAACTAATATTGATCAAGCACATAAACGAATTCAAATATAATAGCAATAGTATGGAAAGAAATCACCTCATAACGCCAAGAGAACATCCGCTAAATAGCCCCAACGTCTTGATTTTATTGATATACAAAAATGGCAGAGTTTCCTCAAGCCCAATAGCTCATAACATGATACAATATGAGAGCCCATGACTCCATTATATAAAAAGTTGGGAGCAAATCCCAGTGAAGAACCATATGCCAAGTGGTGAGAGGGAGGAGATCACAAGGCAAACTCGAATTTGATATATGGAACTCCATTGCCAAGTGTAAAAATCGGATTCTGGCAAGTGGACATCATTTTCTTCTTCCCTTATGTGCCAAATTAGAATTTTATGATGGAATGACAAGTGTATATGGTTGGTAACTCATGTGGGCCAATTTTCTACAAAAATCTCCACCAAATATTCTCCCAAATCCTCCCATATAGGCATTAATTTCACAAATTTGAATTTCCAAGTGAGTAGCTCTCATTTAATGCTGAAAATTCAATTTTACTTGAGCACATGTCTTTTCCTTGATTTTAGGAGTCCACATCACCTTGGGACTTCACTTTAACTCCTCCATAATTTTCCACCTCATTTCCACCTCATTTAGCATGTGTGGATATTTATTTTTCTCCATTTATTTAATTTATGGCTTAATTAATTGCCAGATTTCCCACTAAACTTAGGAAAAGTGGTTTTTGACAGTTCAAAACAGATTTGTAACCCCTCAAAGTGTGTCATAGTAGAAAGTTGAGGGTGAGAGGTGTAATTTGATTACTCATACCCCATACAACTTCTCTATATAACACTTATTACAATTCAATTACAATTTTTATTGCAATTTTCGACTTGCGGAAAATCTAAAAAATTAAAAAATCACTACCTAAACTTAACCAAATTCCACGAAATTTTTTGTGTGATCTAATATGGTAATATATATTGATTCTAGACACTAGGACTCACCCAAGGCCTCACCATCAAGCCATACTATGGCTTTGGAGTAAAATTGGAGGAAAAAACTCAATTAATTATTAACTCCTGGTAGAGAGATGATAATTAACCAAGTAAAAAAAACTCCCAAAGTAATACTCACTTGTTGGAAAGGTCTCAGGCTACCTAGGCCTATTACAGACTCAATACTAACTCAAAACTCATCATTACTAGCATCACTTATTACAATTCCCCGTAGGGCGTGGAATTTGGGTATAAGAGAAAGATGATGAGAAGTAGAAAGTGGAATTTGGGTATAAGAGAAAGATGATGAGAAGTAAAAGTAGAGCTTAAACACTCTGTTGAATTGATGATATCTGATGATATCTGATGGTACAAGTGTCCTCTGGTTCATCCTTGGGCATGGAGTCTTCACATAATCTTCAAGTGCCACTCCAGTTGTCAACAGATCCAAAACATAATCACCCAATGTCCAGCTTGTTATCATTTGCTTAAAGGGATGCTACTAGATATAGGGATAAGCAATGAAGATCATATTAAATTGATGCAAGGTTCCCTTGCATCTGAAGGGGTTTAAGAAATTGGGATTTATGGTCACAAGACATATATATTGGAGCCCAAATACTTAATTATGAAAATTAGCAGATGTTATATATATATATATGATGATGATTACAATGGCGGAAGGGCCCTGGCTTTAATACAGCCATGGCACTTGTTGTCACTCAGATTGTATAGGCACTGCGACAATGACTCAGGTCAGGGGATGTCACTCTGATCCCCGACCTCTTTGTTCTAGTTGTCTCCCAACAGCAGATTATGGGGCGTAGTCCCTATGGAAATGTGAAAATAAAGGACAAGTTGGCAACCAACAAGTCCGGGAGACGATTGAGTGGCCTAGCGACTTGGTTAACTTTAGCAATATTTAAAGATTATATTAAATTGAATTGTGAGACCAATACCTTATGGAGTCTACTTCTTGCTTATTATCAATTAAATGCCAAGTAACCGAATGTACAATTGTTGCTTGAATGCTTCACTAACCTATATGTTATGCAAATCCTAAGACCTAGATGTGATGCAAGAATCTTGGTTGATTTTAAGTTAAATGCCTATTCTAAGTGTGACCTTCCTCTTAACTATTTTGGAACCAGCCTTTCGAGTAGGTTCTGTGGGATGGAATCCAACAGGAAGCAAGCAAAGGCTTGATTAATGATACTTCCCCCAGTGTTCCATCCACCCGATGCCTCCAGCACTGCAGATATTGTGGCTCTGACGACTACAAGGTCATTGTGTTAACCACTAGAAAGGTATTGAATCCCTCAAGCTAAATTGAAAAGGGTTGGCCCCAGATGTCTATCAACCAAGCTTATGCTTGGAGGTATGTTATTAATGCAAGTATACTTAGGATGCTTGTGCAAGATATATTGAGTGAGTCTTTAGTTAAGATTGTTTATGTTCTTTAAGTACTTAATGTTGATTATCGTATAGCAAGAGTACTTATTAATGATTTAAAAGACAATCTTAAACAAGATAAGGTGCCAATTTTACAAGTGCTAATGAAACCAAAGATACAATTGCTCTAGAATGAAATAGATGCTCTTCACAATAGATACCCACTTGAAATATGATCTATAAATCCAATGTTAATCCAATTAGCCGCCAGGAGATGTTAATTACTCAAGATAGAGAACAAGATTATTAATGTGCCAAGGAATCAAGACAATCGCTTAAGTGCCACAAATAAGTATCAAATGAACCATGAACCATACACAAATTGGAGCACTTATTAAGCAATGATTCAACCTTACTCAACAAATTAGATCCCAAAGTGACAAGATGTTAGGGCAATAGAAACCGCTCAATAATATGCTTATGCCAATCTTCACTTAGATGTTTAATGAACCAATATCTTAGATCCTTAGATTAATTCTTGAGCGATAACTTAACAAAATTATTTGCTTATGATATCAAGTGTGCCAAAGTGCTTTTAGAGAGTGATCTTAGTGTAAAATTTGAAGTTTTACAAGAAACACAATGTTAGATTCCAACTATCAATGCTAGCAACCTAATAGCACAATGAAATAAATCTTCTCCACAATGAACTTATTAGAGCATGAAACAATGAAAATCACTTATGTAACTTGTAGTCCAATGTTAAGATAGATTTAGGACAGCAGTAAATAAAATCACTTATGCACCAAAATGACAAACATGTGTGAACAAAATATGAAGCAACAAGACACCCAATGACTTTCCAAGTGAAATAATAAGCTAACCAATCTTCTTATAAGTATTTTTCAGACTTGTATCAGATTTTATCACACTTTTATGCAGAGATATCAGTCATGAAAAACTTGAAGTTTTATGCCAAAAGATTAATGCTCAAGTTGCTTAGATGACTTGACAGTATGCTAGATATCTTACCAATCAATTTTAAGCCTCTTAAATGTGTTTATCAGTGATATATCAAATTTGATTACCCTTATTGCAGTCAGCAACAAACCATGAAACAAGCCTAAAGATGAATGCCCAATTCATGCAATTAATTCCTTAATGTGTTAGGCAAATTATGAGTTGATTTTGGGACACTCTTATGAATGTTATACCATTGTTATGAGATAGATATGACAGTTGTAGTAAAACAGTGAAACAATGAGGGTTTAGAGATCAAACGCTAGGCCCAAGGCCCTGAATATTGTTTGCCTAAGACATTGAAACAACGAGGGTTTAGAGATCAAACACTAGGCCCAAGGCCTTGAAGATTGTTTTCCCAATTTGCCAAAAAATTTCCCAATGGTTGTACTTGAAAACAAAAAACTTGGCCAATTTCTTAGCAAAAACCACCAAAAATTAGCTTCAAAAAAATTCAGACAACACCCACAGATACAAATAAGGGGAAGATAGGCAAAATAAGGACCAAACAGAGGAGAACAAAGATTAGAAGGCCTGACGTCTTGGGTGAGGAGGAGGGACGGGGGGCAAGGCAAGGAGGAGGCCTAGAAAGGTCTACAGCTAGACCTTAGAGGCCCTAAAAGTCCCACAGCAAGCCCTTAGGGTTGTTGTCTAACGGAGAGAGGGGAAGTCAAAACCCTAGAGGCTTACGGTCAAGCCAAAAATGGCCTTAAAATCCCACAACCAAGGGAATGAGGGCAGGATGAGTGGCCTAGACTCTAGAGGCCACAACCAGGACTGGGAAGGCCGAAAAAGGTTAACGTTGGGGCCTTAGAGGCTGGACAACTAGGCTGAAGGAGGACATTGGGCCTCGAGGCCTCAGAAAATTGAAACCCTCGCCCAAAGATCGAATTTGCTTTAGATCTTCAAATTTACTGCAAAATTCTTTCGTTGTTAACCCTGCAAAAATTGTAGAGGCTATATCTTACCCTATAGGGCCTAGATCTAGCTCTAATCCAACAATTTTCCTTTGATCTCACTTACACAAATAAATTTACAAGAGCCCAAAACCCCAATATATACAAAAATTCAAAAAAATCCCAAAGCCCCAAAAAATCCCAACTGCAAAACAAGGGTTAGAAAATAAAATAATTTACAAATTTATTATACACAAAATATATTTCGAAAAATAAATGATAAACCACAGCCTTAGAAGTTCATATCAAATATTTAGGATCCAAACATAGTTAGCTTGTGCCCACAGTTTGTGAACTTAGAGCCCAGGGGTTGGGGAACCTGCAAACACTATATATTTTCTCAAGAAATAAACCATAAGAACATACAACGAATCGGATCACCTAATATAAGCCCAAAACTTACAAATAAAACAATCCTATTAAAATTAAAATTTTAAAGCACAATATTGGAATGCCCGTACCCAGCATCAATAGAACAATCATATCATCTACAGTGAAATAATGATTCAATTAAAATATTAAAGCACAATATAGGAATGCACGTGCTCAGCACATACCACAAATCAGTGTTAGAAAGACACCATGAACTGCACCCCAAAGTCTTTTATTATGATAGTCCAAACGTTCCCAGTGGGACAGTAGCTTTACATCAACTTTACAAAGTTACATTAGCCAAAGATCTGTTGGATTGAGGCACAAATGACCTCTAATTTATAGATAAATCCTTCAAGTGGAAAATAACGACTAGTTGGTTTGATCCTCGTCAAAATAATCTCAACCGTTGATAAATCCTTGATCAACTTTTAATCTCTGCGGTCAAAAATACTTATTTTTGAGGATTTTTTGAATTTTTCATTAAACCCATTTTCTATTAGCTCATAAATAATTATTTTGAGTTAATTTCCTAAAAAAATTGAGACTTTGACTCAACCACCAACGTCCAAGGGTCTAATTTTTCTTGAAATTTCCAATATTCCCTTGGTTGGGGGGGCTCCAAATATTAATTTTTTCAAGACCCATAAAGTTCTCCACTTGGAGAATTTAATTTCTCTAACATTTTAATTTTTACACTAATTAATTAATTTTCTAGCTCAGGATTAATTTTATTTTTGCGATAAAAATTAATTAATTGACACTTGAAGGGATTATTTATTTTTACACCCTCAAATATTTTAGCCATGGTGTCTAAGTAAGTGGGACCGTGCACTAAAATATTTTTTACGTAAGATTTTACAATAATTCAACCCTCAAAGGGGAAAACCTGTTCATTATAGACCCTCAAATAACTTACCCAATTTTGTGACACAATATGATCTAGTAGACCAAGTGACTTGTTATAAAATAATTTAGCCATTTAACTTAAATTATTCACAAAACACTTTTACTGAAGACTCGACTAGAACACTAGGACTCACCTAAGACTTTGACGATAAATTCCACCCTAGCTTTGGGGTGAGACTGGAGGGAAAGACTTTGTCGATCATCCGTGTTTAGAAACACAAATGAATTAGTGAGACGACAAACCTCCTAGGATGAAATTCGTTGCAAAATAATAGGTTTACTTAGGTTGTTACATACATACATGGTCTTGCTAGCATATAAAATCCGTCGCAAAATAATAGGCTTACCTAGGTTGTTACATACATAAACGGTCTTACTAGCATCATTTACGTTACAAATTTTGCAGAATGGGTTTACAATGACTCAAAATGATGATGGTTGATGATATTGATCCTTTGAAAAATATGGCACAACTGCTTCCTTGGAACTTTGACAAAATATGTGCAACAGTGCCTTTACATCAGGGGGCATGATCTTTTGACCCTTCCTAAATTAAACATCAATAAATATTAATTTTATACATGACATTGTCTTCCTCTCAAAAAAATTACTTTGTCCTCAAAGCATAGGTAATAAAGGGCGTTGTTGATGGAAAGCTTTGGTCTCCCAAGAGACTTCTTCTTCTAGTAGGTTCTTCAACTTAATCGAGTATTCTTTGATTAGTCGTGATCGCAACTTCTTTTCCCTGGTGGTGATGATTCATTCTAGTTCTAAAATGATCTTCCCTTCGTCATCTAATGTCGAAAGTGTTGTCTATGTCGCTTAGTATTCGCCAAGTGCTTTCTCAAGGCAAGATACGTGGAAGATGTTCTGAATACGGCTTGTATCAAGAAGGCTTAAGTTCTATGTTGCTTGGATGATCTTTTTGTTAATCTGATATGGTCCATAGAACTTTGGAGCCAATTTGTTTTTTTCCTTTATGATTTTAAGGACAATTGCTTGTAAGGCTAATGTTTAACAAATACCCATTCTCCAAACTCAAATTCTCTCTCTGATCTATTTCGGTAAGTCTGTTGCTTCATACGATTTCTTGCAATATTTAGATTGTCCTTTAACGTTTGGAAGACTTTTTGGGTTTCTTCTCACCGGTTTTTAACCGCTAGAAATGGCTTTAATAATGAAAGTCCTTCCATTCAGGAGGTGTTGACCTTGCCGCCTACACCTTCCTACAAGTTAGTGAGAAAGCCTTTAACCCCACAAGGTGTGGTTGGTGGCAAGGAACTCAAAGAAGAGGCTGTCACACTAATCCCAACTCTCTCCATTTAAGATATCTCCTAGGTTAGCTATGGGGGGTGGTCCCTAAAAGGAAAACTAAGTTAAAACATGTGAGGTTTCTAGGAGATATTAGAGTGAATTGGGTTACTTTTTGAGATTACAAGTAAATACAATGTGAGCAATATGAGCCAAAACCAACTTCAACAATCATCAACACATGAGATAGTAATAAGCATATGTAAAACCAATGCCTTGAAAATATTGCTAAAAAATGAAGATATTTGCTTAAAATAAATGAAGTTCTTCAAATGGAGGCACAAACAATCCTGAAAAGGAAACAAAGATAACTTTGAGAAGATAAAACTTGTATACAAGATAAAATAATCAATACAAGATATAAAAATTCTTTTAAGATATATGATCACTTTTTAATCCAAAGCATACAAGTATATATTGCAAAAGGAAACCAATTAGAATTCTACTTGCAAAATATAGATGCGGTAACACTGCCAAAACAAAGTATTCAATTTAACATATATTAAAAATGACAAGTATAATGACTAATTACAAGAAAAAACCATGAGATTTGTTAATATGAAATGAACCTATAATAGATTTGGATGCAATTATCTTGGTTACTTTTAATCTAAATGCCTACTCTAGGTGAGAGATCTTCCTTTTGAGTTCTTACCAAAGGGTAAAAATTGGGGTGTCTGTAAGAAAGAGGGGGCGAGGACACGATGGTGTCATTAACGATACTCGCCCCTTGAGTCTTACTAGCCAATGTGTGCCTTCGTTCCTACTAGGGGACAAACCACCTTCACAAGACAGTGGTCACAAGCCTTACCTGATTTTGGAAGAACTCTTTCCTAAGATTTCTATCAACCAAGCTTATGCCTTGGAGGTTAATTTTAAATATGCAACTTGTTATCGCTCCTTGCCGCCACACCTACCTACAAGTTAGTGGAAAAGCTTTTAACCCCACAAGTTGTTGGTGGTGGCAAGGAATTCGTGAGAAGGGTTGTCACCTACTCCCGACTCTCTCCGTTTAAGCTATCTCCCAAGAAGCAGGAGGTGGTCCCTAACAGAAAACCGAGTTAAAGATTTTTTTTGAGTTTTTAGGAGAATTGTTAGAGTGAAATTGGATTTTTTAAAAGATTTATGAGCATTTTATAAGCAGCCTTGAAATAATAATATCAAACCATTCAACCAGTGCCTTAAATAATGTGCTCAAAAATAATGCTCAAAAGATGAGAACACAATAATCCTGAAATGGAAACAGAAGATGTCAGCACAAGATTTTTGCAAGATAAAATGATTAAAGGATAACCAAATCCCAATATTTAAACATATCTTGTCATAGCTCGAAACAACCAAAAAATTAGATGTTGAAGATGAAATTAAACTTTGCGAAAGTAGAAAGTGAGCATCACACTACTTGCATGAGATTAACAACCATAAAAAGGGAAATGTGATGAAGAGTGCTCCTGGTTCATTTTAGTTAAACCTTCTCTACAACAAATATTTCAATTCAACTCTTCAATCCTCATACCTCACCCTCCCGAATTATGTGGATGTCACAGTGAGGAGTCAATAGCAGAGTAGAAAGTCCCTAGAAGTCTATACAACCAACTTATGTTGGGGGTAAGTTTTAATGAGTTGCTTGTATGAAATGAATGTTGATAAATCTCATTTAAATGATACATGCAAATTTTCCACAAGAGATGAGATGGTGATTACCTGCAATAATAAAACAAACTTCGAGAGAAACAAATAAACTTATACGTGTTGTAACATTTTAATGACAAGTGGAATGAAATAACTTCTTATAAAAAAGGTGCTTCAATGGTTCCTCAACACGCATGAAGCATAAACATTAAATCAATAGAATTTGCCAACCATGCGATTTATTCACACATAAAAAAAAGGATTTTGCTCAAGTTTGTAGCATTGGGGCTCATACATGTTAATTTAATTTAACCGAAATTTAGTTAGATGGATTTAGAGTGCATTAGTTGTTAATTCATTAGCATGCATAAAACGAAAAATCAGAAAATGAATCAATCCACCCAATATGGTTTCTTCCTCTTCAACCAAGGAAGGGGGATACCATGGGAAAAAGATCCCAAACTCCTTCAAGCAAAAAGAGTTATTTTATTATTGATTACAGGATGAAGAAAACAGCATTTAAGAAAGCTGCCCAAAAGGAGGGCCCTCTATGAATAAAGAGCTTGGAAAAGTGCTTAATCTCCTACTCAAAAATTGACAACACAACTTATGAAGAAAAAACTTCAAAATATGAATTTCTCAAGGCTCCAAGGCCCACGGCAAAGATCGAGTTTGCTGATGTCCCAAAGGTGCTTACGGCCTCCCTAAAATCAGATTTTGAAGTAATGGAAGCCTTCGCATGCAAGGAGGATCAATTTTCTATTGTCATCTTTTCCTCAAGCTCCTCACTTTTCACGCTCAAGCTTGCAGGCTGCGAAAGAAAATCAAACGTTAAGCTAAAATGAAGAGGTTTTAAAATACAAATTAATGTACAAAGGCACTAGCCCAAGGAATGCGAGCAAACCCTCATTCTTGCCTAGTTTAAAGAAACGCTCTTGAAGTAGCAAATATGACTTTAAGATGCTCTACAAATGGAAATTTTTAGATTTTAAAAGTGGAAATAGATGATCAAATCGCTAGAGAACGAGAAACTCCCTCTTTGTCTTCCTTTGATGCAAAACTTGGGGTTGAAAGTAGCTAAGTCTTGGATTGCTTTAAATCTAAGAGTGAGTTGATCTATTTGAGACTTCTCCCACACCCGGATGGATTTCCTACACACAATACGAATAGATCTTCCCTACACACTTAACAAATATCAGTCTACAAAAAGATTAGTGCATCATAATGAAATGGATAAACCAAACATTCCTCCGAAAATGACTTGGCAAGCTAATTCCTAGAATAATACTCTAAATCAATGATGCATGAAAGATAGCTTGCATGCATCAATCCAAGCAAGATGGCAAATATAAACTAATATTGATCAAGCATATAAACGAATTCAAATACAATAACAATAGCATGGAAAGAAATCACCTCATAACGCCAAGAGAACATCTGCTAAATAGCCCCAATGTCTTGATTTTATTGATATACAAAAATGGCAGAGTTTCCTCAAGCCCAATAGCTCATAATATGATACAATATGAGAGCCCATGGCTCCATTATATAGAAAGTTGGGAGCAAAACCCAATGAAGAACCATATGCCAAGTGGTAAGACGGAGGAGATCACAAGGCAAATTCGAATTTAATATGTAGAGCTCCATTGCCAAGTGTAAAAATCGGATTCTGGCAAGTGGACATCATTTTCTTCTTCCCTTATGTTGCACATTCGAATTTTATGATGAAATGACAAGTGTATATGGGTGGTAACCCAAGTGGAGACAATTTTCCACAAAAAAATCCACCAAATATTCTCCCAAATCCTCCCAAATATGTTCTAACTTCACAAATCGAATTTCCAAGTAAGCAACTCTCATTTAATGCGGAAATTCAATTTTATTTGAGCACATGTCTTTTCCTTGATTTTAGGAGTCCACATCACATTGGGACATCACTTTAACTCCTCCATAATTTTCCACCTCATTTCCACCTCATTTAGCATGTGTGGATATTTATTTTTCTCTATTTATTTAACTTCTGGCTTAATTAATTGCCAGATTTCCCACTAAACTTAGGAAAAGTGTGTTTTGAGGGTTCAAAACAAATTTTTAACCCCTCAAAGTGTGTCAGAGTAGAAAGTTGAAGGTGAGGGTGTAATTTTGATTACTCATACTCCATACAACTTCTCTAGGTAACACTTATTACAATTCAATTACAATTTTTATTGCAATTTTCGACTTGCGGAAAATCTAAAAAAATAAAAAATCACTACCTATACCTAACCAAATTCCACGAAATTTTTTGTGTGATCTAGTATGATAATATACATTGACTCTAGAAACTTAAGACTCACCCAAGGCCTCACCATCAAGCCGTACTCCGGCTTTGGAGTAAAAATGGTGGAAAAAACTCAATTAATTATTAACTCCTGGTAGGGAGATGATAATTAACCGAGTAAAAAAAAACCTCTCAGAGTAATACTCACTTGTTGGCAAGGTCCCAGACTACCTAGACCTACTACAGACTCAATACTGACTCAAAACTCATCATTATTAGAATCACTTATTACAATTTGCAGTAGGTGAATCTGATGTATAAGTGCACAGCAATTAATTCTTTATGTTTGGAGCAACTTTACTTTTCTTACAGCAATCACACAAATAGTTAAGTAAAATGCAGATAGAACATATAAGTGGATCTTATAGAAGACAAACCAGAAACAGAAAATTTTGGTGGTGCATTACGGCGGTCAACGGGATGCTTCAACCAGCAAAGTCTCCTTGGTCGGCCAACCCGGAATGTGTCACAACGAGTCCTCGATCGGCAAGCGAGTCAACCCCCGGAGTCAGCTCCAAGGAATCCCAGCGTGGAAAGTCTTGTGAGGCAGCAATAAAGATCAACGCAATGGGAGTTGGTCCAACCCTTTGACCTGCGATTTCGTGCCAAACGATCACGGCCTTCCAAAATGCGAACTTCTCTTAATTTATTGAATTGGACCATTGACCCAAGTCAATCTTTGGTCAAACTTTACCTCAAAACCCTAGCTATGAGAAATTCATCCTTCATTTCAGTAAAATCATGATTTGTCCTTCTTCTTCACACGTGTGGGTTGAACTCGTCCTCCAAGGAGCTCGTACTAAATCAGATGAGAGAAGAAGATGTGAGTTGTGTTGTGGTGAAATGCTCTCCAACTTTGCCTGTATTTATATCCATCATTGGGGTGTGTGACACATCTGCTGGGGGTGTAAAACCTTAAGGCCGACCTGCACATATAATTTATTATAAATAATAAATTCAAAATAAATGTTCTGCTCATCGGATTAAGATATATTTTATATGGATTTTACACCTCTCCGAAAGAGGAATCCAACAAAATATTTAGCCTCTTAATCTGAGCATCACAACATGGAGTTTGGACCTAGTTGTCCAAATTTAACGAGTACAAGAGAAAGATGATGTGAAGTAGAAGTAGCGCTTAAAATCTTTGTTGAACTAATGATATCTGATGGTACATGTGTCCTCTGGTTCATCCTTGGGCATGGAGTTTTCTCATTATCATCAGGTGTCACTCCAGTGGTCAACACAACTAAATTAGAATGTGTAATATTATATGCAAGTGAGTTATTTCTTCCAAAGAAGATTGTTGATAGCAATGCTTCCAAATAAGTGAAATGAAATAATGCTCAAGATAAATTGCACCAATAACTTCGATTGAAAATTAGAGTGAAACTAGCTCAATGTCACTTCATGAGTAGAAATAAAAATTGTATAAAATCACGTACTTCACAAGTTCCTTGTAAACCAAATGAGCTAAGTGAAATTAGACAAGTAAGTTGCTCAAAATAAATTTCTTCAAGTAAATGATGGCAATACAATGCTTCAAAAAGTATCAACAATAATCCAAATTTCATGTGAACATAAGCTGACATAAAATGATGAAGCATGAAACAATTCACCAAGTAAAAAAGATGGATTAATGAACAAATCAAAACTTGCCAAAAATGTAAAGTACTTGCTTGTGTGTTGTAATTTGAATACACATAAATTAGTTGCTCAAAAGATATGGTGCAAATGTTGTAGCTTAAGCAACAATGAATTGCACAATACAAGAACTTGAGAAATAAAATGGAAAACTAGACAAGTTCAACTTTGCAAATGAAAAGAGATGTGAGTGTTGTGTTGAGTCTACAAATTAACAAAGCATAAATTAGATCAGAGTGCATGTAAATGAGCAAAATATGAGATTTAGAATCTAAAATATGAAAACAAATCTACCCAAGAAAGAGTCTTCCTCCTAAATGAGGAGATAGGATACCATGGGAGAATTTCCCAAGCTCCTTCAAGGAAAAGAGAATTTATTATTGATTTGTTACAAAAGAAGAAAGCCCTTTTATATGTCAAGAAGGGCTCAATATTTAAGGATGCCCTCACAATGTATTCAACTTTGAGGGACTAGGATCCTTTCCTCTAGACAAACAATGAACAAATTTTACAAAAATGGAAAGTTTCAAGATGCCAAGGTCTTCAAATACAATCTAGAAATCCGTGACAGAATTTTGTCCCAAAAAATTGCAGCCACTTATGACAAGGACAAATACACAAGACAGAGAAGGTAAATCTCTCTCAAGTCCACGGCTAGCTGGGATAAATGGCAGCCCTTTGGGAGCTCACATCCAGTAGAGGTTGAGGCTCCAAACAACCACAATGGAGAGGTCTCTCCTCTTCAAATTAATGGGTCTAGGCTTGGAAACAAGAAGAGGAAGGCTTCCAACTCTCATAGCCTTCACAATGGGTGAAGTTGCCCTCAAAACATGCTCTCGAACCTATAAGAAATCAAGTGTCTCAAATGCTCTCGGCCTTGAAGGAGGGGCTTCCAATTTATGCCAAAGGTCCTGTAAAAATTTGTTAGATGTCTCGAGTAATTTGTCCCTCAAACTGAGACAAGAAAGAGTTAGAAAATGCTTCAAACAAAGGCTGCAAGTCCAGTCAAATGTTAGTGGAGACAAGGAAGAAGTGAAGGAAATATGTATAACTAATATACAAAAGACTAGGCCAAAGAGTATGAGTAAGACTCTCCTCTTTCCTTAGCCATCATTAAGCTATTGATTAGCAAATTCAAACCATTGAAAACACAAGATTTTTGAAATAGATAGTTTGAGTAGATAAAACTTGTATACAAGCTAAGGCTAGGGTCCCTGCAAGAAAACTCAAATGACAAGACTATGAGATTCAAAACAAATGAGAGTTCCTCCGAAAGCACATTCAAAAGTGGGATAATCTCTACTAATACCTCTCCTCACGCTTGATCTTGATCCAATAATGATGTTCCTTCTAAAAAACTTCAACAAAGATTAGCTCCATATAGATTTAGCAATAAACAATGATAAAGTAGTTCTAGAGATTTTTTTTAAATCAACTAGATCATTCTATTTCTAGAACAAATTACCAAATCATATATCAATGCAATGTAGCTCTACATCAACATATCTCTAAAAGCATATGGAAGCAAATAATATGATAGCACAAGTAGAAGAAAAAAATGAGAACATGATCAACTCTGTATACCATACTCAAGAAGGAAGAACATCCCATAAGTGAAACCCAAAGACTTTTATTGATAACGATTGATAGTACAAAAACTTTGGTAGTGTTTCACCAAGCCCAAAGCTTCCAACCATGATTACAAATAAGAGCCCAAGGCTCACTTATATAAGAGAATGGGAGCAAATCCCAATGAAGAACCAAATGCCAAGTGGTGAGAAGGAGGAGATCACAAAGAAAATTCGAAATTGATAATTGGAGCTCCAATGCCAAGTGTAAAAATCGATTTCTGGCAAGTGGACATCATTTTCTTCTTCCCTTATGTGCCAAATTCAAATTTTATGATGGAATGACATGTGTAGATGGGTGGTAACCCAGTGGAGACAATTTCTCACAAAAATCTCCACCAAATATCCTCCCAAATGCGCATTCACTTCACAAATTCGAATTTCCAAGTAAGCATCTTTCTCATTTAATGCCAAAAATTCCATTTTATTTGACCACGTGTCCTTTCTTTGATTTTAGGAGTCCACATCACCTTGGGACTTTATATTTACTCCATAATTTTCCACTTCATTTCCACAACATTTAGCATATGTGGATATTTATTTTTCTCCATTTATTTAATTGATGGCTTAATTAATTTCTCCCACTAAACTTAGGAAAAGTGGGTTTTGAGGGTTCAAAATGCATTCTTAACCCCTCAAAGTGTGTCATAGTAGAAAGTTGCGGGTGAGAGGTGCAAATTTTATTATTCATACCCAATACAACTTCTCTAGACTGTTGATTTTTGTAGCATCGGAAAGTGCTCTAAGCCCCAAATTTTGTGGAGAGACTTAGAAACTAGTATTCCAAAGAACCCAAAAACTGTTTGTGAAAATTCCACTCGGTTAATGTTTTATTAGAATAATTAATTATTTTAATGGAGACCCTAAGTCTAAACTTAGGGAAATTAAATAATTAAAGGACATTAATAAAACAGAGTAAGAATAATATAGAAAAGGCGGAGATCAAGTCTAATATAATCTTACCCATTGATTCGAGATCTAATCTCAGTCATTGATTTCTCAACCAAAAGATTATAAAGGAAGGCTTGAGGGTCATTTGGAAAGACACACACGGAGTGAATCTTGAAATGGAATTCTTCTGACGGAGCAGTGCTCAGACGAAGATCAAATCTAAGTGATTTAGTGCAGTGTAGGGTAAAGTAGCTTCCGGAGAGAGATTTTCTCAGTCGTAGAATCATCAGTAGAGAGAGGCAGAGAGACGTCCAGCAGAGGCAGCGCAGAGCCACATAGGGCTACGTAGAGGTTCAAAGGGTTTTAGAGATTCAGTTGTCGGATCAAATCCAGAAGCCGAAAGCCTGAGTGTGAGACCGGGAGGACCAAATCTAAGATTCCAAGAGTCAGATCGATCCTTAAAGGAGGTGAAGCAGTGCCTACGCAGTGACTGCGCAGAGACCTCTAGAGCCAGTTCTTCCAATGTCCGGATTAGCCGGATTTTCCAGTGATTGAGTGAGGTAAAACTCACATTTCTTTTTGCCAGTATTTCTCTCTGTAATTGAATAACCCTTGAGGTATTCAGAGATGTATTCAAGATTTGCTACTACTTAATAATACAAACCTCAAATCTGCTGCACCGATTTTCCTGCATTGGGTTTTTCTAGGGACTTGTGTCCAAAAATAATTGTCATATGTGTGATTGATTTCTTGCTCAGTTTCCTTGTTTCAGAATCATATTTTTATTCAGTGCAGGCTGCTTCAGTAGTTACTTCAATAATTCATATCTGAATTAATTATGTAAAAGTAATTTACATAATAGGAGAAGTACACTTAGTTGTTGCAGTGGGATTCCTAAGACTGTAAGATCTAGGAATTTTCACATGGTATCAAAGCGGTTGATGTGAAAAAGGAAGAGCAGATCTGAATCTGAAGTGAAGGTTGAATCGCTGCAGCAGCAGCAGATCGAATCCCCAGAGGGATTGCGCAAATCTAGCCAAGAGAGTTGAAGTTTCGAGGTTGTCTCTCTCTCAGTGAGTCAACAGAGAGGTAGGACTTCCGGTTCGAGATTTCGTTGAGGCAGAGGGAGTTGCGTAGAGCCTTCACGCTGATCCAGAGGGACGCAGTTTTCTATAGGTAGTTACCAGAGCAGAGAGGTGTCATAAGAAAGAAAAAGCACTTAGCAGGGAATTCTTCCTTAGTGAATTCCTAGTCGAGGAATTCAACGTTTTTCCAGGATCTGAGCAGCAGATCAGGGCAGCAGATCTACGAGCTCCAAAGGGAGTGCGTAAGCTTGCCTAGGTTATGCAGAGAGGGAGAAAGAGGAAGCAGTTCAACAGTTTTTCAACTGAGATGGCAACTCATGGTCTTAGAGATCAGGACTGGTTGGAGAGTTCCTCCATGCATGTAATGCGGAAGGAAAGGGTTTAATTCCTTCTAGCTGAATACGATCTCAAGGTGTTCATGGAAAATGTAGTTGTTGTACCTACAGATCTAGATCAGAATAAAAAGTACAAGGCCGATATGGCAAAGTGCAAGAGGCTAATCCTTGATGGTGTCAAGGATCACATAGTCTCATATTTAGCTGGCAAGGGCACTGCCAGGGAGATGTGGGAAGCCTTGTCCATGTTGTATCAAGGAACTTTCAGGCAACGGAAAATGTACCTGGAGCAGAAGCTTTGCATGATCCAGATGCAGAAAGGGGACCGCATTGCTCTGTTCCTTACGAGACTTCAAGAGATACGAGACCAATTGGCAGTCATGGGATCTGCCCCACCAGTAATGACCATGGTGAGGTTGGCCCTTAATGCAATCACAAAGGAGTGGCAAGTTTTTGTCCAAAGCATTTTGGGCAAGGCTACGCTTCCTAGTTGGGAGCAGATGTGGTCAGCACTTCAGGAGGAAGAGCTGAGAGATCTAGTCAAGTGCAAACTTAACAGCAGCAGCGGTAGCGGATTGAAGACTTTGGAGGAGGAGGAGAATGCAACCCTCACATCGAAAGGGAAGCAAGGGCAACTGAGACAAAAGAGAGATGTCTCAAAGTTGAAATGCTTCAGATGTGGTGAGATGGACCACTTTGTATCACAATGTCCTTTGAAGAAAAAGGACAAGGATGAGAAGCATGATCCAACAGTTACAGCCGCAAAGATCGAGCAGGATGAGTTTGCTATGAGTGCTCATGCTTCTACTAATAAGAAGTGGAGCAACATTGAGTTGTAGTTCACCTTAAACTTTAGTTGGGCAAGATCCTTGAGGGTCCCACCTCATTGATCATTACTTTGCTACGGGAGCCCATGATTAGCAGTAGCGGGATGGAGGAGTTTCAGCGAGAGCCGAGGAGTGATGGAGACAACAGTGAAGTAGGTAGCAGCACCTATTTCTGGAGCAACAGCAGCGTAGTAGTAGCAACGCAATGCAGATTAGTGTTGCGCAGGGCAGAGCAGCAGCAGCGCAGTGCATCAGAGGGGCAGCATAGTAGTTATCAACAATCAAAGTCTTCATCACCAAGTTTCATCCACTGAACACTTGTTTAGTCTTGGGTGATTTCAGCTGCTTCTCTCAGCCGCTAAGTTGCAGTGTAGATGCAGTGTTAGCAATAGCAGTATTAGCAACATAGCAAATGCAGTACTTGAGAGGGAGTTGTAGTATAGATACGACGTGCGATGTTGGTACCATCGCTTGTGTCTGATGCTTGACAGCCAGCCAACGAGAGGTTAGCGATGCGGAGGATATGAGGACATAAACGGTACTTAGCGGGCATAGTGTTGACACCTTCCTTGCTTGATAGGGAGTGTTGATTTTTTGTATCATCGGAAGAAGTGCTTTAATCTTTAAGCCCCCAAATTTTGTGGGAGAGCAGACAGCGATGTTCAAAGAACCCAGAAATCGCTTGTGAAAATTCCACTCGGTTAATGTTTTATTTAATGGAGACCCTAAGTCTAAACTTAGGGAAATTAAATAATTAAAGAACATTAATAAAATAGAGTGAGAATAATCTAGAAAAGGCAGAGATCAATTCTAATATAATCTTAGTCGTTGATTAGAGATCTAATCTTGGCCGTTGATTTCTCAATGAGAAGATTATAAAGGAAGGTTTGAGGGTCATTTTGAAAAACACACACGAAGTGAATCTTGAGATTGAATTCTTCTAACGAAGCAGTGCTCAAACGAAGATCAGATCTAAGTGATTCAATGTAGTGAGGGGCAGAGTAGCTTCTGAAGAGAGATTTTATCAGTCGTACAATCATCAGCAGAGAGAGGCAGATAGACGTCCAGCAGAGCCATCGCGGAGCCAGTCAAGCTGTCTGCAGAGCCAGCGCAGAGCCACGTAGGGCTATGCAGAGGTTCAGAGGGTTTCTGAGATTCAGCTGTCGGATCAGATCCAGAAGCTGGAAGTCGCGCTATGAGACCGAGAGGTCTAGATCTGAGATTCTGAGAGTTAGATCGATCCTTTGCTGGGGTGACGCAGTGCTTAGAGGAGGTGACGCAGTGATTGTGTCGAGACCTTTAGAGGCAGTTTTCCCAGTGTCTGAATTAGCTAGATTTTCTAGTGATTGAGTGAGGTAAAACTCACATTTCTTTCTGCTAGTATCTCTCTGTAACTAAATAACCCTTGAGGTATTCAGAGATGTATTCAGGATTTGCAAATGCTTAATAATACAAACCCTTAGATCTACTGCACCAGTTTTCCCGCATTGGGTTTTTCCGGGGACTTGTGTCCAAAAATAATTGTGTCCTATGTGTGATTGATTTCTTGCTCAGTTTCCTTGTTTCGGAATCATATTTTTATTCAGTGTAGGCTGCTTCAGTGGTTACTTCAATAATTCAGATCTAAATTAATTCTGTGAAAGTAATTTACATAATAGGATAAGTATACTCCGTTGTTGCAATAGGATTCCTAAGATTGTCAGATCTAGGAATTTTCACATAGACATCACTTATTACACTACAAATACAATTTTTATTGCAATTTCTGCCCTGCGGGAAATCTAAAAAATTAAAAAATGACCACCTAGACCTAACCAAATACCACGAAATTTTTTGTGTGATCTAGTATGATAATAATCACTGACCCTAGACACTAGGACTCACCCAAGGCCTCACCATCAAGCCATACTCCGGATTTGGGGTAAATTTGGAAGAAAAAACTCAATTAATTATTAAGTCCTCGTAGGGAGATGATAATTAACTGAGTGAAAAAAACCTCCCAGAGTAATACTCACTTGTTGGCAAGGTCCCAAGCTACCTAGGCCTGTTACAGACTCAACACTGACTGAAAACTCATCATTACTAGCATCACTTATTACAATTCTTTATAGAGCGTGGAATCTGGGTACAAGAAAATGATGAGAAGTAAAAGTAGAGTTTACAAACTCTAGTGATCTAATGATATCTGATGATATTTGATGGTACAAGTGTTCTTTGGTTCATCCTTGGGCAAGGGAGTCTTCATATAATCATTAGGTGCCACTCTAGTGATCAACAAGAAGCTCATAACCATACAGAGCTTGAAATGGGGTCATTTTTGTGAAAGTGCGATAAGTGGAATTCTAACACCATTCGACGAGGTCTAACCATTGAGCACACTTATTTTGTTTATGTGTTACGTAATAACGATGGTAAGCTTCTAAACATTTATTGACAACTTTTGTTTGATCATCTATTCAAGATGATATGTTGAACTCATCTTGAGGTATTTTCTAATATGTTTGAAAAATTCCCCTTAAATTTGGCGTCTCTATTGCTAACAATGACTTTAGGAAACCCATGCAGTTTGTAGACATTCTTGCAAAATATCTCAACGATTTGTTTTGTTGAGACTGATTTCTTCATTCTTATGAAGTGTGCATACTTGGTGATTTTGTTGACTACTACGAGGATTTTGTCTTTTCCATCCAACATGGGTAGCCCTTCGCTAAAATCCATCGATATTTCTTCCCACTTTTGGTTTGGATTCTGGAATATTTAAGGGACAAAGTAGTTTGGGGGTCATAATGTTCTCATTTTCATTTCACTAGCATTGATCACACTTTGCTACATATTTTTTAATATCATTATTCATTCGTTTCCAAAAAAATGATCGACATGCATTACAGTAGGTTTTAAACAAACCTACATGTCCTGTCGATAGTAAATTAAGTGACTCCTTGAGAACTTTGGACTTAAATTTGGAATTTGGGCTTAGGTAAATTCTTCCTTTATACCAAAGTCACGGCTTTAAAAGTCACACACAAATGTAAACCAAACTGAAATGATTAGATGATAGGAAAGGCTCATGGCCAAATTCTAGGCATGGCTTTAAACTAATGCAGGTTAGTTCATGCAATGTAAATACTAAGTATCTAAACACACACAGAGAACATGTTGGCTTAGAGACACCAGTAAGTTTTGAATGTCAATTGAGGATAGCACAGACCCATTCCCCAATGTGTTCTGGTTAACAAAAACCAGAGCAATTTGGTGACTATCTGGACAAACTATCCTAGTTATGAGTTGCAAATCCATGGTAAATTTATGCTCAATTGTAATATTGATAACCGTTCAATCTTCACCGGTTTTGAACTCTGATATCAAGTTGTGCATTGGGAGATTATTCGAGCGCAAGGGAGGAAGTTGCAGGCAAAATCCTAGATCATTTACTACAGGGGTTTGGTGACTGTGACCGATCAAGTTTCATGGAAAATACTATAGCATGTAGTTTTGTGAAATTTTATAGTTTAATATACACTAAATTGGACATTTTGATATTCAAACCATTATGTCATTGTTAAGATAGATAATTAGCCATTTAAAACCATAAGGATATATCGATATCCAAAACAAAATAATATGGCAACATAGCATTTTTATGGAAAGAAAAACAATGTGGTTTAAGAAAAAGAAATTAGAGACATTATGACACTATATAAAATGATTTATGGTAGTCATCTAGGCATATCTAAGGATTGGTTGGTGGAGTTGCTCCAAATAAGTTAACTCTTGAAGAAAGGAAGAATGGTAACGAAAGCATGACTATGGACATTACCATTAGACGTAAAGCTTCAACCACACAAAAGGGTAAGCTAGTTTGAGGTAAATTAATGGATGAAAGAAGACACTAACTATTCAAGAAATATTGGGAGAAATCATGAGTAATCAACTTGAGAGTACAAGTATAAGTTCACTAAAGGTACATATCAAAGCAAAAACAAAATGGATGAAACATATGTTAAGACGGTAAGAAACCACCCTGTAAGGTAGTATACACACTATTAGAACGAGACGATATAGTTACCAAGCGAGTGCAACGAAAAATTTCAAAGTTTGATCTCCATTGTTACCATAATATAATCAATATAGTACCTAGGGAGGACGGGAAAAGAACGAAATGGCAAATTTCTAATGATGATAATAAATGTTAGTTATCATAAATCAACTTAGAATATTGAGTTCGACAAAATAGCACCAAAGGTGAGTGAGTGGAAGTTTCACAAAGCAACATAAGAAGTCAATGACAGTAGATTAAAAAGTGAATCTATAATTAATCAATTATAGGATAATTTATGTGCATGGAAACATCTATAATAGTTTCCCCCTCTAATGGGAGAGTCACATTATAAAATTTTCCTTCCCCCTCTAATGGGAGAGTCACATTATAAAATTTTCCTTAAGTGACTAACTATATCCATGGATTATGGACATCACGGAGTATGATTGGGAAATTCTATCTCGTGATGCCTTACAAACAAACAAACAAACAAACAAAAAATTGAAATGATAAGTAAATTACATTCGATATCCACGTTATTGAATTTATTTATAGGCTCTTACCCAAGTTGGGAAATAGTAGCGACATTTCTAAGTGTAATAATTGTATGCATTAAGAGAAGAAAAGAAAACCATGATGACTAGAGGTGAGAAAACAAAGTCAATTTGATAATATGTTCTTTTTCAAATTGAAATAGACATGGAATATTAGGAATATTTGGTATAAGGAAGTGCAGGGATGTTTTCTATCAAGAAGAATTTTCTTAAGGATATAAGCAACATGATTGGTAAGGGTCAAAGCAATGACCTATAAGGAGTTGTGAACACTCCTAATTTGTTAAGAGTAACAAGTGATAAACTGGGAAAATGTTTAAAGGTAAATATTAAGAATAATAATTATACACCGTTAGAAAAGAAGATACATTTGGTGATAGGATGAGCCCTAAGGACTAATGAGGAAATGATTAATGTGAAGAATAAGGAGAGGGTATACCAGTGATGTGTTATGTGTTTGGATTAAATGAGTCAAGATAATAAAAATGAAACAATGATTTAAAAAATGATGGTAAAGCTAGTAATATCCTAGCTAGAGTTAAGACTCTAAATGGTGAAACTTGCAAGAAAAGAGACTCTATCAAAACTGTAACATACTAATAATGTGACTATGCATATCTTATAAATTGTGAAATTTTTATTGAAAAAGGAAATTATTATTTGTCAACAATTGACATCTTGTTGAAAACATGACACTCTTAGTAGATCAAGTATAATGCAATGTGAATAATACATTTTCAAGCAATAACAAATTCCTTCAATGAAGATAAACCTCCCACTAAGGGATCTTTAAAGTAGTCAATTAACTCTTCCTCCATCTCCAGCATAACCCTAAACCCTACTCCATGGCTTCTAGATTTTAGGATGAAGATGAACTGAAATAACATGATAAAGAAGTTAAGGTTATTATTATCTATTGGGATCCAGATTATAGGCCAAAGAAAATTAGACTTAAAAGACAAATAAATAACAAAAATTAAAAGATTGGCTGGATCCATTTGTAGTTTTATGTTTTAGAGTTCTTAATCAACCTGTATCAAGAAATTAGATCATGCTTCGACTAAACAGTAAGTGTTTTGTGCTCTTGTTTCAATCCATTTCGTTTCTATATGGCAATCATAAAGGTTGGAGCATCCCTCCATTTATATTTAGAGTCCCAACCTATGACTTTTATAAGGTTAATCGGTTAATATAGTATAGAAAATGGTGGCTACACCCTTATTTGTATATCTGTGTTCGATTATTCTATGTGACAATTATAACTGTGGGTTATATTTATAAGCATTTAAAAACTTATTTTGTATAATCTTACCTTATTTTGGATGGATACTTAAGACTGTCATTTTGTACTATGACATATGAGAATATATTAATTGCTTAAACATCGCTGATACATGGATACCAATATGAAGAAACTTAAACATTGTTGGTACAGGGATACTAATATAAATTATGAATTATGTTATGGATATGGTATCTATAATTTTACATATCAACATAAATGATGAGATAGAAATAAAAGAGTGATTGCACTTGACTATTCAAGGTGAAAATGAATTTACAAACCTATTGGATAAACATAACCAAGTATGTTATATGAACTCAAGGATCAATATCGTAGATAGCAACATATTTGGAATGTGTAGAAATTGTTATATGGGTAACAATTTGCTTTGAACATATTGATACATATGTTATAATTTGTGGACAACTGTTTTACATCGCAGATGATATCGTTATCAAACCGATCGTGTGATGACAAAACTCCAAGAACAATTGAGATGCACTGAAATTCCATGATAGGGTGTTAACCCTGGTCCTACTAAGAGGGGTGGAGGTGTTGCCCATCGTTTATCTTCCAAAACCTACAGTCATAGGAGGGTTGTGCGAGCCACGCTCCCCTAGACGTGTGATGATCACTGTCAGATGCCTAACAAGGAATCAGGTCAATATAGTCGACACTGTAACCCTTGAGGTCTATGAATGGTTAGGTCAGTATAGCTGACGCCATGTCATATTCCTGTAGAGGACGGATAGGATGGGAGCGGAAGAGATTAGGAAGGATAGGATGATTCTAGAATAGCTTGGGAACACTGTTGGGGCAAGACATGACTACTAAAATTTGTAAACCAATAAATGATCAAAACATAAATGTTAAAGTGTTCTCACACATTAAACGAAAATTTAATTACAGTACACCGCCCTTATATGATTATACTAATCACTTAAATAATTAATTATATACGACATAAAACTTAACTTCGGGACGAAGTTTTTTGAAGGAGGGGTGTATGTAACAACCCAACTCGAGTTATATGGAACATAAAAATATTAGCATGCATATGATAGCTACATATGCATGTATCACGTGTACTGCACTAGTACATGCACTAATCAATTATAAAAAAATCTCAGTGTAGGGTAATGAATGAATTATTGAAGTATTAAGTAAATACCTAAATATAATGAATGTAGTGTGAGGTAAAAGTTATCCCTACCACTATCATAATATAAATAATTTTTTTTCAAAGGAAAGTAAAAGCATTGACTTATGCAAATAAAATATGATATTTTAATAAAATCCAAGATATTTAATAAATAAAGATAGTTAATAATAAATCCAAGATATTTCAGGAATCCAAGATATTTATTAAATAATGATATTTAATAAATCCAAGATATTTTAGGAATCCAAGATAGTTATGAAATAATAATATTTTAATATAAACTCTTAAGATATTTTAATAAATATCTTGAAAAGATATTTGACTATATCTTATTAAAGGAGAATATTTTAATAAATATCTTGAAATGGGATTTGTGTATAAAAGGAGAAGGGGGGGAAACTTGATGGGCATGGGTCAGTGAGGTGGATAAACTGACCCGGAAGCTGTCAGAGGAGTTCTAACTATGGGAGACATGAGCAGTGAGTTCTAACAGAGTCATAGAGTGATCTCAATTGTTATTGGAGTTTTGGACACAGGGGTCAGAAGACTGTCTTCTGGATCTGGGGACCGGAGAGGTTGACCTCAAATAGGCTGGGAGGAAAACGACGGTTTGGTAACAGGCGCTGGAGCCATGGCAGATCAGGAATATCTTCAAACACGGTTCCAGGTAAGTATTAAATAGTCAATTGATATATATTCTGCTTCAAAAATCTCACTTTGGATTTTGTAGTATCAATTTTGTTAATGATGGTTAAATTCTGAAAGTTAAGGTCTTTACACATTCAAATTTTGAAATCTGAGCAGGATTATTTATTATAGCACATGTTTTTGGATCTTTTGCATACTCACTTCAAATTTCATTAAGCCATTCTGGGACTACAATCGAGATTGTAAGTAGTGATGACTCTTCATCATTTCTCGACAGAGCATCTACTACTATGTTGTCTTTCCCTTTCTCATGTAATATATCCACATCAAAAGGCAGCAAGTTTTCCGATCCATTTTTGTTGTTCTGTAGAAAGTGTTTTCTACTAAAGGAGGTGTTGAAGACTATTATGGTCTGTTCATATTAAAAACTTACTTCCCAAAAGATATTATCTCGACTTGGCTAGCATATGCATAATGGCAAGCATTTCCTTATTGTATGTAGACTTTAGACATTCCCTTTTATTGAGCTTCCTACTTTCAAATGCTATTGGATGGCCATCTTGCATTAACACTGCCCTTATTCCAGAACCTTAAGTGTCACATACAATTACAAAGGGCACATTGGACATAATCTCCTTTAAGGCTCCAAAACACTTCTTTGCCTTATCATCCCATTGAAATGAGTTTTTCTTTAGAAGGTTTGTTAAAGTTGTAGTTACATGAGAATAGTTTTGAATAAAGCTTCGATAGTATCATGTCAACCCTAAAAACCCTCTTAATGTGGTGATGTTAGTTGGTTTGGGCCATTCTTTTATAGCCTTGATCTTATTAGGATCTACTTTTACTCCTTCCTTGGATATTATGTGTCTGAGGTACTCTACTTCTTCCTTCCCAAAAGTGCATTTGGTCATCTCTGCATAAAATTGATGTTCTAAGACAATGAGAACTTGTTCCAGATGTTCTAGATGCTCCTTCTATGTTTTACTATAGACTAGAATATCGTCAAATAAAACTAACACAAATTTCCTTAGATATGGTTGGAATACCTCATTCATGGTAGCCTAGAAGGTTGTTGGAGCATTAGTTAGCCCAAAAGGCATTACCTTAAACTCGCAATGACCTTCATGAGTTTGAAAGGCGGTCTTCACTATGTCTTCTAATCTTATTATGATTTGGTAGTATTTGGATTGCAAGTCCAATTCTAAAAAATACTTGGCTCCAAGAAGTTCATCTAGCATTTCGTCTATAAAGGGAATAGAGAACTTGTTCTTAACAGTTATCTTGTTCAATCCTCTATAATTTATGCATAGTTTAAATAATCCATCCTTTCATACTAGAACCACCGGAGTAACATAAGGACTTCTACTTTTTGTGATGATTTGTTAAATTTGGACAACTAGGTCCAAACTCCCGGTTGTGCTACTCAGATGACGATCCCAATATTTTTATTGGATTCTTCTTTCGGAGAAGTGTAAGATTGATCTAAAGATCATCTCGATCGGATGAGCAGAATATGTACTTTGAATTTATTCCACTTATGTGCTAGGTCGGCCTAGAATATAATATAGACTTAAATGTCTTAAAGAGCGTGTCACACACCCCCAAAGATGCCTATATATTGGAGAGACTTGGAGCTCATTATACACACAATGTGTGGAGGATTTTCTTCTCTCTTGATGGCGTTGGAGCTGCGTTCTTGGTGCTGCGTATTTGTGGAGTATTCTCTGTTTGGGTTGTACTGGGGTTATGTGTGATACGCTTCGCTGAATGACCTATTGGAGACTTTGCTGGTAGAAGCATCCTGCTGATCGTCATAATGCCACCATTCTTCATCTATGTTTTGGCTTATCTTCTATCGATCTATTAGTATGTTCTATCTGCTTCAATATCGTGCCCTAATCTGAAATAGCATAGAACATGTTCAATAATTAACATGGTATCAGAGCTAAGGAGAAGACAAAGCCCATCTTTTCTGAATCTAGGGCAGCGAGATAAGGAACTGTAAGTGACAATGGATGTTTGTTTGGGTTTGATTTGGAGAAGGCCGCAGCTACAACATGTTGCTATGATATGGCCTGCGGAAGTGGATATGCTTTGAATCTTGTCAATGGCCATCAAAATAATGAATTTTGCACTGAAGAAGTCACTGCAAAAGGTTCAGACCACATACAGATTCAGTCTTCCGGAATTTCCAGCATCGAGAATTCAAGCGACGCAGATATGATATGCAGATTTTTGGTGGAGCAGCAAAATCCTTTCCACGCCATGGGTGACTCATTCACGTGATGCCCGAAAGGGATCAACGAAATTTACAAATTATTTGTAAAGAGGTTGAGTTTCTTGCTTTCCAAAGATTTTAGAAGAGCAAGTTCATGGAAGTACCAAAGGCTGAATTGAGATTTGTCGATACATTATTCAAGCACAAAGCCACCACTATCACAACTATCACCGTGAGCCCGAATTTCAAATATCGTGCAAGGTGAAATTGCTTGAATGATAAGAGTTGGGTATGCACTGTAATTAACACAGCGTTTTATTACGCTAGTTGGAATTCACGAGTTTTTATGGCTGAAGTATTTCGTGGATCACGTATAACAAATCTAGAGTTGCTATAAAATTTACGAAGGAGTTGTCATTAGCCAATTGCAAAATCCTCGTGATTAGCCGAAGTCATAAACGTTGTCGCAATAGAAATTGACGCTACCAAAGTCGATAGACGGGATGACTAGTTCCCTGCATGAAATGGAACGTTGTAATCGCATTATCCAACAATTGACATTACATTAGTTCATCGCAAAGAACCTGAGGAACTTGCGATCAGAAATCATCATCGTGTAATGTTCCTTCTGGGATGTGAGATAGATGGCTTCAATCTCTTCACCAAAATTAGAGGGAATGTGCAATTGGAATTGAATCACGGCAAGGAAACTGCGAATGGGAGAAAGCACACTTGTAGCAGGACTAAGTGCGATATGAATACATATGGAAAGACTAAAGGGTAGATTGATTTGCGCATCAGAAACTCAGAGATAAATTCAGAAGCTGATCAGTGTGAGTTTCCTCAGAATCGAGCGCCAAATTGTATCTCAGGTTCCTCCCATCTTTATTCATTATGATCTTTGTAACTGTTCAGCAGTACCTTGCCCTATTTCTGACTATATATGAAATATCAGTCTGGTTAGAGATGGGCCACTAAACGTTTGTATTCTTCTTTCATTAGGGACCTTGTGATCAAGAATCCTGTTCATTTGCTGGAACTTATGCTGAGTTACGGAAACTTGCAAGATGTGTGCATCCACATGCCAGGCCATCTGAACTAGACCATGATCAGCAACGAAAATGGAAAAGATTGGAACAGCAGAACACTCATTGAAATTATATTTCTGTGGTACTGTCTGATTAAAGAAAGAGGTCATATTTCAACCCAACCTACTCATCAAGCTTTTGTGGAACAAGAAAATCATCAGACTTCAGGTTTTGTTCATTGGTAATGGTGCAACATTAGGTGAAAGCTTTCACAGCTTGGAAGTGGAAATTGGAAGTGCTGATGGAATTGGGAACCTCGGAAATATAGAAGGTGTGCAAGATGAACAAAGGAGAGTTGTTGAGATTTTTGGATTATATATAGTGATATGTGAATAGTGTATCCATGACAAAAATTTCAGCTATGACAGTGACTTGGATGAATACCTTTATTCATATGTGCTTATGTTACATAATGACAAACATCTTGCTCATGATACATGCAACATTCATATAATAGTGACTTTAATATATTCTCTTATTGACAGTTTCTCCATGACCGTGACAGCACATCTATGACAAGATGTTTGACAACAGTTGTGTCAGTATCTCTATGATAACGATATGATACTAATGACAGTTCACAGAAGGTATCTCTATAACCGAAAATGTGAGGAGCTAAATCTGTGATTCTATGTCACTATCATTATGACAGTGACATAGACAGACACCCATGTTTACGAGATTCATAGTAGCAGTAAGCTTGTGACTGTAATCAGTCTTACATTAGAGCGTAATGATAAACTTGGAAATGTGATCTGAGAAGTTTCTGCAGCCTTCAGTCACGTTGTTGGAGTCTTGAACCATAATCAGCAAAGTCTGTGAAGTTTTGAACAAATATTGAGTATGATACATGCCAAGATGCATCATAGCTATATGACAATATATGGCTGTGAGTCTTGTATGGCTTTGACTGTGGGAGAATAAGACTCCTTTCCAAGTTGGTGTCTAGGATGCCCTCATAAATGTCTTCTCTCAAGAGAAGCTGGCATTAAGAGGGAGAATACATCTGTATAGGCTTCTGAGTTTATATCATTGTTGAAAGAAGACCCACATGGCTCAAAGTCATATGGCTTCAGAGGGGGAAATTCCGAAAGAATACCAAGAAGCCATATAAATACCAGGGGTATCTAGCTGCCATATGAGCCTGGATCATTTGAAGAAGCTGTAAAGCATCAAATCTGCAAGGATGCGAGGGTGGTCTAGGATATGGTTCCTAGACCATAGAACATAGTTGTTGTCACCTCAATATACGATCAAGCAGGGATTTGATGGGAAAATGTGTTGCCTAAGACTTCTCTAGGAAGGCACTGATTATTATAGCACCTATAATCTATTATTTCCCTTGCTGATACGCAAGGACGGAAGCTTCATCAGATGGATGGAAAGACCGCTTTTTGACATGGTGCGGTAAAGGAAGAGGTGTATGTAGAGCAACCTCCGAGGATCAAAGTCTAGGATCGGGACACCCATGTCTATAATTTTAAGAAAGCCCTCTATGGGCTAAAGCAAGCACCCAGAGATTGGTACGAGAGGACAGATAGCTACCTAATGAAGTTGGGCTTCACTCGTAGTAATGTTGATCCGAACCTTTACTTCAAGGTTGATAGAGAGAAGCCTCTCAGTTTGGTGTTGTATGTGGACGACCTCTTCCTGATAGGTGTTGACCCTCTCATTCATCAGTGCAAGAGGGAGCTCGCTGGTGAGTTCGAGATGAAAGACCTAGGACTGATGCATAGGCCTGGACATCTGGCAGAGACCTAGCAAGATTTTCCTTTCTCAAGGAAAATAAATTGTGAAGCTTCTGGTATGGTGGACTATAAGTCCGTGTCGACAACGATGGAGCTCAACTTTAAGAAGTTGAAAAGCAGTGTTGCTGGGCCCGTGTTAGCAAATTCTACTGAGTATCGTCAACTAGTAGGGGCTTTGATGTTCTTAACGAACACCCATCCGAACGTATGTTGTGCAGTGAACACTTTGAGTTAACACATGGTTGATCATGACATTTACTAGGTTGGTGCCAAGAAACTCTTGAGATATCTCTGGGGCACAATAAACCATGGGCTCAGACACACTGCTGGGAGCATGACACTCCTTGGATATACTGATGCCGATTGGGCTGGCAACGTGGTGGATCGTAAGAGCACATCTAGATACTACTTCACAAATAGATCTGCTTCGGGCAGGAAAAGGAAGTCGATAGGCTTGAGCACCGCTGAGGTCAAATACATTGCAGCATGTATGGCCCGTTGTGAAGTCACTTGGTTGCGAAAGCTCTTCAGTGAGCTATTCGAGCATGTGCTAGATGTCGCCGTTATCCTTTGTGATAACTAGAGGGGGATTCATTTGTCATAGAATCCCGGGTTCCACAATTGATCCAAGCATGTTGATGGCTGGTACCACTTTATCCAGGATATGGTATAGCAAGGCATCGTAAGGCTCGATCATATAGGAACTGATGAGCTGGTCATGGACATTCTCACAATGCCCTTGGGGAAGGTCATGTTCCTAACCTTTCGTGAGAATCTTGGAATCATGGAACAACCCTATTTGGAGGCTCCTGTTGGACGATGAGCTCTGGGAGCTCCAAGGGGGTTTTGGGAATAGCTTTGATGCTATAAGCAACCGCAGGGCTAGGCTTGCCAAACCTAGTTAGTGTGCTTATACCCCACTGTGATGATATTGAGATGGTTTACCTCTCTCTGATCTATGCCCCGTATACATCCTACCCATGGAGTTTCGGACTCATGGGAAGTACCTCTCATTTGACCAATGAGGTGGGAAATGTGAATAGAGACCATAGCAAGATCGATGGACGCATCGGAGATTGTCGTACTCTCTATGTCTAGGATGGCACGTGTCCAACCACTTGATATGGGATCAAGTTTAGCGAGGTTTCGAACCTCCAACTGACTTCGAGTCAGTGAGACGAACTTCGCGTTAGTATATGACTCTCTTGAGTCCTAGTGAGGTTTTGGACTTCCAACTGACTTCGGGTCAGTGAAACTAACTTCGGGTTAGTATATGACTCTCTTGAGTCCTAGTGAGGTTTTGGACCTCCAACTGACTTCGAGTCAGTGAAACTAACTTCAGGTTAGTATATGACTCTCTTGAGTCCTAGTGAGGTTTCGGACCTCCAATTGACTTTGGGTCAAGTAAACTAACTTCGGGTTGGTATGAGACTATTTGTGAGTCCTATAGAGGTTTCGGACCTCTGGGCTGAATCTGTCAGCCGGGTATGATGTCTTTGTGACTGACCCACTTCTGTTCTGAAATAAAGATGCCAGCAAAGCAAGTTACGGCGGAATGATGCACGATGTTTGGATTGCACTAGTGGACAGAGTTCTCCCTAGTTGAGAGGGAGCGTTAAATTTGGACAACTAGGTCCAAACTCCGGGTTGTGCTGCTCAGATGACGATCCCAATATTTTTATTGGCTTCCTCTTTCGAAGAGGTGTAAGATTGATCTAAAGATCATCTCGATCGGATGATCAGAACATGTACTTTGAATTTATTCCACTTATGTGCTAGGTCGGCCTGGAATATAATATAGAATTAAATGTCTTAAAGAGTGTAACACACACCCCCAAAGATGCCTATATATTGGAGAGACTTGGAGTTCATTACAATGTGTGGAGGATTTTCTTCTCTCTTGATGGCATTGGAGCTGCGTTCTTGGTGCTGCGTATTTGTGGAGTATTCTCTGTTTGAGTTGTACTGGGGTTATGTGTGACACGCTTGGCTGAATGACCTATTTGAGACTTTGCCGATAGAAGCATCCTGTTGATCGTCGTAATGCCACCATTCATCATCTCTGTTTTGGCTTGTCTTCTATCGATCTATTAGTATGTTCTACCTGCTTCAGTATTGTGCCCTAATCTGAAATGGCATAGAACATGTTCAGTAATTAACATGATTCCACACTTTAAAAGATATTGGACTAATCTTTCGATTTCAGCTTTTTGAGGATGCAGATATCTATATGGCTTGATGTTGACAAGATTTGAACCAGATTTGACTTCAACTATGTGTTAAATTTCTCTCTTTAGTGGCATCTGTAATGGAAGATCTTGGAATACATTCTTGTGCTTTTGAATTAACTACTTAACTTCAGGTGGTTCTTCGCTAATCAATTTTGAAGCCAACTTTTCCATCTTGTGACACTGCATTATGTAAGTTGGTGCTCCTTTTCAAATCAGCTTCATCATTTGGTAGGATGATACAATTTGATTTTGAGGTGGTTGAAAACCATATAGCTTATATTTTTGTCCTTCCCCACTAAACTTTATAAATTTCTTTTGATGGTTGGCAGAGTAAGTTCCTAATGTTTGCAACCATTGGAAACCTAGGACCACATCCACTCCTGCAAGCAATATAGTGTAAAATGGGGATTCTGGATTATAGTCATGAATCTGCAATTTGACCTTATAGCATTTTCCTCCTTTTTCGATCTTCTTTCCATCCTACCATCACTTTCATATTAGGCATTGGATATGTGAAGATGTTGAACCTTTTCGCAATATCTGAGTCCAAAAAATTGTGAGTGCTTCATGTATCTATGAGAACCATTACACTGCTCTTTTTGATAAGTCCTTTTAACTTTAATGTCAGGGGCTAAGATATTCCTGTCATGGTTGATAACGATACTTGCGAAATATTTTCGTTATCTAATTCTGGGGAAACTTGTTGAGAATCCTCAATTTCTTCTATGTTTGATTCTTCACTATCTATGTGATTGGTTGCTTCATATTTATACAAGTTCTTGGTATCCTTTCCCTTAACACACTTGTGTCTAGAATCCCATTTTACCCAAACGTTTGCATTTACCTTCTTTCATCCTTTGCACCTATAAATTAGATTTTCCTCGTTCACGTAGTTGTGGTGGAACATACCTTGTATTCTCCATGTTGGAAGTTTAGGGAAACCTTCGTCTCGAATATACTCTTTCAAATTTTGGTAGTTGTATTCTTTCGAACTTCTTTCCTGTGGCTTTTTCTTTCTGTCTTGCTTCTTCTAGAGATGTAATGTCATGAAGCCTAAGCTCATTCTGGAGATACGCTCTTAGTCCAGTGACTTAAGATTGAATAAGATGTTTTTTTGATATTCCAGGTACTCGTGTAGTTAAATTTTCCCATTCTCTAATATATTCGTCCACATCTTTTTGTCGTAGCCTGGTGAGTGTTGTGAAGAACTCTTCTTCCTTGACACCCTCGAACCTTTTAAAGAAAGCATCTATGAACTTCCTCTAGCTGATAGCATGTGAGATTTCTTCCACCACATATACCAATTATATGCTTCGCCTTCCATTTGCATGAATGCATGCTTAATTCTTTCACCGTCGTTGTTAATAATGTAAATCTCAAAATACTCTTTTTCCTTATTCAACCATGCTACACCGTGTTTCTCATTACCACCAAATTTGGACAGTTAGAGTTTTGCTCTGCATTGATATGTGGCAACTAATCGAGCGAAGAAGGGATATTAGGTTGAGATCTACATATTTTGAAAATTCAGGTTACTAGTTTGTGGATTGCGAGGAAGATGTATGTGGAGATTCAGGGATATGATGTGAGTTTGATGGGCTTGATGTATTTGAAGAATTTGGTTGTTGAGCAGCTTCATTATTTTGATTTTGTAGATCAATTGTAATATTAAATCTTTGACAGATCAAGGTCAGCAACCCCACTTCTTGAGTGTGATTTTGATCAACCTTATTTGAAAGGGCTGTGTGGTCCCTTCGAAGGTCATCATAATCTTTTTGGAGCTAGTTCATCATACTTTCTGTTGTATCCTGGAGCTTCTTAATGTCCTCAACATTTCCTTTGACCATATTCTCAAGTTCTATCATTTTTTTACTAAAGTCATTCATTGTCATTAACAACATTGATCGAGTGTGTGGTGGTGTATAGCAATCTAGCTTAACTCGCTTGCTTAATTTGAACCTAATATTTTTTTTAAAATATTTATTTATTCAAAATAATAATAATATATAGATATTATAATAATTAATTTACTATTATTATTATTAATATAATAATGTAAGAGAGTCACAGTAAAAGAGAGTCGTTTTATAATAACTTATAAAACGATACGATACGACCAAGGGACAAAAAGCAAGATCGAGGGATGTGACGGGCAGCAATATGTGTTGACTGCGACTTCGAAAGAATTGCAGCGTGGAATACAAGTGGTCGGAAAGATGCATGCAGGGAACAAGACAATGGACAAGGTAGACAGACTTGGTCAAGACACATGGAAGCTTTGACCAGAATGTTTGGCGACGGGGTTGATGAACAGAGTGCAGGGGTAGTCGGGAACATGTGCTCGGAGTGATTCGGCGTGGGACAACAAAGACGCCGACGGAGGCCAAGAACGACAAAACGACAGGGTGGTGGACAAGGATAGCACATGAGACAGGGAAACAGCAGCACAAAAGGTTTCGCGGAAAGTGATGATTGTGGTACAGAAGTGTGGCGTTTTGACAGTGGTAATGATGACGGGATAAGGAACAAACAAGATACAGTTGTGGACAGAAGCAGATCACAACAATGGAACGAGCAGCAGTGGAACAGGGTTCGAGGAATGTTGAACGTGGCCCTAATACCTAATGGAGCATAAATACTTAATTTTGAAAATTAACGGACATTATATATATATATATATATATATATATATATATATATATATATACAGAAAGAGAGAGAGATTATTAGAAAACAGGATGATGATTACAATGTCAAAAGGACACTGGCTTAAATACAGCCTTGGTGCCTTTAAATGAGGGGACATGATCTTTTGATCGTGCCCCTTCCTAAATTAAACATTAATACATATTAATTATATATATATATATGGACATTGTAGTTTTATCCAAACTTGTTCTAAATGGTTGAATGGGAAGAAATTAAGTAAGAAATAATATAAATTTGAATTTTGTGTGTTGACAACAACAAAGTAAGTTTGTTTGTATCTATAAAATGTAGAAACACATCTATGTTATGAATCCCAAATAATAGACTTCTTACTATAAAATCAAGCACCTTAATGCAAAGTCTCACTAAGCAACCTAGATTGAGAGCAACAATGGGAGTGTTACACTATCACAAAAACAACTACTCGCCTCATTTCCGTTGTTGGATATAATCTACCACAGGGATGCTTCCCTAGTAGATCTTAGGGATCAAGTAACCCAATTAAACCTAGGCTAAATGCCCCTAAGGTTTCTACAACAAGATCCACCCAACAATAAGTATGGAATGATTAGGGTTTTAAGTGATTTATGGCATAATTCCAAGAGAGTGACTTCAAGGGTTCCTATGGCTAAATATTGAAGGCTTAATTCAACCAATAGAAGCTCAAATAAGTTCTCAAACACATGAAATCAAGAAATCACACTTGCCTGTTATAAACTAGGGTTTTAACCAGCAATTTACACCATGCAAATAATCTATAACAACAATAAGAAAAGGCACTAGAAATCTATGAGAAATAATTGTAAAATTAGGGCTAATTTATGACTAACAAGAGAATAAATCACAGCAATTTTTTGTGGTGGCAAACACATAACAGCAAAGCAAGCCCTAGACGTCAACCCTAATTTATAGTTGAAAAATGCATGTAACATGATATTTTTGTCTTTCCAAGTAACTGCATACAAGAGCTAAACATAGGACAATAATATACAAGGTGAATAACGCTGCAAATATATGATTTTGTTGTAGTCTAACCGCAATTTACCTTAGAACAAAAAAAGAAGAAAATATTTAGGGCTTTTGAAGGATTGGCACAAGAGATATGACTAGTGCCTTTCTCAATCTAGGGCTAATGGAATCTAAGAGTAAAAACATACGAAAGAAGAGAAATGGATGTGGATTTAAAGTAATTGAGGAAGACAAATGTGTTACTCAACTCTTTTAACCCTAGCATCCTATCTTCTTTGGAAAATAAAAGGGGGGGTTAAACCTAGGTTGCCTCAAGAGAAACTTGATGCAAATCTTGTGCAAGGAATTTTTAGTCATAAAACATCAACAAAACCTTGCTGAAATTTTCACTAAACCCTAATTCATCAACAAGAACAAGATGGAAGAAGATAACTTGCATTGGCATAACACATATCATCAAAGAATCACCAAATATGGTCCATGGACAATGAGAGAAAACCATCCAATAAAAATCCTCCATAAGAAGTCCACTACACTGGTGCTCTATGGCGCAATTCATCACTCTCCTTGCCGCCTACACCTACCTACAAGTTAGTGAGAAAAGCCTTCAACCCCACAAGGTGTGGTTGGTGGCAAGGATCTCAGAGAAGGGGTTGTCACACTAATCCCAACTCTCTCCGTTTAAGTTATCTCCTAGGTTAGCTAAGGGGGGTGGTCCCTAAATGGAAAACTAAATTAAAAGACGTGAGTTTCTAGGAGAGTTGTTAGAGTTAAATAGATTACCTCTTAAGATTTATAAGCAAAAAGTGTTATGAAAAATAACCATCAATACTTAATTTAAATAAGCATAAAACATATGAAAACCAGTGGCTTCAAAGTATTGTTCTTTGAAATGAAAATGTATTTGCTTAAATGAAGTGAAATGCTTTCAAATGGAAGGAAAAAGTAATCCTGAAAAGTGAAACAAGAAATTGTTCGCACAAGATATTATAAATGCAAGATACAAGAATATTTTTTAAGATAAATAAGTTCGTGAATCAAAACATGTGAAGATCTCTTGCTAAAATACAAACAATTAGTAATCTACTTTGGAGAATGTAAATGAGATGATACAAAAACTCAAATGTTAGACAAGATAACAACATGCAATTAAATTTGCAACACCAAAATAAGGGTACTTGAAAATGAAACAAGATATATCGATCATCCATAAGCATAATGACCATTAAAATGACAACATGCAATGAAGTTGCAAAAGTAAGCAAATTTCCAAGTACCATAGAATTAAACTTGTTGCAAAATTTAAAAGATTAAAATGTTTGCATCCAAAGTGCTTCTTGAAATAAGATTTGCATGTGAAACTTTAAACCATCAAGATAGCAAAGAATTTGATAAATTTGCAAGTAAATGTGATGAGATAATGCTCTTGTTTTATTTTATTAGTTAGCTTGAAAAGCAAGATTACAATTGAACTCTAATCCTCAGACCTCACCCTCGCCCAAAGGTTTGGATCTCACAGTGAGGAGTCCATAGAGGTAGAAGGTCCCTAAAATGTCTATTCAACCAACTTAAGTTGGAGGTAAATTTTAGTTATGCTTGGAGCATGTAAGATCTAAAAGTAAATTAACATGAAAATGAAAATTCAACTTCAACTTGAAATATATTTGCTTGTCATGAAATAAAATGTAGTTTTACTTGATGTATCAAACTTAATATTGTAGAGTGTGCTCAATGGTGAAGCATAAGCAAATTTGAAGTATGATTTCAAGCTAAATAGACTCAAGCAAAGATGCTTGCATATAAAAAGATTATGAATTTGCTATGAAAGTAAATGCTTTTAAAACTTGTAGCAAATCAAAGTGAATAGCTAGTGAAATGAATGAAATGCATAATTGTGTTAATTAACCAATTAGATGAGATGCATGCAATTTAAAGGGATCAACAAATCACACCACAAGTCCTCTCCAAAAAATAGAGAGATTAAGATGCCAATGAGTAAAACCCACGCTCCCAAAATCAGAAATTTTAATGGTTTGTTAGAGGTAATAGACTATGAAGCCTCCTCCAAGGTCAAGGAAAGCCTTTACAAATGAAACTTGAGGTCTTAGACTTATCCTTGATGAGAAATTTATGCAATATAAAGACTCAATAGAAATCAGATTTTTACAAGTGAAGAAAAGAGGCTAAGCCTCCTCAATGCTCACGGCCAAGAGAGAGAGAAGAAGCCACAAAAGGAACTTGACCTTCCTCAAGGAAGCTTGTTATGAATAAAATGATATAAATAATGCAATCAATAAATAATGATTAGTTAAATAGTAATTAGGTTGAAGAGGCATGTCTAAATGGGACATGACCTTCCGTGAAGAGGCACCTGCGTAGGTATATAAGCAGACCTCATTTGCAACAATCAATCGATAATTCATCATACATTTTAATATATAATATGTGTATCTTCAATGGATATTTTCATATTCCAAGTCTTCTGGAGTATTTAATGAGAAGTATGAACTTTGTTCACTTCATTTGGTATCCGAGCAGTTCGAGCCTTCGGCCGCTTAATCATTGCACAAAGCCACGCTCTCCGATCCAAGTCTTTGACCATAAAAATAGTCAACTTTGTTGACGTCGTGATCAAAGCATTCGCTATCAATCTTGGAGTTTCTCCATATCGCCATTTAGGACCTTGGCCACATCAGAAAATTCTCCATATTGCCATTTAGGCCCTTGGCCATAAAAATAAAAATTAACGCATTTGAAGAAAAAATAAAAATCAAAAGTTATAAAAAAAATAATTAAAAAAAAAAAGTCATAGGTCAAAAAAATACCTTAGAAAAGAACAAAAGTGAAAAAGGTGAATTTTTTTATAAAGAAAAACTATTAAAAAAAAAGAAATTAAAAATATATATATATATATAAATAAAATAAAATAAAAAACATCAAAATCCAGAGTCGCCGAAAACTCCTGAGCGATTCAAATTACTTCTTTCACACGACAGGTTCTACCAAGACATGATCTTTCGTGAAGAGGCACCTGTGTAGGTATATAAGCAGGACTCATTTGTAACATTCAATGGTCTATCTCATACCTTTTATATAATAATATTTGTATCCTCATGGATATCTTTGTATTCCAAGTCTTCCGGAGTATTTAGTTTGAGAAGGAACTTTGTTCGCTTCATTTGGTATCAGAGCAGTTGATCTTCTGGCCGCTTAGGCTGCACAGAGCCCCGCTCTTTGATCCAGGTCTTTGACTGTAAAATTTGTCAACGTTGTTGCCATTGAAGCATTTCACTACACTGTCGAAGTTTCCACGTTGCAAATTTCATCAAAGGCCTTTGGCCAGAATTGAAATTTTGAAGAAATTCACTAGTAGGCCTTTGGCTAGGTATAAAAAAAATAAAAATAATAAAAAGGAAGAAATATGTATTAAAAAAAAGGGGGTCAAAGTATATTACAAAAAGAAAATATATACTATTAAAAAAAAAAAAAATCGAAGATTATTTAAAAGGAAATAATAATAATAAACTCATGGGCACCCACGCAGTGGTCTGCAGCCACTGGATCCAACAGATCTAAACAGTCGTATGAAACCCATGTTTTGTGTTGCACCCGTCGCTGCCAAGAGAACCATCGTTTTCGGGCACTTACACGCCACCGTTGCAGAGAATTGAAGCCCCGTTGAAGTTCTACAACCGTCACCGTTGCAGGAAATCAATTGTCGCTTCTGCCGTCAACCACATCGAACAATTGTTCATAAACCGTCGCCGCTATAGCCGCAGCCGCCGATTGTAACAGTGGTCGCCCCACTCACCATACCCGCACTTACATCAAATCGTGCCCATTGCCTTACTACTGCTACTGTTATTTGCCTTCACCACATCACTTACGCCGACAACAAAACCATCACCGCCCATAGCACGACGCAGACCTCGCCGCCCTCGTCCTTGTCCTCTCATCTCTCCGTTGAACCACAAAAGCCTTTTCTTCGCCCGCAATCTAACCATTGTACCCAATCTTCATTTGGTGCAACCAATATAATAAAAAAAATATATAAAAACCAAAAATCGACAGTCGCTTCTCCCTGACGTCGCTCAACCCACCACTCCCATCTGCATGTTTGTCCCCAGCGTTTCACGACAACCATTTTGTGCCATTCCAAGTTATCCTGCCAACATCCATCCGATTTGTTGTCTCATATAGCACCATATGGAATTGCAGCCATCTTCCCTCCCGTCCTCACCAACCATCGTAGCTGCTCCCTTAGCCACCGCTGCTTCCCACCGTCAAGTCCACCTAATCCTCTCATCCATTGACGTCCTCCGACAAATTCCGCAGACCCTGTCGATTTTTCTGAAGATCATCGCGTCCAGCCTTCCTCTAGTGGCATTGACAGCTCTTGCAATTTTAATCGTTGCATATAGATTGCCCATAAGAAGAAATACACGTATCAATTCCAGTTAAGTTCACCAAGAGGTCACGACTATTGCAAAAAGGTTATTGTATTAATTATACGATAAGATTTTCTATTAACCGTGTGGACAGTGGACAATTACTCATAAAAGTAGCTCACGACTATTGCTAAAAGGTTAATAGTGGACAATTACCCATAAAAATAGAAAGGGCAAAAGTACGACAAGGGAGAATATAAAGAAGAAAAAGGAATTTAAAAAAAAAGAAGTGATATATATTAAAAAAAAAATATTGAAGTTAGATAAAGTATTTTTGTTAATATATATATATATATATATATATATTACACATTGAGGAAAAGAGACACTTTAATAAAGTATTAAAGGTTATTTAGGGAAAAGTAAAAGTTGAGCAATTTTTTTTTTCTCTCTCAAACTCATATATATATATATATATATATATATATATATATATAAAGTGGAATAAAAGTATTCAACTATTATTATAACCATTGGAATAAAACAAGGCTTAAAGTAAGTTTGAATTGTATAAAAAGAGTTATCATTAAAGGAGGGTGACTTTAAAAAGTTTATATATAAGGTAACTATTATATTACCCTTAAAAACCTTAATTTCACCTCGATAACGCAAATGACATCTAAATTGGAAATGAAAGAAGGAAGATTTCCTGAAAATTATAGTATGTTTGTCCGTGCACTAATTAAAATTAAAGGGTCACTTGCGGGAAAGGAAGTTCTCATATCTATCGATCTTAATCAAGAGAATAATTATGTTAGTACTGAATGTGCTAACCAATTAGTGATCCCCGAATCAAAGATAACTGAAACAAATTCATTTCACGCAAATGAAAAACAATATGACATAGAAAATATACACCTAAGTATTGGTGAGTATTCCTAGGTCTCGCAATTTACCGTTAAAACCTTATTTTGTAACGATGGTGATGTAATTCTGGGTTCGCTCTAGATGGAATCACTAGGGTCATTCATCCTTAATACGAAAAAGAAGTTTTTGACATTTTCTTATAAAAAGAAAAGCATAACGTTACAAGATGTCATGGTGAAGCCGAATTCACTAACAACGGAAGCCATATTAGATATCACAAGAATAGCTCTCCCAAAAAGTAAAAAAGCAATACAATATTTGCAAAGAGAAGTTGACAAAATAACCACTAACAAGAATGACTAAGTTGCTCGCCTTAAGGACCACAACGAAAAATTGCTAACACAAATTAAGAAACTGAAGAAGGATAAGAAGTCGTTGGAAAACAAGGTGCAACAACTTGTCGAAAAAACGAACATTGATCCAGTAAATGTCTCAACTAAAGAAGGCGACAAGCAAGTTGCAGAAAAAACAAACTTAGATGCCAGACGAACGAGGAACATTCTATGTGAAGATTCTGTAACCATCTCCATAACATCCTCGCCAGGCGAAAATCAAAGAGGTCAAACCAAAACAGTTCCCTATCGACGTCAAAATCATGGGAGCAGACAACTCAACCAAGCTATGTATTCAGAACAAAAACAGGCTGATATTCTGAAGAATACTAACGAATCATCACAAGTTGGCAGTCATTGTAAGATTCCACAGAAGATTGGTTTAGGATGGTCCGATCCATTCTCAGTGTGACAGTTTTGTTTGTCACTCGGAGGATCATATCAACTTGTATCGACAAGGATAACTGCCCCGAGACGAGAAGATGTTCGTAGCAGGAAAAGAAATCGAGGCCTTTCATCGACAAGCTTTGAGGACAAAGCTTTTTGAGGGGAAGTCAATGTAATGAATCAAATAATGTAAATAATGATTAATTAGTTAATTAGTAATTAGGTTGAAAGGCCATGTCTGATAAGAAATGACCTTTCATGAAGAGGCACCTGCGTAGGTATATAAGCAGGACTCATTTGTAACATTCAATGATCTATATCATACCTTTTATATAATAATATTTGTATCCTCATGGATATCTTTGTATTCCAAGTCTTCTAGAGTATTTAGTTTGAGAAGGAACTTTGTTATCAGACATGACCTTTCGTGAAGAGGCACCTGCGTAGGTATATAAGCAGGACTCATTTGTAAAATTCAATGATCTATCTCATACCTTTTATATAATAATATTTGTATCCTCATGGATATCTTTGTATTCCTAGTCTTCTGGAGTATTTAGTTTGAGAAGGAACTTTGTTCGCTTCAAATACTCAAGTCACACATTAGTCCATGCAGATTTTAGATAAGCAAACAATGAATTGAAACTTCTAGAAATTTATTTGAAAATAAACTAAAACTTTCAACCTCTAAAACTTACTTTCAAATCAAATGCTAATACAAGATAGTTGTGCACTAGAAAGTTCACAAGAATACATGGAAAATGAAATAACTCAAAGCATAGAAAAGATTATACCAATAGCTCACAATGCACCATGCTCCAAAGGAAGAACGCCCATGAATGGACCCCCAAAGTCTTTTTATTGATATTCTTGAAAAGTGTACAAAGTAGCAGCGATTCCACAAGCACAATAGCTAGTAAACAATATATACAATATGAGAGCCCATGGCTCCATTAAATATAAAGTTGGGAGAAAATATCAATGAAGAAGCAAATGCCAAGTGGTGAGAGGGAGATCACAAGACAAATTTGAATTTGGCACATAAGGGAAGAAGAAAATGATGTCCACTTGCCAGAATCCAATTTTTATGATGTGGTTGGTGTGAAAAATTCTGAATCTTACACTTATGCAGAAATCTTTACTGTTAATATGGTTATGCTCCTCCTACCTAGATAAGTTATTAACTGAAATAAATTCAAGTTAAAATCGAAGCAAAACACGTAACAGATCTTCACCAATTCAGATCTAGAACAAGTACATGCACAAATACACAAAGTGACACAAATATTTTCCGAACAAATAGTCCTCGGAAAAACCCAATGAGGGAAAATCAGTCTTCTGGCTGTTGGAGGGTTTTATTATTAAGAATTTTCTGAATACAACAAATTTGGGTTCCAAATTTGGAAAACCTGATAGAGAAATAGTATATCTACAACTCACTGGTTGTTCTAAGGCCAAAATAATGACTGATCCACACCCTCAAATGGGATTTACAGAACTCAGCCAAGATTAGGGCCTAGAAACCCCAACGTTGTCCCGGAAAGCCTCTACGTCCCTCAGCGCTACTCCGGCAAGGGCTGCGTCACCCAATCTGCGTTACCGCAAACTGGGTGACGCAGTCCTTGCGCTACCCCTTAGGGGCTCTGCGTAACACCTGAGGGCTTCTAGCTGAAAATCATGTTGTCCTTGAGGGACTGCGTAGCACCTGCGTAACACAGTTGCTGCCCTCTCTGCTGCTGCTCTCCTGCTTCTCTGCGCTACCTTTCTGAGCTGATCTCTGCCTCTTGTTGATTCTAGACCCCAGGATTAGATCATCCCCTTGGCCTAAATTCCCCTCTCTACAGCTGAAACACTTCTGATAATTCTTAGCAAACCCGCCCTAGAATCCCAGCTTAGCTTCAGTGCTCTGCCTTTGTGTGTCTTTACAAATGACCCCAAGCCTTTCCTTTATACTTTTCTCGTTGGGAAACCAACGGCCATGATCAGAACTTGAATCAATGGCTAAGATTAAAAGAAAGCATGATCCGTGTGACTTAAGACAATTTCATCACATGTTTAATTAAAGTCACTTTAATTATTTAAGTTCCCTAAGTTTTAACTTAAGAAATACATTAAAATAATTAATTAATTTAATATCTCCTAAACTAGATGAAATTTCGCAAATCCATTTCTGGGTCTTGTAGATCAAGTGTACTCTAGTCCTTCCTCAAAATTTGGGAGCTAGAGCACAACTGATGCTACCCCAAATACACAAAATCTCAACACTCACTCTTAGCATCAAGAGTGTTCTCTAGCAATACATCACACTATGCATTACAAGACGTTGGGTATTGGTTTTGTGGTGCTGATACTTGGCCTGCTGCCCCTCAAATCTGCACTGTTGCTGCTATTCTATACTATTTCCCATGACTCTGCCACTGCCACTGCAACCTCTGTACTGCAGCTCCCTCTCAATATGATGCATTTGTGCTGCTCATAGCACTGCCACTACTGATATGCTGCACTGCAACTTCAATTGTTGAGATAAGATAAGATAATTTTATTGATGTCCAACAAATGACCACAAAAAGGTCAATGGGACTGCCGGTTACAATGAGTACAACATGCCTAGCCGGTGGACCAAACGGTCCCTTTCCTTTATAAAAGCAGGAAATACAAAACTACAAAGAGTGCAAATGTAAAGTAAAAGCTAGGTGACTAAAGCATCTTGACAATGAGCTGTGATGAAGAAGTCCTGGAGGAGAAACAAGAGCCTCCTGAAGGGGGGGGGGGAGACTCCTTTTCCTAGCATCCGAGGCCAATAGAAGAGGACTAAAGGAAACTTGTCAATGTCTGTTGCCCTGAGGAGGAACTAGACTATTGCAATTTCTGTCTAGAGGATTTGGGGCGTCCCCTGGAGGGGGGTCTGGTCCTTGATCGTTGATGGGGTCTAGTGGGACGAGACCCCCGGATCCGCACTGCTCTGGAATCAAGGTCTATGGAGGCCGAGACGAACGGAGGCTGGAGCAGAATCAAGTGGTGTCTGAAGGTCTCCTGAAGGTAAAGTGTCAGGCATCTCTGGTCAGTGTATCTAAGGAAGTTGGCCAAGTTCTGGGGGCCCCTGAATAGGCAATGAAAACGCCCTCGGATCTCATAGTAGACCGGGCATCTGAAGATGAAGTGTGACTCAGCCTCCACCTCCTGTAAGTGACAAAGCTAACAGATCCTCTCCGTCCTGTCAATATGGTGGTCTGTCTCAACTCGAAGCCTGTGCAATCCAACCCTGAGCTGCTCGAGAGGGATCCTAATAGCATGCATCCAATGCTGGAGGGTATAGGGGGGTCGAATAATGAGTCCGTCTCTAATCTCCAGAAGGTGCTCAGCGTAGAAGGCCATCTTTGGGCACAGTCTGCCCGGAGGATTGACCCATGTGGTCTGAATGTACTGCTTGTAGATGTCCTCCCTGATGATTTTGTTGAGTTCTTGCTGGTTTGATAGAAGGTGCCCCGGAGTGTTCAGTGAATACTGGAACGGGGGGAGATGATCCATCTGGATACCTGTAAGACCAAGAAGTTTTGCCACCCCGGTGAACTAGCATTTGGTGTGGCCTGTCTGTGTATGAGCGATGTTCTCCGAGGAGCAATAGGCCAAGTATGGGTACCTGTCTCGACCCTCCCTCATGTCTGCCAGTCCACGGATCCGACGAAGAAAGGAGAATATCCTAAAGATTGCCTCCAGGCGGAAGGGCTTAGTTCCAAATCTGCTAGGATGATGTTTTGAGGGACTGTCTGCTTGCACCGAATGAAGTGGCGCAAGAGAAGAGTCTGGACTCACTCTGCCGAGGCCCAATCTGACTCCAGTAATGAGGGACCCCAAACATCTGATCCATAAAGCACGGTGGGGCGAATCAGGGTATCCATGATGTTCATTTTGGATGAAATGTCCTGGAAGTGGTGACGAAAGCACTGTCTTTCAAGAAGGGCCAGGGAGCCATATCCTTTGTTTATCCTGGGCTGAAGGGTCGGTCGAAGGCTGAAACAGGGACCTGTAAACTGCACTCCCAAGTCAGTGTAACTGTTGACGACCTCGATTTCTTCTCCCTTGAATAGGAAGCGGAAACTCAAGGTCTTCTTCACCCCGTTGAAAATGATGACTTTGGTTTTGCTCAGGTTCACCGTCAGGTGCCAAAGATCACAAAACGCTGCAAGGGCATCCAGCTGTCTCTGTAAACCTTCTGAGGAGGAGGCTAGGAGAGCAATATCATCGGCAAAAAGTAGGATGGAGATCAAGACATGGTGGAGAAGGCACGCATCGGATTCCTGGATATGCTCTCGAAGCAAAGATTCCAACTCATCAATATAGATCCCAAAGAGAGTGGGGGAAAGCGGGCACCCCTACTTGACTCCAATAGTGCTACGGATGAACTCTGACATCCCTCCAACTGTGCGAAGACAGCCAAGAATGGACTCGTAGAGGCGCATAATGGCAGTCAGAAGAGTCGAAGAGATGCCAATCTCTCTCAGTCTCTGAAAAAAGTCCTACCTCGAGACCGAATCGAAGGCCTTCCTGAAATCCACAAAGCAGCAGTACACCTTGGAGGACCGATGCCAGACCTCCTCGATCGTCGCTCGAAGAGTGAAGATATGGTCGATGGTCTGATGGTCTGGTTTGAAACCAGCTTGGCCCCTAGCCCTGAGATGTCTCTACTCTAGGAAGCTGGAAAGTCCCTTGTGAAGGGCAGTAGCGTACAGCTTGGAGAATGTGTGCCCGACCATGATCGTTCTGTAATTGTTCGGGTCGGAGGTAGATCCTGCCTTATGGATGGGGTAGATGATGTGGTGGGACCATCCCTCAGGGAAGCCATCTCGAATGACATGGTTGAAGAGATCCGCTAGGTAACCAACCAGAGGATGGAGCCCAAGTTTGAAGAATTCTGCCTGGAAGCCTTCTTCGTCTGCGGCTTTGTTGTTGTTCAATGCCCAGATTGCCTCTCTGATATCTTTGTCGGAGAAGAAGTGACAGGTAGCTAGGGGGAAAACAGCAGGAATGGGGGGTTGCCCGGGGAAGTCATACAACTTGGAAGTGTGGGAGAACATGGAGGTGGGGTCAAGGTCTATGGGGGTGGGAGATCGTTTGGAAAGAATGGTGCCCCAGAATTCTTTAGGGGAATGGAGAAGAAGATCAAAAAGAATCCGTCTCTTATATGAAATAAAATGACGTATCTTGTGGCAAAGGAGGCGGCGGTAGGCAGAGTAGATATTGGGGTATGACAGTAGGGAATGTCTGAAGGCGTGCCGGAGATCCTGGTGCAGAGATTTGCACTAGTGGTCATACCACTTATTCATAGGACATCCTCCTGGTTTGGGGGGGGGCGGCAGCAGAGCGGGTGGAGGAAGGGAAGGACTGGAGCGTGGCCTCCCAAATTGCAGAAGAGAGGCATCAGTGTTTGTCATTGACAGATTCAAGAGAGGCGAACTGAATCTCTTGCCCAATCTTTGACAGAAAAGTCAGATGGGTTGCATCCTCATCACTGAAGCTCCATAAGCTACAGATCTATGCTAGCATCTGAAGGATGATGCACAGCTACAGCTCTGCACTGCATAAACAGACTCCCTCTACACTACTGAAGTCACATCTGCCCCTTGTGCTGAAATCTCTCACGTTGTTGTTGTACTGCGTTGTCCCTCTGAAGCCTTCTACGTTGCTGCAGCTCTGCATTGCGTAAGCAACTCTGCTCTGCGCTGTTGAAGTCACATCAACCTCTGCGTTGTTGCTGCTTCTATGTTGTTGCTGCTCTTCTCTGCGCTATTCCTCCCAGTCTTCAGATCTGCCTCTGCTTCATCTGTGATCTATGCACCCACTGCTCCACTTGTCCCGCTACTATCTTAAGGCTGTCGTAGCTCGCATGTTATCCAAGGGATGAGCTACTCAAGGATCCTGCCCTAGACTATGTAGCTCCTCTACATATCCATGTCGCCCCACTTTCGTGGTTCATGAGCGCTCATGGTTGCATCATCTTCTGGCCCATCATCTGCCACAGCAGCCTTGGAAGAAGAAGCTTCCTTGTCCTTTTTCTTCTGAGGACAATTGCTGGCAAAATGTCCCATTTCACCACACTGGAAGCACTTGATCTTAGATAGATCCTTCTTTCCCTGTTTCCTTTTGAATGCCAACGCTGCATCTTCTTCATCTTCCTTCTTCACTTTGCTCAATCCAGAGTTGTGTTGCTTCTTGGTGAATCTGCGGAGTTCTTCTTGACACAGAATTGACCACAAGTTGTCCCAATCTGGGAGGTCCGCTCTGCCTAAGATACTTTGGACAAAGGTTTCCCACTCCTCTGTGACTGCATTGAGGGTAGTCCTAACTATCACATCGTCTTCCACCTTAGCACCCGTTGCAGTCAACTTATCTCTGATTGACTGCAATCTGAAGAGAAAATGCTCTGTGTCTTCTCCCTTGGTCATCATGAATGACCTCATTTGTGTCTCCAATAGCATCTTCCTTTGGACAGATTTTCCCTCATATAGGGAGATTAAGGCCTTCCACATCTCATTAGCTGTCTTTTTCTCAGCTAAGTGTGGTACAATATGGTCCTTAATTCCGTCCATGATCAGCCGCTTGGCATGCCCAGCAACTTCCTTATGCTTCCGAAGGAGATCCGAATCGGTCGGTGTGGCCAGAGTTTGCTCTGCATGGTCTCTAAGATTATATGCCTCAAGGACTATCAGGATCCTTGCCTTCCACACTTAAAAGTTGGAGAGGCATCCAATATATCCTGATCATGCAGTCCATGAGGTGTCATCTGCTCAGAAATGTGTCAAAACTTCCCTTTCTCTTTGCTAGAGAACTGGATCTAAGGCCCTTGGCGAAACAGGCACCTTCTGCTCCCTCTGACAACTGATTTCCCTCCTTGGAAATCTACCAAATCAACAATGATTAAGCTCTCTTTGATCCTCTGATCAAACTGCAAGTTTCTTTGGCTAGAAACTCTCTTAGAAGCTGATCCCCCCCCGCTCTTTATCACTAGTGCTTAGGCTAAAAATCTGAAAACTTCAGATATTTAACCCCACCAACACCTTCTGAATTTCTGCAACTAATCTTCAGTGTTTTCTAGATCTAACATATTCAGATCTGCATCACACTGGCAGGCTTCAGACCAATTCAGCGTTGTTTCTGAGTTGCCTCTGTGCAGTAATTGCGTGGGCTTGCTAGAAGACAGCGTTAGACTGCGTCACCCTTCCCTATGCGTGAATCTGCCTCTAAAAATTGCGCTGTCCCTTCAGATCTGCGTTTCTGCTGCTTTCTGCAGCTAGAACCTTCAGTCTCTTGCTGGTGACCCTCCTAGATCTGCAATTGCTCTGATACAATGTGAAAATTTCTGAATCTTACACTTATGCAAAAATCTTTACTGTTAATCTGGTTATGCTCCTCCTACTTAGATAAATTATTAACTAAAATAAATTCAAGTTAAAATCGAAGCAAAACACATAACAGATCTTCACCAATTCAGATCTAGAACAAGTACATGCACACATAGACAAAGTGACAAAATATTTTCTAGACAAATAGTCCTCAGAAAAACCCAATGCAGGAAAACCGGTCTTCTGGCTGCTGGAGGGTTTTATTATTAAGAATTTTCTGAATACAACACATATAGGTTCCAAATCTGGAAAACCCGACAAAGAAATAGTAGATCTATAGCTCACAGTCTCTTCTAAGGCCAAAATAATGACTGATCCACCCTCAAACGGGATTTACAGAACTCAGCCAAGGTTAGGGCCTAGAAACCCAAGTGTTGTCCCAGAAAGCCTTTATGTCCATCAGCACTACTCCGGAAGGGGCTGCGTTACCCCAGACTGGGTGACACAGTCCTTACACTACCCCTTAGGGTCTCTGCGTAACCCTGAGGGCTTCCAACTGAAAATCACGTTGTCCTTGAGGGACTGCGCAACACTTGCGTAGCACAATTGCTTCCCTCTCTCCTCTTGCTTTCTTGCTTCTCTGAGTTGATCTCTGCCTCTTGTTGATTCTAGACCCCAGGATCAGATCATCCCCTTGGCCTAAATTCCCCTCTCTACCGCTGAAACACTTCTGAGAATTCTTAGCAAACTTGCCCTAGAATCTCAACTTAGCTTCAGTGCTCCACCTCTGTGTGTCTTTACAAATGACCCCAAGTCTTTCCTTTATACTTTTCTCGTTGGGAAACCAACAGCCATGATCAGATCTTGAATCGATGGCTAAGATTAAAAGAAAGCTTGATCCGTGTGACTTAAGACAATTTCATCACATGTTTAATTAAATTCACTTTAATTATTTAAGTTTCCTAAGTTTTAACTTAAGAAATATACTAAAATAATTAATTAATTTAATATCTCCTAAACCAGATCAAATTTCTCAAATCCATTTCTGGGTCTTGTAGATCAAGTGTACTCTAGTCCTTCCTCAAAATTTGGGAGCTAGAGCACAAATGATGCTAACCCAAATACACAAAATCTCAACAGTTGGAGGCTTTTCACACTAATTGTAGGTAAGTGTAGGCGGCAAGCCATAATATTTTTGGCGTCGTTGCCGGGGACAAGCTTCTTGTACCTGGGAAATCGACTAACTTTTGGTTTTTGCATGTTGGATTTTAGAGTAAGATTCCTGTTCAAGTGGCAACTCCACTTATTTAATTTTCTGCAAGGATTTCTGCTTGAAGCCTTCTTATTGTATAATTCTTGCTAATCTTGGACAAGAGCCTCTCTCTGATATCCATTTTCTCTTTCAGGGTCAAGTGAGCAAGACATCATGAATGATCTATTCGCCCCATGTGATTTTACAAACATTCTAGGCTATCAGAATTCTATTCTGGATGAAGCCATTGAGGTTGTTGATGAGTTGCCTACTTTTCTAGGTAACAATGCCATTACCACCGAAACTCACCTTAGGAATTTCCACCTTTGTGTGAGCAAATGGTGCCATGATATTAACCATGAGGACGTTAGAATGAAACTTTTCATCTTTTCATTAGATGGAGATGCTATGGATTGGTTCATAGATTTACCTGCTAACAGTTTTGATTCTCTAGAATCAATCATTGATGCCTTTGAAGAAAAATATGGAGATGAAAGAAAGATCAAAGTGAAAACTCAAGCAAATGAGAATGATAGGGATCTCATCAGGGAGTCGACTCAAATTATCAAGGATATGCAACTCAACCAAGCTCAACTCATTAAAAACATGGAACTCAATCAAACAAGATTAATAGTAAAGCATGCACACGCAATAAAGGCCATAGAGGTCAATCATTCTAATAAGATGACCTCTATTCAAAATAGGTTGCTCGCCATGGAAGAAAAACAAGTGCAATTAATCAACACCATGGAAACAAATCATGCTAAGGAAATAAATGTTATGAAGGCTAATCAAATCACTTTTCAGAATAGGTTGGAGAAAATGGAAAGATTATAGATACAGAAATTCCAGCTTAGGGCAAATGATGAATGGGAAAGGAACAAAGAAACAAATCAAGAGCAAGCTTCATCTCATTATGAGCAGGTCATTTATTTCATTAAAAAATGGCTAATTGAAGGTGACCTGGATAGAAAGGAAACTAAGGGGAATCAAGTTTATACTTATGAGATTGATCCATCACCCATGTCAGAGCAGATGCAAAATGGAGAAAGGCAGGTGAAAGAAGTCTTGCATACTTTGAATTTTCCATCTGAGCATATTCAAGACCGGGCAGAAAGGTCTACTTTGATTGCATTAATATCAACATCACAATCTATTAAGAAGAAAAGAAAAAAACGGAAATGATTTGGTAAATTTGATGAACAGGTACAACACAGTGTTGGAACTTGGGACGAATCTGCCTGAAAGTAGGCAGGTTCTCAGCATGAACTTCATTGAGGACATTTGATGCCATGGGGCATCTTTTTGTATCATATTTCTAACCTTATCCCTTGTAAATTTTGTATAAGTAGATTTATTTCATGAATAAATTATGCTCTTAGAATAAAATTTCCATTTCTGTACTTGATTTTGTTTGATAATACTTTGAAAGGATACTGCTGATATATATTTTTGGTCAGTGGATGCAGATTCCAAGTTATTGTACACTATCACTTGATATCTAGAATGCATCCCCATATGTAGCCAAATGTTGATCACTGGAGTGGCACCTGATGATTATTTAAAGACTCCATGCCCAAGGATGAACCAAAGGGCACTTGTACCATCAGATATCATCAGTTAAACAGAGTTTTTAAACTCTACTTCTACTTGTTATCATTTTCTCTTGTACGCAGATTCCACGCCCTATAGGGAATTGTAATAAGTGATGCTAGTAATGATGAATTTGAGTCAGTATTGTGTCTATAACAGGCCTAGGTAGCTTCGGATCTGCCAACAATTGAGTATTACTCTAGGAGGTTTTTTTCACTCGGTTAATTGTCATCTCCCTATCAAGGCTTAATAATTAATTGAGTTTTTTCCTCCAATTTTACCCCAAATTCGGAGTACGGCTTGATGGTGAGGCCTTGGGTGAGTCCTAGTGTCTAGAGTTAATGTATATTACCATACTAGATCACAAAAAAAAAATTCGTGGAATTTGGTTAGGTCTAGATAGTGATTTTTTAATTTTTAGTTTTCCTGCAAGTCGAAAATTGCAATAAAATTTGTAACTGAATTGTAATAAGTGTTGCCTAGAGAAGTTGTATGGGATATGAGTAATCAAAATTACACCTCACCCTCAACTTTCTACTATGACACACTTTGAGGGGTTAAAAATGTGTTTTGAATCCTCAAAACCCACTTTTCCTAAGTTTAGTGGGAAATCTGACAATTAATTAAGCCAGAAATTAAATCAATGGAGAAAAATAAATATCCACCCATGCTAAATGAGGTGGAAATGAGGTGGAAAATTATGGAGGAGTTATAGTGAAGTCACAAGGTGATGTGGACTCCTAAAATCAATGAAATGACATGTGCTCAAACAAAATCGAATTTCTGGCATTAAATGAGAGCTGCTTATTTGGAAATTCGAATTTGTGAAGTTAATGCACATTTGGGAGGATTTGGGAGGATATTTGGTGGAGATTTTTGTGGGTTACCACCCATATACACTTGTCATTCCATCATAAAATTCAAATTTGGCACACAAGGGAAGAAGAAAATGATATCAACTTGCCAGAATCCGATTTTTACACTTGGCAATGGAGCTCCACTTATCAAATTTGAATTTTCCTTGTGATCTCCTCCCTCTCACCACTTGGCATTTGGTTCTTCATTGGAATTTGCTCTCAACTTTCTATATAATGAAGCCATGGGCTCTCATATGGTATCAAGTAATACAAGCTATTGGGCTTGAAGAGACGTTGCAGAATTGTATTCACTATTTGCAATATAATATAGCAGACTTTGGGGTAACTTGTGATGGTGTTCTTCTCCTAGCATATGTGGTAAATTTTTGACTTGTTGTTATGCTTCTATTTATTTCTTCATGCTATTGTTTCTTTCATGCTTGTTTCAAGTTATGTTAGTATGCAGTTATCTCATATTAGCATAAGAATTACTTAACTGCTCTAGGAAAAGAAATCTTCTAGTTGATGTCAAATATATCTCTAGGAACTCTTTCCACTGCACTTATTTAATATCATGTGGATCTAATGAGTTGTGGTGAAGTTTTGTAGAGGAATCATTCTATGGTCAAACATTCAAGCGTGAGAGGAAGTTCTCGCAAGAACCAACCCATTCTTGTGTAGAAATTTCTTTTCCCAACCCCAGTTTTCAGTTTCTCCTTATTTCCCCCATAAAGTTAAATGTCCATTCCCATAGCCATACATTCAACAAGCTGGAAAAATAAATATTTTCTGAAAACACAAATTCTAGAAATTTCACAGTGCTGAAATGCAGAAATAAAACTCAGAAAAATAAATCAACCACACACAGAAAATTGACACGTTGATTTTTGGTCAATATGACCCTGGAAAAACCCCCTACAACTCTTCGGGAAAACTAGTTTGAAAGCCCTCTTTATTTCTGAATATGCTTTTATAGTGAACAGCAAAACACAATAAAAAATTACAGCAAATACAAAACCCACTTATCTTGATTTCCGTGTCAACCTCCAACCTTCAAAATCGTGCCAACAGCAAACAGAAAATTATAGAAAAAATACAGCAATAAATACTATACTTGCCGCCTAGAAAAATGTGCCCAGATTATGCCTGTACGATACTATACGGAACTGTACGGGCAGTACAACAGCCCCTTCCTCGATTTACATGCCCAGAAAAGCTGGCTCGAAAATCGTGCCCTTTGATGTTGAATCTACTCGTCAAAAACAACGATGTACTTGCATTGAAAAGCGTGCTAAACAGTGTTGTACGGATTTTATATCTTGGGAAACATGCCAATAAACGCTGCTGTATGGAAATGATGCCTTGGGAAATGTGCCCCCTTGATGTACGGATTTTCTGTGTAGTTATTGTTGCTCTCCCTCCGCTCAGAAATTTCTCTTCAGCGTTCTCTCCTCCTCTCTCAATCTGCTCCTGAAAGAATAAATGACCTTTTCCCTCATTTTTCTCCTTTAACCTAACCCTAAGTGACTTTTGGGGAATCCCTAAATCCAATGGCTAAGATAGCTTTAGATCTAGGGCTGAGATTAAATGCTCATTAAAATCTCACTTTCTATATTTTAATTCACCCCACTTTAATAAAGACCCACTTAGTCATTTATTTCCAAAGTCACTTTTCAATTTCTAATTTCACATTGACTTTATTAAAGTCACTTTAAAATTAGACTTTAGTAACTTTATCTCTTAAAGTCACTTTTAAATTAAATTTGACTTTATAACTTTATAAAGTCACTTTAGGAGAAAAATTAAATTCTTTTGGACACTTTTCCCTAGGCTAAAGATCAAAGCCTTAGGGAACCCCCTGTCTTCCGGCAGCCAAATTTCAACACTCCCTCTTACCGAGGAAGGTGTTCCTCACCACACCCATCTTGTCTCTGAAGTAGACATACTTGCCCCGTGGTAAGGCTTTGGACAGAATATCTGCAACTTACTCATCAGTGGGAATATACTCAAGCTTCACAGCTCCCTTTTGAACATAGTCTCTGATGAAATGATATTTGATCTCGATATGCTTTGACCTATCATGAAATACTGGATTCTCCGTGAGTTTAATGCAACTCTGATTATCATAGTAAATCATTGAAGGTCTCAAGGGCTGACCAAATAAGCCAAACAACATCGTGCGAACCCATATGGCCTCACAACTAGCTAGACTGACTGCCATGTACTCTACTTCCATTGAACTCAATGCCACTGACTGCTGCTTTTGGCTGAACCACGACACCACTGCCGAACCCAACCCAAAACAGCACCCTGAAGTGCTCTTCCTATCAGAAGCACAACCTGCCCAATCAGAATCAGTGTAACCTGTCAATCTCACTCCATCTCCCTGCCTATAATCCAGACCATACTCCACTATCCCCTGCAAGTACCACAAAATTTGTTTTGCAGCAACCCAGTGAACCCTCATGGGTGTCGACATGGGTCTACAATCCTCCATGTGGAATCTGCCAACAATGTCCACAATATACTTCCCCTATCCCAGGAAGAAATGCCCCTCCTCCTGCCACACCTCCAAACCCAAAAAGTAATGCATCAAGCCAATTTCCTTCATCTCAAACTCCAACGCAAGATCTCTCTTGCATCTCTCTATGAGTCTCTCTGCACCCGTAATGACCAAGTCATCCACATACAGCACCAGAATGAGAGGCTCCTCACCTATCACAATAAAGTAAAGGTTTGGATTTGCATCACTCTTTGTGAAACCCATCTCCTGCAAGTATGTATCTATCCTGGAGTACCAAGCTCTGGGAGCTTGCTTCAGGCCATAAAGCGCTTTCTTCAGTCTGCACACATGGGACTCCTTCCCATACACCTCAAAGCCCTGTGGTTGCTCAATGTACACCTCCTCCTATATGAAGCCATTGAGAAATACGATCTTCACATCCATCTAGTGGATCTTCCAACCCATCTCTGCTGCTATCGATATGATGGAGCGAATCGAAGTATATCAAGCCACGAGAGCGAAGGTCTCCTCATAATCAACTCCCTCTTCATGGGAGAACCCTCTAGCCACAAACCTTGCCTTGAATTTCTCAATGCTGCCATCTGCAACATGTTTTACCTTGTAAAGCCATCTGGAAGTAACCACGGATTTCCCCTCAGGCCTCAACACCACCTCCCAAACATCATTCTTCATGATAGAAGAATACTCCTCCTGCATGGCCTCTCTCCAGACCTGCTGGCTAGCTGCCTCCTCATAGCTAGAAGGCTCAGAGTCAACGATGTTGGCAACCATTGCCATATAGCTACAAAACATCTCAGGTGGTCTGCTCTCTCTGACCAGCCTCTTCAGCCCAGCAACAGATGTGGCCTCTCTCAAGGTATCCTGAAGCCACTTGGGCTTCCTCTTCCCTGAGCACACTTCTCCCACTGGAGAATGAAACTCCTCATCCTCCTCATCAGGAGCCTGAACTCTTGACTGTCTGTCTGTTGTCCTCTTGCCTGAACCAGAGCCTGTAGATGTTGAAGTACCGTGTGAACTGTCCATCAGTGGACTCCCTAGTGAACTGCTCTGCGGACTGCTCTACATGTTGCCCGAAGCACCACCCCTCTGACTCTGCGAGCCACTGCTCATTGATGGACCTGACACTGTAATCAATGTACCTCCTGATCCTCCTGATCCCTGGCCACTGGATCCCTGCGACTGACTCAGCTGCTCCTGAGGGTCTGGCTAATCCAGATACTCTAACTCTCGTGACCTCCTGAAAGCCCTGTCCTCCTTGAACTTCACATCCCGCCTGACAACAACTCTCCTCTGTGCGAGAATATAAATCCGAAAAGCTTTTTAGGTCTCACTGTAGCCCATAAAGATACCCTTCTCTGCGGTGGGCTCTAGCTTGGTCCTCTTCTCCTTGGGCATGTAGGAGTATGCAATACACCCAAAGATACAAAGATGACCAACATCAAGCTTCTTCCCAAAAAAAGCCTCCTCCGGAGTCACATGCCCCAAGGCACAATGCAGACTCATGTTCTACAAATATACAACAGTGTTGCAGGCCTCTGCCCACAAAAATAATGGTAACCCCTGATCATGTAGCATGGCTTGGCCGCCCCTCCAATGGATCTGTTCTTCCTCTACGCAACCCCATTCTGCTGGGGGTTGTAAGGAACTATGAACTCCCTCCTAATGCCTGCCTCCGCACAATAATCAACAAACTCACCAAGGGTGTACTCCCCTCCATTGTCTGACCTCAGGGACTTGATCTTTAAACCTGTCTGAGTCTCCACAAGAGATCTAAACTCCTAAAACCGCTTGAAGACCTCACTCTTGGTCTTCAAGAAATAAATCCAGGTCCTCCTAGAGTGATCATCAATGAATAAAACATAATACTCATATCCACTCAAGGAAACATGACACATCCAACCGCTCACATCGGAATGAATCAAATCAAGTATCCCAGTCAATCTGTTGTCACTGCTGGGAAAAGGGGATTTGGCAAACTTGCCCATAGCACATCCTCTGCATATATCAAAGTGATCAGTACTGAAATCTGGCACACCTGTAGTGATCTTCCGCAATGTCCTCAAGGCTCCATGATACACGTGCCCCATCCTGCGGTGCCAAATCTCACACAGCTCTGAACTGCTAGCTCTACTGCCGGTACCACTGCTCAATGCCAAAAGGGGCTGAAATGCAAACTTGTACACCTTTTCATGGCGTACACCAATCACTCTAGCTAAATTAGCTGGAGCGCCCCTGGGATATATAAGCACCTGTCCTCTCCTGAACAATATCTCATACCGTCTATCCTCCAATGTTGAGACGGATATAAGGTTCTTTCTCATCCCTGGCACATATAGAACATCCGACACTTTCAAGGGAGGTTTGGGTTCCCTATCAAATATCAATGTCCCCACACCGACTGCTCTAACAACATTGTCATCTCCGAGTACTACCTCTATATCAGTGCCACTCACTGAAAGCTCTGAGAAGTACTCACAGACTCCTGTCATGTGACATGAAGCCCCACTGTCAACATACCAGATACCTGAAGATGTTCCACTAGTGGAGGGAAATGCACACACAGAAAAATAAATCAGCCACACACAGAAAATTGACACGCTGATTTTTTGTCAATATGACCCTAGCAAAACCCCCTACAACTCTTGGAGAAAACCAATTCGAAAGCTCTCTTTATTTCTGAATATGATTTTACAATGAACAGCAAAACACAGTAAAAAATTACAGCAAATACAAAACCCACTTATCTTGATTTCTGTGTCAACATCCAACCTTGAAAATCGTGCCAACAACAAACAAAAAATTACTGGAAAAATACAGGAATAAATAATGTACTTGCCACCTAGAAAAATGTGCCCAAATTCTGCCTATACGGTACTATATGGAACTATACCGACAGTACAGCAACCCCTTCCTCGATTTTCGTGCCCAAAAAAGTTGCCTCGAAAGTCGTGCCCTTTGTTGCTAAATCTGCTCCTCGAAAATAGTGTTTTACTTGCCTTGAAAAGCATGCTAAATAGTGTTGTATAGATTTTATGTCTTGGGAAACGTGCCAATAAATGCTACTGTACGAAAATGCTGCCTTGGGAAATGTGCCCTTTTGCTATACGGATTTTCTGTGTAGCTATTGTTGCTCTCCATCCGCTCAGAAATTTCTCTTCAGCTTTCTCTCCTCCTCTCTCAATCTGCTCATGAAAGAATAAATGACCTTTTCCCTCCTTTTCCTCCTTTAACTTAACCCTAAGTGACTTTTGGGGAATCCCTAAATCCAATCGCTGAGATAGCTTTAGATCTAGGACTGAAATTAAATGTTCATTTAAATCTCACTTTCTATTTTTTAATTCACCCCACTTTAATAAAGACCCACTTAGTCATTTATTTCCAAAGTCACTTTTCACTTTCTAATTTCACATTGACTTTATTAAAGTCACTTTAAAATTAGACTTAGTAACTTTATCACTTGAAGTCACTTTTAAAATAGATTTGACTTGATAACTTTATAAAGTCACTTTAGCAGAAAAATTAAATTCTTTTGGACACTTTTCCCTAAACCAAAGATCAAAGCCCTAGGGAACCACCTGTCCTCCGATAACCAAATTTCAACATCTTGAAAATATTCAAGGAGAACCCGCATGTGTTTAATTCTAAAGTCTCATCTATTTCAATTTATTTTGTAGGCGTGCTCTTAAGTTTTAGGCTCCTATTTATTGCATCAAAATTATATAAAAAAAAATATTTTTCACATAGTGCACTTCATTTATCAATATATGGCTATTTCAAAGAGCTAATTCATGGCTAGTCAAAGAGGAGAGTTTGCTCATACTCTTTGCCCTAGCCTCTTGTAGATTATTTTTGGTAATATACTTTGTGATTTCTTGAGCTAACATTTGTTATTGTAGATTTGCTCTAACTTGTTGTCTTGCAGCTACTTGCAGTTTTCATCTTCAGAAAACTACTTACAAGTTTGTATGCAGGACCTTCGGGCTCCAACTTCTAGATTATTTCTCTCTCTTAGCCGTGGAACTCAAAGAGGCTTTGCCTCTCTTCTTCTTCCTCGAAAAATCTGCATTTTGTTGAGCTTTTGTAGGCCTCAAATTGCAGAAATTTTCAGCAAGGAAAGGTCTATGACTCAAGTCTAAATTGTGAAGACTTTCCTTGGATTTTAGAGAAGACTTCATAGTTTTCTCCCTCTTGTAACAACTAATAAAATTCTTGGTTTTGGGACCGTGGGTTTTACCCATTGGTATCCCTATTTCTCCTTCTTTTGGAGAGGATTGGTGTTGTGATTTTGTTGGTTTATTTCATTTTGCATGCATAAGAATTAACTAGGGAATTAACACAATCATGCATTACACTCATGTTGCATGCATCTTAATTTAATTTGCTAAAGGTTTCTAGTCATTTTACTTTCATAGCAAGTTCAAACTGTTGCATGCATGCACTTTTAACTTGAATCTAATTTGTCATGAATCTTGTTCCAAGTCTACTTATGCTTCATCTTTAATTACATCTTACATGCATCAAGTATTTGGGCAAGATTTCTCCATAAATTAACATTCTACTTCATGACATGCAAGTACATCTCAAGTATGAAAGTTAATTTTCATTGTTTGATTAATTCACTTACATGCCCCACGCAACCACTAAAATTTTACCTCCAACATAGGTTGGTTGAATAGACATTTTAGGGACCCTCTACTCCTTTATTGACTCCTCATTGTGAGATCCATATCTTTGGGCGAGGGTGAGGTCTGAGAATTGAAGAGTTGAATTGTAACCTTGCTTTAGAACTGATTAATAAAATAAACCAAGAGAATTTTTCATCACATTTACCTTACTTACAAGATCTAAATTTTTACTTTCTTGATGGATTAGAGTCTCACATGCAACATCATTTCCTATTTTCAAGAAGCATTTCCTTTCATGCAAGTATTTTAATCTCTTTTGCAACAAGTTTAGTTTAATTTTATTGTACTTGGAACATTGTCTACTTTAGGAAGCTTCATTTCATGTTTAATGATCATCATGTTCATTAATGGTTAATGAGTCTCATTTTCTTATCAAGTACTCTTATTTTCTGTTGCAAGGCTAATTGCATGTTGTTATCTTGGTCTAACAATTGAGTTTTTCTATCTTCTCATTTACATTCTCATAAATAGATCACTAATTGTTCCCTTTTGAACAAGATAGTTTCACATGTTTGGATTCATCAATTTGTTTATCTTGAAGGGATTTATGATATCTTGTGCTAATATTTTCTTGTTTCAACTTTTCAGGATTACTTTTGCTTTCCATTCGAAAGCATTTTACTTCATTTAAGCAAATACATTTTCATTTCAAAGACCACTACTTTGAAGGCACTGGTTTTTCATATGTTTCATGTTTATCTTATGTATTCATGGTTATTGCTCTTATCACTTTTGCTTATAAATCTTAAAATGTACTCTATTTACGTTAAATTTTTGACAACTAGGTCCAAACTCCATGTTGTGATGCTCAAATGAAGATGCCAATATTTTTATTGGACTCCTCTTTCAGAGAGGTGGAAGATCGATCTAAAGATCATCTTAATCCGGTGAGCAGAACATTTATTTTGAATTGATTCAAAATATGTGCAGGTCGGCCTTAAGGTTTTGTGCCCCAACAGTTGTGTCACACACCCTCACTAGTGGATATAAATTGGTCAACGTTAGAGGACATTTTCACTCATCCCATCCTCACACATTTCTCTCTCTTCATCTAATTGGTTCGATGACCTTGGAGGCTCTTCTCTCCACACGTGGGAAAATTTCAGCAGCAGCACATTTTTGTTTTCGGTCTAAGGTTTCTGCAGCAACGTTGACCGGCGTTGACTTTGGTCAACACAAGGTCAAACGGACCTGAAACTCTCCCAAAAGTTCGATTTTCCAAATCCGCATTTTTTGGCACTATTCCGAAGGCTAGACGTTGACTTTGACTTGGCTGCGTTGACCTAGCCACTGCTGCTGTTTGCATTGACCATTGACTGACAACGTTGACTTTTGAGTTGACCATTTTGGCTGTCCTAGAGGGTTGTGTGACATTGTTGGTTGGCTCACCATATTGAGACTTTGCTGGTTGAAGCATTCTGCTGATTGCCGTAACGCACCAACACACATATATTTTTGGCATGTCTTCTGTTGATCTATTGGTATGTTCTATCAGCATTTTAATTTGTTGTTTATGTGATTGTTGACTGATATTGGGATACAAAGTAAAGTTGCATCAAGCATAAAACATCTACAAAAATTTACATGGGATCAAAGCTGAGGTAAAGACAAAGCCCTAGTTTGTAGCAATCACCGAAGAAGAGGATGGGTTCCTCAAACTACAATGGCTTTAAGGCTGATGACAAATTAACTGGGAAGGATGACTTCCATGCTTTGAAGATGACATTGGATCTTAATTTGGAAGACCAAGATGTCATGGACTATGTGCAGGGTAAAATCCAAGAGCCTCCATCCACTGCAACCGATGCTGCCAAAACAAAGTACAAGAAGGGAGAAATCAAAGCAAAGTTGATGATAAGGGACTCAATTCATAAGAGTCTGGTTGCCTACATCTCTGAACTGGGCACATCCAAGGAGATGTATGAAAATTTGGTCCACATGTTCAAGACCAACAATGCGAATCAAGTCTTGTTCTTCAAGAATCAATTCAAGAATCTAAAGAAAGGCAGGGATGAGTCTGTTCAATCATATTTTCTAAAGCTGACAGAGATCAGGAATAATTTGCTGGCTATTGAGGAGACAATAGTTGATAGAGAGATGGTTCTCACCGCACTTGGAGGTCTCTCATCCAAAAGGCATGTGTTCGACACTACCATTCTCAATAATAATGTGATACTTGACTTTGACGAAGTACTATCGAGATGCTTACAAGAAGAGACAAGGATGAAGGAATATGAAAATGAAGGAAATGTTGCCTTCGCTACTCATTCTAGAAAGAAGAACTTTGGTGGTCCAAGGAACAAAGGAAGAGCAGGGGCCCAAGGAAAGAAGGGCAAGTGTTACACTTGTCACAAGCCAGGTCACTATGCTAGAGAATGCCCTTTCAAGAAGGATTCTCCCGATGATGATGACAACAACAACAACCAGAGGAATGGCAATCAAAGGAACAACAAGTTCAAGGGAAAGAGGAAGGCTCCCTCCAACTGAAATGGTCAACCTTTCAAAAGGTCGAGAAATTCCAAGCATGAGGAATCAAATGTTGTTGATAAAAGAATGAATTCATTCTTGTATCTTCCCTCTTTGCTGCATCTCCACCAAACACTATGGATGTCTGGTTGATAGATAGTGGTGCCTCAAGGCACATCACTGGGTTCAAGGAAGCACTTTCTGATATGGTTGAGAAGGATACTAATCTAGAAATTATCCTTGGAGATAATGCCACATATCCCGTGAAAGGGACAGGGACTGTGAACCTGCACTTGTCTTAAGGTCAAGTCCTCCGCTTGCAGGATGTACTCTATGTACCTGATGTGAAGAAGAACCTTGTGTCTATATCGGCCATGGAAGACAGAGGTTTCAATGTGGCATCCATTGATGGGAAGGTGCGTATCTGGAAGAAGAGTTTCAAGGAAGCTATCACGATTGGGTTTAGAGTCGATACACTCTACCAGGTTGGAGGAATTCCACTGGGAACGATGACGTGTGATATTATCCAACAAACGGAACTATGGCACCGAAGGTTTAGACACCTTCACTACAAAGCCCTTCCCGAAGCAAGGAAAGTGGTGACGGGGATGCCCGAGTTCTCAAATAATCATGAAGGTATATGTCAGGGTTGTGTCAAAGGAAAGCATACAAGGGGACTTTTCCCCTCAAGTGTCACAAAGACATCTGATGTCTTGCAATTGATACATTATGATTTGTCTAGTATGTTGCCCGTGACATCCTTGGGAGGATGTTCTTATTTTATGACGTTCATAGATGACTTCTCTCGCAAAACCTGGATATACTTCTTGAAGAAGAAGGATGAGGCTTTCATGTGGTTTCGTACCTTCAAAGCCTTGGTTGAGCCTCATCACTTTCACTGGGTTGGTGCCAAGAATCTGTTGAGATATCTTCGGGGCACGATAAACCATGGGTTGAGATACACTGCCGGGAGCGTGATACTCCATGGATATACTGATGTCGATTGGGCTAGCAGTGTGGTGGATCGTAAGAGCACATCAGGATGTTGCTTCACACTTGGTTCTGCTTCGTTATCATGGATGAGCAGGAAGCAGAAGTCGGTGGCTTTGAGCACCGCAGAGGCCGAATATATTGCAACGAGTATGGCCTGTTGTGAAGCAGTTTGGTTGTGAAAGCTCTTCAATGAGATGTTCAAGCATGTGCTAAATACCACCGTGATACTCTGTGATAACCAGAGTGGGATTCGGTTGTCCGAGAATCTCGTGTTCCACGATCAATCCAAGCATATTGATATCAAGTACCACTTTATCCAGGATATGGTACAGCGAGGCGATGTAAGGCTCAATCATATAGGAACTGATGAGCAGGTCGCAGATATTCTCACAAAGCCCCTGGGGAAGGTCAAGTTCCTAGCCTTCCGTGAGAATCTTGGTATCGTGGAACGACCCTATGCTGAGGGTCTTGTTGAACGATGAGCTCTGGGAGCTCTGCGGCACTTTGGGGATAACTTCTCAGAGCTATAAGCAACCACAGGGCTAGGCTTTCCGAACCTTGTTGGTGTGCTTCTGCCCCACCATTATGATGATTGAGTTGGTTCACCTCTCATTATCTGTGCCCCGTATGCATCCTACCCATTGAGTTTAGGGCTCATGGGAAGTACCTCTCATTTGGCCAGTGAGGTGGGAAAAGCTAGAGACTAGTAGCAAAGACTGATGGACGTATCAGAGATTGCTGTACTCTCTATCTAGGATGGCACGTGTTGGAACACCTAATCCTACATGGGTAGGTGTGGAATGCGAAAAGTCACAATGGAGTCCAAGTGACCTTGGAATGTGAAACCAAGAGTCACACCATTGTACTATAAATGTACATCTTTGTATAATGGAAAATAAGAAAGCTACACGCTTATTCTTCATTGTTTGTTTCTCTTGTGTGTGTGTGCTCATCTTCCTCATACACCATGTGTGTGCTTCAACATGGTGTTTAACATGGTATCAGAGCGGGCGATTGCTGGCCCTGCTCCAAATTGAGTGAGCCATTTGTGTTTATGGCTTGTGCATTTCTGCAAAAATTCTTGACATTTTTGCAGCACTCAGAGGTGTTTGTAGCAATGTTTTTGCCGCCATTCAGAAGTGTTTTGAAGAGGAGCAGCATTCAAAATCCGTGGCAGCATTCGGAAATTGACTTTGAAGAAGAGCAGCAGTGGTTTTGAAGATTGGCAGCATTGTGCATCTGAAGGTTTTCATTCTCATTTTTCCTGCAATTTCTGCTTATTAAAATCTGCATTTTGAAGAGCTGCTGAAAAGTGTTTAAATTGAGTTTCTGAAGAAGAAGAAGTTTCTGGCTTTTATTGCAAAAGAAATCTGAGTTTTTTCCGCTTGAAAATTCTTCATCTCTGCATTTTCCTGTTGCTGGGCTACTAGAAAGATTTCTAGATTTGCACTGAAAGAAATCTGAGTTTTTCTGCTATCTACATTTTCTGCTGCTGAAATTAATTCTGCTCTATATTTGGAAGAAAAGAAAAGTCTATTGTTGCCATCATTTTTGCAATCTCTGCACACTGTTTTACTCCTCTCTCTACTGTTTAACATTAAAAATTAAAAAAAAATTAAAAATAAAAATAAAAAATTTCTGCAAATCGACCCTCTCATCTCAACGCTCCCCATTCTACCAACGCCTTCACATTACCATTTCAACCTGCGAGCTCCCTCTCCCTTTCACAACAGCGCCTCCTCCATTGCATTTCCCTACGGCAGCTCGAGCCATTACATTACAGCGCTCATCCCAATCCTCACTTCAACGCTTCACCACCGTCGCTCTACACACTCGCATCTCTCGCTGCACACGCAAACGCTCATTTCCCAAGCGCTCACACACTTGATCTGGGATCAAGTATAGTGAGGTTTCGGACCTCCAACTGACTACGAGTCAGGTAAACCAACTTTGGGTTGGTATGAGACTCTTTGTGAGTCCTATAGAGGTTTCGGACCTCTAGGCTGAATCTGTCAATCGGGAATGATGTCTTTGTGACTGACCCACTTCTATTCTGAAATAAAGAAGCCAACAAAGCAAGTTACAGCAGGATGACACACGATGTTTGGATTGCACAGGTGGATGGAGTTCTCCCTAATTGAGAGGGAATGTTAATTTTGGACAACTAGGTCCAAACTCCATGTTGTGATGCTCAGATGAAGATGCCAATATTTTTATTGGACTCCTATTTCGGAGAGGTGCAAGATCAATCTAAAAATCATCTTAATCCGATGAGCAGAACATTTATTTGAATTTATTCAAAATATGTGCAGGTCGGCCTTAAGGTTTTGTGCCCTAGCAGTTGTGTCACACACCCTCACTGATGGATATAAATTGGCCAATGTTAGAGGACATTTTCACTCATCTCATCCTCACACATTTCTCTCTTCTCATCTGATTGGTTCGATGACCTTGAAGGCTCTTCTCTCCACACGTGGGAAAATTTTAGCAGCAGCACATTTCTGTTTTCGGTCTAGGGTTTCTGTAGCAGCGTTGACCAACGTTGACTTTGGTCAACACAAGGTCAAATGGACCTGAAACTCTCCCAAAAGTTCAATTTTCCAAATCCGCATTTTTTTGCACTATTCCCGAGGCTAGATGTTGACTTTGACTTGGCTGCATTGACCTAACTGTTGTTGCCGTTTGCGTTGACCGTTGACTGACAGCATTGACTTTTGTTTGACTTTTGAGTTGAGCATTTTGGGACTTTGCTGGTTGAAGGGTTGTGTGACATTGCTGGTTGGATGACCATATTGAGACTTTGCTAGTTGAAGCATCCTAGTGATCGTCGTAATGCACCAACACACATATATTTTTTGCTTGTCTTCTGTCGATCTACTGGTATGTTCTATCAACATTTTACTTTGTTGTTTATGTAATTACTCACTGATATTGGGATAAAAAGTAAAGATGCATCAAGCACAGAACATCTACAAAAATTTACAATTTAACTCTAACAACTCTCCTAGAAAACTCACATCTTTAACTTGTCTTTCTTTAGGGACCACCCCCCCATAGCTAACCTAAGGGATAGCTTAAACAGAGAGATTCGAGATTAGTGTGGCAGCCCCTTCTCTTAGTTCCTTGCCACCAACCACACCTGGTGGGGTTGAAGACTTTTCCCCCTAACTGTAGGTAGGTGTAGGCGGCAACCGATAACAGTGCACAAAAGGGAAATGACCAATTAGCTATAGTGAATTATCTCCAAGTGTGGCAGTGAATGAATGAGAGGAATTGACCTCTTATTTATACAGGCCTAAGTAGGTCGATTTCCTCTAATTTGGCTTTAATAAACCCCAAAGTACAAATAATCCATGATACAACTGGCAAACTCACCAAGTTGAGCCCAAAAATAGCCATAATTACATTATAATGTAAAATTATGCCTCAACATGGCCCACACGTGTGATCCTCTTAAGACATCCCTACTTTATATAGGGATGGTTATCTTTAACCATCGTTATCAAGGATGTGCAGTGTATACTGCAAGGTTGACGTTTCAGACAATCAATTTTTTGTCCAAAATCAGGATATAAGTACAGCAACTCAAAGAGCCAATGATCAACAGCGAATTGACTGTCCAAGATGTCAATCCTTCAAATGAAGACGCAGTGTATACTCCAGAAATCCCTCACACAAAAATGTAACCCACTGCAGAAATTGGGAAGAACAATTATTTTTACCAATCATACTATATAGAGGAGAAGAAAAAGTTCTTCAAATATTTTTATGAATAAAATATATAGAAAATAATATAAAACATAATAATCATAATTAATTAGTAATTAGTAATAAAGAGGCATGTCTAATGGGACATGACCTTTCGTGACGAGGCACCTGCCTAGATATATAAGTGGGCCTCATTTGTAACATTGATCATCATCATTTTCATTCATACTTCTTAATTTATATTCTTGTATTTCAATGGAGATCTACATATTCGAAGTCTTCTGGAGTATTTAACTTGAGGTACGAACTTTGTTCGTTCCATTTGGAGAGCAAACTCTATGCACTAGACATCATTCCCCACTTTCCGATGTACCATTAATTAAAAATAATAATAATTACAGGTAATAATTTTTATACCATTGCGTCTTCATATCCGAACAATCACATCATTATTCACAAGTCATGCCTTTTCATTTTAATTTTTGAAAAGAATTAGTTAAGTTAACAAGGTTATTGGGAAGGTAATAAGTGGGATATTAAAGAATAAAAGGGTCAATTCCAAAAAAAAAGGTCAACATTTTTATAAAGAATTATTTACAGTAAAAATAAATTTAAAAAAAAAAAATATATATATATATATAAGTGTTACTCTAAGATTAAAACAGGGTATCTTAAAACCCTAAGGTCAAGCAAAAGTATTTAATATTCAAACGGACAAAATGGAATCAATCACTAATGAAAAGGAAATTGAATCTAAATCGGAAATGAAAGAGGGATTATTTCTTAAAACTTATAGTATGTGTGTCCGCGTGCTATTTAAAATCAAAAGGTCACTTGCAGGAAAGGAGGTTATCATCTTTATCAATCCTACTCAAAAGAATAATTATGTTAGTACTGAATGTGCTACCCAATTAGGGATCCATGAATCAAATATAATTGAAACGAATTTTGTTAACACAAATGACAAATAATACGGCATAGGGAATCTACACCTAAATATTGGGGACTATACTTTTGTCTCACAATTCACCGTTAAATCCTTATTTTGCAACAATAGTGATATAATTTTGGGTTTGCCTTGGATGGACTCACTAGGTTCTTTCATCCATAGTATTAAAAATCGGTCGGGTCAAACTGGAAACTGGTCAGACCCCTGGCCGGTCAAAACCAGTGCAAAAACTCGGTTTGTACCCTTCTTTCGCCATTTTTTCTGGTCAAACCGGTGTTGACCGACTGGTTTATCCATAAATCGGTCGGTTCCGTCCTTAACCCGCTGGTCAGCTGCCAAGGCCGCAAAAGGGACCCACGCAAGGTATTTTTGTCGGTTTAAGGTTGTTTTGGAGGGAAGAGGAGGGTTGTTTCCCTCCAAAAACACCCTCTCCAATCCTTTATAAGCAGGGGCAGCCTCTCATTTGGAGATTCTGTGAGTTTGATTGAGAGCTTCAAAAGTGTTGAGTTTTTGCTGGAGTAGTGGAACAGCATAGAGTTTGAGGCTTGCCGCTTGAGCTAAGTAGTGGCCATCATGCCTCCAAAAGGAAATGATTCTGCATGGGTTCATTGTGATATGATTGATGGCAAAATGATTTGCAAATATTGCCAAAAATTTATTGCAAGAGGGGGTATTTACAGGTTAAAGCAACACCTGGCTGGGATAGGAGGCCATGTAAAGCCATGTGGAGCACCAAATGAAGTAATAGGGCATATTAGGGCAGAATACCTTCAGAAGTTTGAGACTCAAGTCACTGAACCAATAGAGAAGTTTGTGATTGGAGCAATTGCAAAGTTTGGCAGTCAAGAGTCGGGAGACTCAAGTTCAACCAACTGAGTTTGAACTTTGATCATGATTAGAAGTTTCAAGTGATAATGTTGATCATTAATTAGAATTTAGTAAAATCATACATGTAGATTTGTAGTAGACTGTACTATGTAGGCCAATGGCCTCAATGCTCATATCTTGTAGCATTGTTTTTGGACTTTATGGGTCATTTGGAGCCTCATTGCTTATGTATTTTTTCGATGATATGTATTGCACTCGGTGCCATTTTGATATATTCACCTTTTCATGGTATATAAATGAGCAAACTTTGCATATTTTGTCTCTATTGGCTTGGAATCATGGTTGCAAATCTTAAAAACAGTTTTTTTTATTAAAAAATAATTATTTAATATATGTTTTTTAAAACTGGTTCATTTAGACCTGACCAGTTCCGGTCCGGTTACTGGTTCATTAGGTCCACCAGTCCAGTCACCGGTTCCGGTTTTTAATACTATGCTTTCATCCTAAATACGAAAAAGAAGTTTTTGACATTTTTCCACAAAAGTAAAAAAATAACGCTACAGGACATTACTTTGAAGCCAAATTCAGTGACGCCTGAAAACATACAAGAAATCTCAAAAGTAATTCTTCAAGAAAGTAAAAAGGCGATACAAAATATGCAAAGAGAAGTTGACAAAATCACAGTTGAAAAAAATGAAGAAGTTTCGCAACTAAAAGAACATAGCGAAAAATTACTAACACAAATAAAAAAGCTTAAGAAGGACAAGAAGGACAAGAAGTCATTAGAAAACAAGGTACAACAACTTATCGAGAATGAAGCATCAAATGTAGGAATTCAAGTCGATGAAAAGACATCAAATAACGATCCAATCAATAACACAATTCAAGAAGAGGACAAACTAGTTGAAGTAAAGAGGTACTCAGAAGTTTCGAGTGAAGATCCAGAATACGTCACAAACAAGATAAGGGAAAACCAAATCACTAGAATTCCTTATCGACATCCGAATCACAAGAGTAGACAACTCAATCAAGCTACGTATTTAGAACAGAAACAACAAACTAATGTTCTAAAGAATATTGAAGTGTGCACAACTCAGTCCAGTGATAACAGTTCATCAGAAGGTTCCAGTAATCAAAAAATTCGACAAAAGATTAATTTAGGATGGTTCGATCCCTTCTCAGCGCGACAGTTCTCTTTGTCACTTAGAGGATCATATCAACTTGTATCAACAAAGATAACTGTCCCGAGACGAGAAGACATTCGTAGCGGTAAAAGAGATCAAGCCCTTTCATCAACAAGCTTTGAGGACAAAGCCTTTTGAGGAGAAAGGCAATGTTATGAATAAAATATATAAAAAATAATGTAAAAGATAATAATCATAATTAATTAGTAATTAGTACTAAAGAGGCGTGTCTAATGGGACATGACCTTTTGTGATGAGACACCTACCTAGGTATATAAGCGGGCCTCATTTGTAACATTGATCATCATCATTCTCATTCATACTTCTTAATATATATTCTTGTATTTCAATAGAGATCTTCATATTCCAAGTCTTCTGGAGTATTTAACTTGAGGTACGAACTTTGTTCGTTCCAGAAACATACAAGCTAATTATAAACTATTCTAATAATAATTTAGTTGCTAAACTAGAATCATATATTTCATCCATTTTACTTTCAAAAGAGATGACTGTAACTGTCCCTAGTTTCATAATCCACATTAGCTCTCTTTAATTCCGTATATGCTTCTCAATATTTTTATAGTAATGCAAGCAGTCATCGTTAATTTTAAACAAAAGATGTAAATTTAAAGGACAGTAACTATACGTAAAAGGCTATAGAAGTCTGAGCACAATGTAAAATAGCAAACAATTTCACAAACAGTAAATGAAATCATCCAGCACATGACATCAAGATGGATAATACCTGTGCAGCTATGCTTCGATGTGTATGCACAACACCTTTTGGTTTACCTGTGGTACCACTTGTGTACACAATCAATGCCGGTTTATCACCTACGCATAAAATAGATAGAAATAAGCAAATTTACTGTTCATGCACTACAATCACATATTACATGGGAGGAGGGATGCATGTGTATAATGTACCATCCACTACAGCTAACTTTTTAACCGCTGTCAATACCTCTTCAGACAGAATGCCTGAAGAATCATGCTTGACATCTCTTGAATGAAACACCTTAGATGCTCTAAAATCCATTGGAAGCTTTGGAACGGAAGGAATGAGACAAAAGTGTGCAGAACATATTTTTGCAATGCCCTCCAAAAGTCCTTGATAGTCCTCAGTACCCATTACAAAAGAAACATCCTGTACAGGATTAGAACAGCATTAAACTTTCTGGATTTTTTCAGAAAATATGAGCAGTTAAAGCACTGGAAAACAATGACAGAAAACATATCAATAAATCCTATTAACCCCAGCATTGATGCACTAAGAATACTTTTTGAGTCATTTAATTGTATGTCTCAGCTTTAACAAAAACAGACATCCTGTACAAGATCAGAACAGCATGAAACTTTCTGGAAATTTTCAGAAAATATGAGCAGTTGAAGTGCTCGAAAACAATTGCAAACAAATCAATATATCCTATTACCTCCAGGATTGATGCACTAAAATTAGTTTTGAACCATATAAAAATATTTCATCATGTGTCCCAACTTCATTCCTGATCCACAGTCTTGAACGATATTCATCATAATAGAGTCAACAGAACCACAAATGCAGGTCAACATCAAGTTTGTTATGTGCACTGCAAGAATGTAGATCAGGCAAGAAATTCACCCGCCTCAGTTTTTACATATGTATTCTTTCCTTTCCTTTGACATTTTTTATTAAGTAGACATCTACGACATTGTTTTATGCCAGTTCCATTGAGAAAATGCACCAATATATATATATATATATATATATATATATATATATATATTCAAGTGTAACCACAAACAAGACTATGCTGCTAGATATACCTTTAAAAAACATATGCATTTTCTTTCTTGATCTCTCTGCCATTCTGGAAAAAGACCCAAAAAGAGTTGGAACATTAATCTCTCATTCAATTTGCTAGAGGAATCAGCGAAATATCTGATCCTTAGAAACATAATGGAAAAGGGAGAGAATAGTCAATTTGGGTTTTCAATAAACCTCCTTTTGAGGATTAAAGCAATGAACTGGACTCCATCATATATCACAATAGGCAATGAAACAGCCAGGTGAATACTCTTATTATCATAGTAAATAGATAAATCATAAATTTTGCAGATGCCTGCAAGACTGACAATTAAATCTATATCTCAAACAATGGACTCAGCCACTTCTTAAACTCTGCCGCCTTAAAACATTAAGATTCTCATATCATCTGATATGGATAAAGTAATTTACTTTTGCTTTTAATATTGATACTATCATTTATGTAGCTTCTTTTCTAACTCTTTTAGCTTTTAGTTTTTATTGGAAATATTGTCTCCATTAATGTCAAAGACGGGGAGACTATAGATGTCCAAGATAAATATTGTTAGATGGAGACTGTTGGAAATATTGATTTTGGACTTTTGATGCCCACTTTGGATACCTATCTTTGAAGGTATTTTTACTCTAAAGATCTAGCTCAAATGAGAGCATAGGATATATGGTTGGAAATTTTATTCCAAGACCTTTCCAATGGTATATGGCACTCCCTCTAGCTCCATAGGAATGAGGAAATATGAATGACTCTATCATATCGACCCAGCCAGTTTTTACAAGTCAGCCCAATAAGTGAACACAGAAACACCATAAATAAAGGATAGATGAGAGCATTTGATGAGTATCCAAGCAAGAAAATCAAGTACAAGTGCACATAATAGATCTGAGGTGTGCGAGGAGCTGAGTATTCATGGGGTTTAAAGGTGTGCAAGAGGAATCGAAAGAGTTTTCCTGGAGTGTTAAGGGTGCGCTATGAAGGACTATGGTCTAAAATGTGTGAAGTGCATTGTTTTGGGGTTATGATGTTGTGAAGTGCACTAGCCTAGGATCATATTCTGGGGAATGATACTATGAGGTTTGCTAGGGCACAAACTCAATGACTAAGCACTTGAAACTATGCCTTGGGTATGAAGCAAGGGGAGGCGTTCGAGCATAAAAGCTAAGGGTATGATAATGCTGTGAAATGAATGAAGTATGAAGCATGCAAGTGAAGTTAGAAGTACTTTGTGTATGTACTATGAAGACCTTAGGTTGGTGCCTATATAGGTTTTTCTAAGTTAGGTTGGTGCTTGCACAATATCTTGTTGAGTTGGTGCTCAACTAAGGAGATTGGTATCTCTAATATGCTGGTGCCTATTGCCACAAAATCGAGCATGCCTAATGCAAAGCCTCACTAGGTAGGGCTAGACCTTATGGCAACAAGAGAAATGATTGTCATTGTCACCTCAGCAACCTTTCTCTCGCTCTTTAGTGGTATTTGACCACAAGGGAGGCTTCCCTATATCACCTAAAGAGTATTCTAATGTTATGGCTCAAGGTGATGGACAATAGATCTATATTATGGCAAAAAGTACTGGCAAGCAAAGTATTGGCAAAGCCTAGAGAGGCCTAGATATTCTATACCAAGCTTCAAACATTATATTCATAGACCAAAGATAAGGTTGTTTTAAGTTACGGTTTGATTGAAATGTAATAATATGGTGCACATTATCATGTAGCAGCCCAAAAAAAAGGTTTTCCAGTGATAATCAATAAAGAGGAGCAAAGGCCTTCTAGTAGACACTAAGATTACGGCTAGGAAATTCATTTTTATGGCTGAAATGTATGCATACACAGCAAATAAGTGTGACGTCAGCCCTAAATAGGAGGAATTGACCATGCACTATTCTAGATTTTTCTTTTATATGCTCTATAGATACAATTCCTAAATTATGAGCCCCAATGTTATGAATATAATATATAAAAATAATATAAATAATAATAATCATTAATCAAATAATGATTAGAATACTGAAGAGGCATTTCTCTAAGGACATGATCGTTCATGAAAGGGCACCTGCCTAGGTATATAAGCAGTGTTGCCCCAAAATCACAGTGTGCTCCTCCTAGATCGAATTGAAATGGATGAGACTCCCTCCTTAGGTTGGCACTCAAAATCCACCGAAGCAAGGGGTGAGATTTCCACCTGAAAATATTGTGTGCACAATGCACTTGCATACATGGCCTCCAGCTCAAGCGTGCTAGTCTAAGAGAATGCTCAAGTGATCAAGAATCCCAAGAATGATCTGCGTGCTAGTGCGGCAGATGAGGGTTTCTTATTATTCTTCAGCAGCAAATCTGAGTACAAAAATTTTAGATGCTCTACTGGAAATCTAATCTGAGGAAAATACTGAGAGATTTGTGAGAATTTTCTCACACTCCACTGCAAAATTCTGCCTTCGAGATGGACCCTCTATCCTCATGTTGGACCCTCTGCGTCACTCTCTGCACAATGACTGCGTAGAGCTACTGTGGAATTCCCCCTTCCTCACATTGCCTCTTCCAGAAGCTAGAAATATTCCTCCTAGAATTCTGTTGCTCTCCTCTCACACCTGCTACTCACCCTCTAGCTCTATCTTTTTTGTTGAATCTCAGCCACTGAGAAAATCGAACTGCCTTGGCAACTGAGTAACTGCACTGGTGTGTTCTCCATCTACCCATCGATTTCTTTTTATAATGTTATGTTGGAGCACCAACGGCCAAGATTAAAACATAATCGATGGCCCAGATTAATTCCCTGTCATCCCATGTGAGTTTCTAGATGGTTCTCACCTTATCTTAATTAATATTGATTAATTAACTATATTCCCTAAGTTTAGACTTAGGAAATATTAAAAAATTAGTTAATAATTACTTGAGACACTTCTAGGTGGAATTTCCAAAAACGATTTCTATGTTTTGGAAAACTCGTGTATTCTAGCCTCTCCACAAAATTTCGTGGCTAGAACACATTCGATGCTACAAAAACTAACACTTCTCTTAGCGAGAAATGTGTTCTAGTGTTACACCTGCTGCCACACCACCTTTTCTCTGCATCATCTCTGTAGATGCAGAAGTGTCCTCAGACACAAAACTTTATTAATCATGGAAAAAGATTACATAGCAAATTACAGGAGTTTACAAACGTAAACTCTCACTCTCACATTACAATGAAATTAGGAAACTAACCTATTTATAAGCTCTATGTTCTAACTTAATCTAGTTATAGATCACTTGGAAAATCAACAAGTGTCCATTTACAATAAATGACCTTCTAACCATTCTACTAACTTTAATCCTATTTTAGAGCCTAGGAAACGACTCTATTCTAGAGTCCTATTTTTACTAACAAAATACTATTTCTAAGTATCTCTAATATTTATTAAATATTCTAATTTAATAAAATATTTATCCTAACTTTACATTATTTAATTTTATGTATTTTTTGGATTTATAATTGCCTTTATGAAAGAGGCTAACAATCTCCTGTCATGTTGTTGATGTCTAGCTACTGTTGCCCACCAACCATTGCGCAACATTGATATGAGTTGCATTTGTGTTGTTATTGACCCTGCTGAACTGCTGCCAACACTGCATCTACACTACAACTCCCTCGCATTTGTTGTTGTTGCAACTGCAACATCTGCAACTGAGAATCATCCAAAATAACCTGTCCCTGCTACTGAAACAAGTCCTCCACCATACCCATCTATTCCCTGAACTGGACGAACTAGCTCTCCTTAGCGCTTTCATGAGTGTAATATTCCGAATAGAAATAAACAGTAATATAAAGCGACATAAACAAGAATCTACAGCAAATAGAGAGACATCACATAAACAATGCAAAATATGGAGAAACGCTGAGCCATTTTATTATATTACTAAAAGATACAATGAGTACAAAGGTGATCAGAATGATGGCACCTTGGCTTGCACAAGGCAAGCTAGAAATACTCTCAGAAATGCTCAAGGAATGGTTGATCTGTCAAGGACTGCATAAGCTCCAAAATGCTACTGCTATTGCTGCTATTGCTGGGATGGGATGGCTCTTTGGGGTTGTTCCCCTGATCAGAAAAATATGAGACTTTGGGAATGAGCTCTCCGCTAAATACCCAGAAAAGCCCAGAAAGGAATTCTGGAATGCATGACCCTGGAATTTGACCTCCCTTGAGGAATAACGCTATCCCAGTGAAATACGTTGGCCCTGAATGATCCTTTGCAAATAATGGCCTCCTCTTGTACCAAAATGATGCAATAGTGAAGGGTTGATCACTCTCACTATCTCGGGCTGAATCCCCTGATGAATCCTCACTCCCGCCTCCCCCAAGAACTGCGTGATCTCTCCTAGAGATTGCGCTGCCCAAGCAAGTGCGTAATTCCTAGCTGAAGATGCTATGGCTCCCTCCTGAAAAGCAATGGATAGAACTCCTCACCCAAGCAGGCACTCGAAGTCCCCTAGGGCTAAGGTTGGGATCTCAGCTCGGAGACACCCAGTGTGTTGAACAGCACTTGCAGAGTTCGCTCAACAGCAAAAGCGTGCTCAATGTCAAAAGATAGAAATCATACATGCATAATAGAATGAGAGAATGAGGAGCCTCTTCCCCTTTTTATGCTTTGAGAGCCTTGCTCTCGCTCGGGCCCCACCAAACTATGCTGTCCCTCTTGGCCCACGCTGTCCCTCTCTCACTGCGTTGTAATGGGCCCACGCTGCCACTTCCCTCATGCTACCACTTCGTCCTCCTGGGCCCCACGCTGCGAAATAATTATATGCTCAAGTGACTTTAGGGAATGTTTATTTCCTAAGTGTAGGCTATGTATCTCATCACCCACTTTATTAACTGATTTAACTTTATAAAAGTAAACTAGCCAAAAATTAATATTACCAATTAGCTGCTACTAATTGGTAATATTACAGTCCTCCCCGCCAAAACTTTGCTTGTCCTCAAGCAACTGCAAAGATGGATGCTGCAAAATTTTCTCACTCTCCCAAGTGGCGTCCTCATCCGGCAGGTTCCTCCACCTCACCAAGTACTCTCTGACTGTCCTGCTCTATAGCAACCTCTCCCTGGTGTCTATGATGGCTTATGGCTGTAACACCAAATGCCCCTCATCATCTGTTGGTGGAAGCTCCTCTGTCGTAGTCACCTGCTGCCCCAATGCCTTTTTCAGGCATGATACATGGAATATGTTATGGATTCGGCTACCTGTAGGCAACTCTAGCTCATATGCAACCTCCACAATTCGGCGAATCACCCTGTAAGGTCCATAGCGAGGCTGAGCCGGTCTCTTCGTCGCGCGGGGGTCATGATTGCCGTATGGTTGAAGTCGTAGGTGCATCAAGTCCTCACTCGAATCGTTCCTAAACCCATCTTCTCCGCTTCAAGATAAAAACTTTTGTTGGTTCTGCATTGTAGCTAAGTTATCCTTAAGAGCCCGGAGTATACCCTGACTTTCTTGGATCCAGTCCTTGGTCCTGGGGGCCTTGCTAGCACCAAACATCACGTCAGCAAAAGACAAAGCATGATATCCATACAAAGCATAGTACGAAGACATACCAATGGACATGTGGAAAGTGGTGTTGTAGTAGTACTCTCCCAGATGCAACCTGTGTAACCATGCCTTCTGCTGCCTTGTGACATAGTTCCACAAGTATCCCTCCAGCCACTTGTTCACTATCTATAGAAATTTCTAAATCTTAATTCTTATGCAGAAATTATTTATGTTTATCTGGTTAAGATTCTCCTACTTATACAAGTTATCAACTAAATAAATTCAAGTTAACATCAAAGCAAAACACATAACAGATCTCTACCAATTCAGATCTAGAATAAGCACATGCACACATAGACAAAGTGACACATTTATTTCTGGACAAACTATCCTCGGAAAAACCCAATGTGGGAAAGCCGGTCTCTGGCTATTGGAGGGCTCTATTATTAAGAATATTTCTGAATACATAACTCTGGGTTCCGGATCTGGAAAACCCTACAAAGAAAACTCTAGATATGCAGCACCTGGCTGATCTAAGACCAACAATACTGACTGATCCACACCCTCAAATGAGATTTACAGAACTCAGCCAGATCTAGGCCTAGAAACCCCAGATCTACCCCTGAAAGACACAACGTCAGCCTCTAAAGGCCTCCAAATGCTCAGCACTGTCACTAGAAGGGACTGCATTACCCCAGACTAGGTGACGCAGTCACTACACTGCCCCTAAGGGTATCTACGTAACCCCTGAAGGGTTTCCTGAAAATCACCCTGTCCTTGCTGCTGCTGCTGCCGTCTAGTACTGCTACTGCTGCCTTCCTCTGAGTTGTCTTTCCTAATCTCTTCTCTGCTTCTTATGTATTCTAGACCCCGGGATCAGATCATCCCCTCGGTCTAAACTCCCCTCTCTACAACTGAAACACTTCTGAGAATTCTTAGCAACCCTGCCCTAGAATCTCAGCTTAGCTTCAATGCTCTGCCTCTGTGTCTCTTATAAATGACCCCAAGCTTTTCCCTTATACTTTTCTCGCTGACAAATCAACAGCCAAGATTAAATCTTTAATCAATGGCTAAGATTAAAATAAAGCTTGATCCGTGTGACTTAAGACAATTTCATCACATGTTTAATTAAATTCACTTTAATTATTTTATTTTCCTAAGTTTTAACTTAAGAAATACATTAAAATAATTAATTAGTTTAATGTCTCCTACACTAGATGAAATTTCCCAAATCCATTTCTGGGTCTTGTAGATCAGGTGAACTCTAGTCCTTCCTTAAAATTTGGGACCTAGAGCACAATTGATGCTACCCCAAATACACAAAATCTCAACACTCCCTCTTAGCATCAAGGGTGTGCTCTAGTAATACATCACACTTATGCATTACATGATTTTGGGCACTAGTTTTGTGTTGCTAATGCTTGGCCTGCTGCCACTCAACTCTGCACTGTTGCTGCCATTCTATACTGCTGCCCATGACTCTGCCACTGCCATTACAACCTCTGTACTACAGCTCCCTCTCAATATGTTGCATTTGTGCTGCACATAGCACTGCCACTGTTGATCTGTTGCACTGCAGCTTCAGTTGTTGAGAGAAACAACTAAATCTCCTGCCCAATCTTTGACAAACAAGTCTGATGGGCTGCATCCTCATCACTGAAGCTCCATAGGCTATAGATATGTGTTGGCATCTAAAGAACGATGCACAGCTACAGCTTTGCATGTGTAATCAGACTCCCTTTGCACTACTGAAGTCGCATCAGCTCCTTGTGCTGAAATCTATCACGCTGTTGCTACACTACGCTGTCCCTCTAAAGCTCTCTGCGCTGCTGCAGCTCTACACTGCGTAAGCGATACTGCTCTGCGTTGCTGAAGTCACATCAGCCTCTGCGCTACTACTGCTTTTTTTTAAAATTTGATCAGAAAATTTAATTAATTGACTGACAGGAGATTTTAATTATTTTTTCCAACCCTTTTTACATAAGATAAATACATTTAGACACATGAAGGGGGAATACCCATTCGTATAGACCCTCAAATAGGTACCCAATTCTGCGACTCAAAACATGATCTAGTAGACCAAGTAGCTTGTAATAAAATAATCTAGCCAAATAGCTAGGATTATTCCCAAACTACTTTTACAAGGACTCGATAGAAAACACTAGGACTCACTTAGCATGCTGATGACAAAATCCACCCTAGCTTTGGGGTGAGGTTGGAGGGGAAAACTCTGTCAATAACTTGTGTCGAAAAACACAAGTAAATCAGTGAGACAAAAAACCTCCTAGGATAGAAAGCGTCACCAACATACTAGGCTTACCTAGGTTGTTACATACATTGACGGTCTTACTTAGATCATTTACATCATAAACATGCAGAATGGGTTTACATCATTTATAAAAAATGTCGGTTGTCGATGAAATCTGGATGACGTTAACCTCAAACATGATGAGTCCCATTTGAAAAAATGGGGGTGTACTGCTATGGGGTCGTTGACAAAGTGTGGTCAACATCTGGCTCTACTTGAGGACACGTTGCTTCATTGAAGGAATGTGAGAATCCAGAATCTGCATCCAAGCAACACACAAAATTACATAAGTAGTGTCCATCCAAATATCATCATATAACATTAAGCACGTGAAAAATAGAAGCTCTTCTTTTATTTATTATTCTACTTAACATGAAAAGTAAATCTACTCTAACTACAAAATGAACTGTTGAAATAACGAGGAGTAGGGTTAGAAATACAATACAGAGGATGCCCAATGGCATCAGATGTCATCTTTGAAGAACAACTTGAGCAGTTGGCCATTCGCAGGTCACTGAAGTGGTTCGCCTTCCAACGTGCTCAAGTGGAATGAGTTTGGTCCAACAATGCCTCTGATAATATAAGGTCCCAGCCACAAACTGTCAAATTTCTTGTGTTTTCCGGGCTTTTCATTTTTTCTGTCCCAATGTAATACCATGTCTCCAACCTACAAAGATCTAGATCGAGATGATTTATCAAAGCTTTTCTTAATGTTAGATTGATTTTGACACATATTATCTAAAGCTTTCCTACGAGTTTCATCCAACTCCACAATCTGATCAATTCTATTTTGAACAGCATCTTTATCTGTGGAAAAATGTTGAAGGAATTGGTAAGCTGGCAATTTAAGGTGCACAAGCAAAGTTACATCCAAGCCATAAACTAATTCAAAAGAAATTTTACCAGTAGCTTTCTTTTTAGTAATTCTATCTGCCCACAAAGCATACTTGATTTTGCTGTCCCAAAATCGCTTATTATCTCCTATTATCTTCTTGATAATGGTTATAAGATTTTTATTACTTGATTCAGCTAAGCCATTACCCTGAGGATAGTAGTTAGATAAAAGAGATAAAGTAATGCCATACTTAAAACAAAAAGATGAAAATTCAAGAGAACTAAAAGCCTTGGCATTATCAGTAGTGATCTTGGCAGGGACGCCAAATCTAGTAATGATTTGATTTTCAATAAAGTCCATAATGACCTTTTCATTGGCATTCTTAGCAAGAATGGCTTCAACCCATTTTGTAAAATAATCAGTTGCAGTTAAGATTCAGGAGTAGCCATTGCTAGAATTTTCATGGAATTTCCCGATGAAATCCAGACCCCAATGTTGAAAAGATGCCTCAACAACCACATGTTGTAGGGGCAGGGCAGCTAGCTTCTGCTTCCCAGTGAATAGTTGACAGGCTTGGCAACTTCTAACAAATTTATGCACATCTGAAAAAATCAAAGGCCAAAAATAACCAACTCTCATAATTTTGTTGGCGGTAGTTCTAGTAGCATAATGACCACCACAAAATCCTGAATGAAACTCAAAAATCAACCTTTTAGACTCAACCTCATCAACACACCTAAGTATTATCCTCTCGGGATTTCTCCATCCAAGGCCATCCTTCATAAGGCAATACTTAGTGGCTTTTAATCTAAGAGCCCTTTTTCTATGAGCAACTAAATGGCTAGGACATGTAAGATTTAACAAATAATAAATAATGTCCTTATACCATTCATGCTCTCCTAACCTTTGCAGCTCAGGTGAAGATGCATCATTAAGACAGATCAAACCAAGCGCTTTCTCATTACCTTCGGTCAACATTTCAGCCAAGCCTTGACCTTTGACTAGCTTAGTGGGTCTAATCTCTAGATCATACTCTTGAATTTCAGTGACCCATCTAGCATGAGTCCCTAAGCAATCAATTTGAGTTAAGATATCTTTAATTGCGAAATGCGAGACGAAAGCAATAATTTTAGAATAACCCACATAAGTCCTAAAATGCTTAAGAGACTTAACCAAAGCATAAGCTTGCTTTTCCATAGTAGTATACTTTAATTCATAATTTTTAAGTGCTCTACTCATGAAAGAAATAGGTTGTTCATGACCTTCCTTATTCTTTTGTAACAAGACACCAGCAATAGTATCTTCAAAAGCGAAAGAGAAAATCATAAAATATTTTGAGTAATCAGGACTCGCCAAAATAGGAGCTTGAGCAATAGCACCCTTAATCCCTTGAAAAGCCTTTTTACCATCTTCTTTCCACAAAAATTTTACATCTTTTTTCAGAAGACTTTGAATGGGCTTAGCTATTTCTGCGTAATTTGGAATAAATCTTCTAAGAAAGTTAGCTTTTCCTAGAAAACACTGAAGGGATTTAAGATTATGAGGTAGAGGAATCTTTTGGATTGCCTCAACTCTTTCAGGATCAATCTTGATCCCATCCTTGGAGATGATGTGACCAAGTAATTTCCCTTCAGTTACTCCAAAAACAGATTTAGCCGGATTCAAGGAAATCCCAAATTCTCTACATCTATCAAAGACCTGCTTAAAATGACCTATGTCAGTAATACCATCTTTAGAAAAAATAGTAAGATCATCCTAATAAATTTCAAAAAAATTTCCAATTAAACCTTTAAAAGCATAATCCATAGCCCTTTGAAAAGTAGCCCCAGCATTAGTCAACCCAAAAGGCATTCTAATGTATTCGAAAGTACCCCATGGTGTGGTGAATGTAGTTTTGTGACGATCTTCTTTTTTAACCCAAACTTGATTGTATCCAGAAAAACCATATAGCAATGACATCATTCCTGAACCTGTTACTCTTTGCAACATAGTCTTCATGTTGGGCAAAGGGTAATTATCCTTTTTACATGCTAGATTAAGGTTTCTAAAATCGACACAAAGTCTAATGGTACCATTCTTCTTCCTAACAATCACCAATTTGGAACACCATGTTGAATGTCTGGTTTGAGCAATGATTCCAGCTGCGAGCATTTTCGAAAGCTCTTTCTGAACCAAAGGGGCTAACTTAGGATTTATTTGCCTAAGTTTTTGACGAAAAGGTTTAGCATTCTCATCTTTCAAAGGGATAATGTGTTGCATGACATCTTCCCTATATCCTTTTAACTCAATCATATGAAAATGCTAAAACATCCTTGTACTCATGAAGTAAATTTGTCAACTTTTTCCTTTCTTCTTCACTAGTACCTTTACCGATTTTAACAATCTTAGGATCCTTAGAAGTACCAAGATTTACTTCAATGAATTCACTTGGATCCCTTCTATTTTCCTCTTTCAGCTTTGTGGCATCATGCCGATCAAAGTGTTGCTTTGAAGCAACAATATTCCCAGGAGTAGGATTTATAATATCATCATGATCCTCAGATCCATCCTCCTTAGAACTTATCCGAAAATTTTCAAACTCATCCAAATTATTAAGAAAACGAATAGCCTTCTTTTCATCATTAAAAACTTGCCAATGCACTGAATTATCCGGGACTGACGGTCTGAAAATAATTTCCATTTTTATCTCTTCCTTAATTAATTCATCGAATAATTGTATAGAAGCGGCCTCAGCGAGCTCATCCGCTAAGGCATTCTTTTCTCTTGGGACAGCTTCAAGGTTAATGGCATCAAAGTGTTCCATAACATCCTACACAGCATTTCGATAATTCCTTAACCTTTGATTTTTACATGTGAATTTATTCTTAATTTGCATGATAACCAGATCAGAGTCTCCCTTGATACTAAGCAACTTAATTCTTAAAGCCTTTGCCAATTCAAAACCCAACAACAAGGCTTCATACTCAGCCACATTATTGGTTGCATCAAACTCAAGTCTATAGGCAAACTTTAAAACACTACAAAGGGGAGACTTCAAAACAATTCCAGCACCCTTACCATACCTAGATGTTGTACCATCAAAATGCATGTACCAAACCTGATCATTTAGGTCCTCAAATTTCTCATCAACCTTGTCATCTAAGGGAACTGTGAAATTAGACATAATACCATAATTCCCCATGTCAGGTTGTTCCTTAATTATTTCATTATGAGGTCTTTTAGGATCTTCTACATGGAATCTTCTTTTAGGTTCTCTATTAAGCTTCACAAATCTTTCACCTCTAGGGGAAGGAATCATAGCATAGGACAAGTTCATCTGAATACTTCCTCCTAGATCAGAAGCCCACTTTCTTGATAACAACATACCCCAAGCATCCGGAACATCAACTGCAACTATATCCATAACAATCATGATGTCAGGGTAAACCGATAAATGAACTTGTAAATCCTTGATCAACCCATGAACTTCAAATTTCCTAGAATCCATGGCACATATCTTGTAGTAGGGTCTAGAAACTCTTAAATTAAGCTACTCCATGACCCTCTTGGTCATAACACAAGCTGAAGCACCAAAATCCAGCATACAATTATTCAATTTATAACCATTAACCATCAAAGTAACAAAAAATGGTTGATGATCTTTGTTATCTGACTCCATTTCTTGCAGATATATAGGGGCATCTTGATAAGAAACTTTAGGAGTCTTATCTTGAATGACATTAACATGTGAAGCTCCAAGAACATCTAAAACTTTAGCTCTCTGAGTAGGAAACTTTAGAACCTCAGTAAAAGGCACCAAGATCTTAGCATTTTTCAACCATGCACCCAAATCAATATCCAAACTAGGACTAGGATTAAAAATTCGAGCGGGAGTTTGATTATGACCTTGCTCTTTATCCCTTCTGTGATAAGTTAATCCTTTGTCCTTAGCAATTTCCAAAACTTGATCAGGAGAGGGCTTTTCACCAAATAATTCAATCATCAAATCCTTCTCATGATCAAAATTATTGATACTATATGAAGATGTGGAAGGCCTAACATCTTGACTATTTTCTTTAACTTCCATCCAATCTTCCATAGACAAAGAGAACTCCTTACCAACAACATTTATCTGATTACTTGCCACAAACATTCCATTATTCATGATTCTTTTAACAATGGGACAAGTAACCTCTTCATGAAGAGTGTCACAAGCTCTAAAATAAGGAGTTTCATCAACTAGATTAGTAGATTCAAGCGGATTCAAAGGTCTCTACTCACTCGACTGACCTTTTTTCTGGGATGGGTGACCTCCCGGGAAGTCCTGGTTACCGGATGCAAGCCCCGGAAGTGATGATTGACGCTATGTGATTCATTTCACTAGTTTCAATCCCACTTCTTCACCCCTGTGAGCATCACCTGATGCAATGAGTGCTAAGTGGACTATTCAAAAATCATGAGAAATTAGTCAGTCACGACTACCTCTCATGGAAATGGTCATAGATGAATGACTAAATTAACGCAATTGAATCCCGAAAATGATATTTAATATAATGCACTGCGGAAACCCCTCGTACTTAAAAGTATTATTTCCTCAATTATTATTATTATGATTCCTAGGTTGGGAATTCTGTGTTTGAGCCCTTTCCATTTGGACCAACCTAGACTGTAAAGTGCTTATTTCCTTAGCATGGTCAGAGATTAATTTTGCTTGATTAAGCTCCATGCTTTCAAGCTTTTGCATTAACTTTTTCATAGGGTCATCATCATCTTCTAGAGGTTCTTTACCTTTAGGTCCCTTTAACTTAGTTGCAGCCCTATCAAAACCAGGAATTTCAGACTTCCCTGATGCCTTTTTATCCTTTTCAAGTTCTTCAGCTAAAAATTGACAAGCCTTATAATTTGCAGTTTTAGCCCACCTTAACTCATATGAAGTATCGGAATTAAAAGCATCAATGTAAAAATTCAGAAGAGATCCATCAGGAGGTTTATGAGTGTGAGATATTTCTCTAAAGATACCATTAAATCTCCTGTTAAACTCTTCAATCATTTCATTTTCTTTCTTTTTTATTGTACTGATCTCTCTCACCAAATGCCTATCTTCCCTTTTATCACCATACTTGTCCTTAAAGGCAGCTACAATTGATTCAGAGGTATCGAATGAATTATCAGGTTTTTCCATAAACCAGTCAGCAACATCTTGGCCAAAAGTAAGAACAAAAAGCTTCATCTTTACATCATCGAAATTGTTATTTGTAACCGCAAATCTATTCCACCAATTAGCGAAAGCAAACAAATGAGACTTAACACTAACTGCATCATTTCCTTGAAAAGAAGGTAATTTATCCATTCCAGTTTGAGGGAAAGCATGGGGATAACCCTGAATATTAGCAAAATTATACGGGTTATATACATCCATGATATCGTGTTGAGGTGGATCACAAAAAAGAGAATGGATATCAGAGAGAGCTTCCTGGCCGAGATTAACAAGAAGTGTACGAGAAGAGAGTTTGTGTAATCAGACTCTAAAAACCCTTTCAGGATCTGGAGTAGGATTAATCAAGCTACTTGGATGTCTTCTAGTATAAATTCTTGTGGAATATGAAGCCAATGGAGTCGCCACTAGGACAGGAAGCTAACCCAAATAACTGAGATGAAAGATGAATAAAGAGATGAATGTCGTAAAGCCAAAGTCCAGAAAAATTGGTCCCCGGCAACAACGCCAAAAATGTTGTCGCACAGAATGTCTAGGTACCGCAACAACAGCTCAGATCACGGGTTGTCACCCTAATCCCCAATCTCTCTATCTAAGTTGTCTCCTTGCAAGCTAAGGGAGGTAGACCCTAGCAGAAATGAAGGAAAAGAATCAGTTGCAAGTCAACCAACCCAGGAGACATAGTTAATTAACCAAGTACTTGGTGAGATTAACAAGATTTCACAGATCAATTATATTAAAACCAGTGCCTTATGGAGTTAAAAGATTCCGTTATGAAATTAAAGCCAAATATTTGCTATGTAACTGCTGCTATGAAAACACAAATGACCACAATGATATTCAATAGAAAGCACCACAACCATTCATTACGATACTTAAGCCAACAGCAAAGCTATCATGAAACGATCATTAAAAAATAAATGCCAAATGCTTGCAATGTTTCTGAATCTATGATATTTCAATTAATTCCAATCCAGAAATTAAATGCTCTTATAGTCAAACTTTAGATAAAAAGTTGAAAGCTCATTTGACTATAAAAAATTTTAGACTTTTTTGAAAATTTTTATTTTTTATTATTTTATTATTTTTTTAAATCCTAAAACGAAAATTTAAAATTTAAAATCCTAAATCTAAAACTACAAGCTAAAACCAAACAAACTAAAGTTTAAAAAATCAAATTTTAAACTAAAACTAAACTAAATAAAATCTAAAATCAAAACCTCTAAACGAAAGTTTAAAATCTAACAAAAATAAATCTAAAATTATGATTAAAACTAAAAGCTAATAGACAAAAATTTAAACTAGAACCAAACTAAAAATTACGCTATCGAACTATACTAACAATCGAATTTAAAAAAAAAAACTAACAACTAAACTAATGCTATCAAAACTGAAGCTAAACCCTCACACACACAAAGATGAAACGGATCAAAGCATATACGTGGGTTTGAAATTTTTAATGCGTGCGTTTTTTTGGTGACAGGTCGAGAAGGATGTGAGGGAAGGCTTGATGGCAGAGGAAATGCTGCAGAAGGTCGACGGCAGAGGAAAGGGAGCAGGACAACGCAAGGGAAAAGGCTCGAACAGGTCAGGATGGGTTTTGATGGTAGCAATAGAAAGGACGGCGGATGAGACTAACACAGGACAGCAAGGAGGGTTAACGCAGTAGACGAAGATGGAGCGTATACGTAGCGGAATAGGCTGAGCAGTGGATGGGAAAGGAGCAACGATGGAAAAATCGAAGGGCGAGGCTGGCTTAGGATCGAATGGAGAGTCGAATGACGCTGGATGGTTTGGCAGTGTATGGATTTGAAAATCGGATGGACAGCGTTTATGCAGTGAATAAACCCAGTACAAACAAAACGTCCAGCAAACTTAAATCTCTTTCCGTTAAAAAAAACTCAGATCTTAGATGCTTTTTAAATCGAATAACATTCAGTTTTGCCCACAGAAGCGATTCTGAGGCCAAATCTCGCCCTCGAGGGTTAGATCTGGCTCAGATCTTAAAATAAATTTCTGAGAAAACCCTACAACCTACAAAACCAGACAGATCCAAAAATATGCACAAAAATTTATAAAACCCTTACAGCCTAGAGCAAATATACAAATTTACAATGTTAATCTATAGATCGAAGGCCCTCATGGCCAGATTTAAACCCATTTCAGCACAACTTTTTAGAAATTTGAAATTTTAAAGAGAGGCACAAGCCCTAGAAGACCCTGTAAGAACACAATTTCATAAGATAGCTTTGAGAATTAGAAAACAATGAGCTTTTTCAGATTTACAAAATCTGAGAGTCCGCTGGTCCAACTGAAGACTTCCCCAGACGCTCAAATCTTAAAAAAAAATTCCCTGCACACTTAGATCTGAACTTTAGATTGATAGAGATTTAAGAAAATAACATGAGATCCTTCAAAAAAATAGATAACTAGTCTTTCTGTTAAATCAAAAATGTCATTTTATGAACCCAGAAAACTGCACAAGATACCTGTATGTAGATCAATCCATGAAGGCCATCAACCATAAAAATGTCAAACAAAGTAGCAGAGTTTAGAAATAAATCACCACATAGATCTAGAAAATGAACCCCAAACTTTGTAACCCCAAAGTCTTTATGCTTTATTCATCAAAGAAAATTCACAAGAGATTCCAAGAAACAAGTGCACGATTCTAAGATCGGATGCAAATGTCACATCAAGACCTCTAATTTATAGGACAAAATCTCCAACGGCTACTTCAGTTGATCCATGTCAAAATAATCTGGACCGTCGAAAATATTTGATCATCTTTTAATCTGGACCGTCGAAATTATAAATTTGGGGAAAAACGAAGTTATCATTTAAATCCATTTTAATTAACTCAAAAATATTATTTTTGAGTTAATTACCCAAAAATTTTGACTTTGACTTAACCACCTAGTCCCAAGGGTCCAAAATTTCTTAAAATTCTCAATATTCCCTTGGCTTGGGGCCTTTAAAAATTCATTTTTAGGACTTAACGAATTTTCCTTTGTGAAGGTTTTTATACTCACCCTAGTACACTGAATTAATTAAATTTTTTGGCTTAAGATTTTTTTTTTAAATTTGACCGGAAAATTTAATTAATTATTTGAAGGGGATTTTAATTATTTTTTCCAACCCTCTTTACATAAGATAAATACATTTAGACACATGAAGGAGGAATATCCATTGGTATAGACCCTCATAAATAGGTATCCAATTACGCGACTCAAAACGCAGTCTAGTAGATCAAGTAGCTTGTAATAAAATAATCTAGCCAAATAGCTAGGATTCTTCCCAAACTATTTTTACAGGATTCGATAGAATTTACTAGGACTCACTTAGCATGTTATTAGTAAAATCCACGCTAGCTTTGTGGTGAGGTTTTGGAGGGGAAAACTCTCTTAGATAAGTTGTGTCGAAAAACACAAGCAAATCGGTGAGACAAAAAACCTCCTAGGATAGAAATCGTCACCAACATACTAGGCTTACCTAGGTTGTTACATACATTGACGGTCTTACTTAGATCATTTACATCATAAACATACGAGAATGGGTTTACATCATTTATAAAAAATGTCGGTTGTCGATGAAATGCGGATGACATGAACCTCGAACATGATAAGTCCCATTTGAAAAAATGGGGGTGTACTACTATGGGGTCATTGACAAAGTGTGGTCAACGAGAGGTTTGTGAAGACCGCATTTACGCATGGTGCATAAAGGAAGAAGTGTATGTGGAGCAACTTTGTGGGGTCTAAAGTTCAGGATCAGGACACCTATGTCTGCAGGTTGAAGAAAGCCCTCTATGGGTTGAAGCAAGCACCCAGAGCTGGGTACGAGAGGATCGATAGCTACTAGAGGAAGTTGGGCTTCACTCATAGTAATGTTGATCCAAACCTTTACTTCAAAGTTGATAGAGAAAAGCCTCTCATTCTAGTATCTTTACTTCTTGAGAAAATATACGTATCTTTTTACTTCTTGAGAAAATATACATATCTTTCAAATGTTGAGTAAATTATGTATAAGGCACTGGTTTGTGGTTTTATCATGTTAATGATTGTCATTATTATTTCATGTTGCTTGCATCATATTTGCTCATAAATCCTTAGAAGTAATCCACTTTCACTATAGCACTCTCCTAGAACCTCACATCATTTTAAATTAGTTTCTTCACTTTAGGGACCACCCCCCTTAGCTGACCTAAGAGAGAACTAAAACGAAGAGAGTCGGGATCAGTGTGACAGCCCCTTCTCTGAGATCCTTGCCACCAACCACACCATGCGGGGTTGAAGGCTTTTTCCACCAACTTGTAGGTAGGTGTAGGTGGCAAGGAGCGATAACAATGTCCAAATGGGATGAGTAGAGATTCTTTATATACAAATTTGCCATAACATTTTGGAGGCAAATTTAAAATTCAAATTTTCAATCTTTTCCCGCCAAAACAAAATCATGACTTATAACATTTCTTTTGAATAAACACATATTTTCTTGACCAAATTTGACGATCTTTAGATCGATTTTATTCCTCTCGAAAAAAAGAATTCAATGGAATTATTATCTCCATCAAATGAACAGATTTAAAAGGAATTTGGCCCTAGTTGCCAATTTTAACACTCCCTCTCAACTAGGGAGAATTGCACCTGCCAAAACATTTGTTGCCATAGATTATCATGAACCATCTCTGTCATCTCTGCTCTGCTCTGTTGAACTATGAAGAAATAATGAAGAAGAATTGATCAAGAGTGAGTCACAAGACCTTGCCACTCTTCACTAACCCAAAGTCAGTCCAAAGGTAAAAATCTCAATCAAACTTGATCCTAGATCAAGCTATTGGACACAACCCATCCTAGACATAGAGAGTACGACAATACACGATGTATTCATTGGTAATGCTATGGTCTCTATCCTCATTTCCCAACTCATTGGCCAGAAGAGAGGGACTTCCCATGAATCCCGAACTACATGGGTAGGATGTATGTGGGCCATAGATCAAGAGAAGGTGAACCAGCTCAATATCGTAACGGTGGGAAATAGTACACCAACAAGGAAAGGTGAACCTTGCCTTGCAGTTGCTTATATCTCCAAGAAGCTATCCCCAAGCCCCCTGGAGCTCCCAGAGCTCAAAGTCCAACTCAAGCGGGACCCTCATAAGAGTCTATCCATGATTCCAAGCTTCTCACAGAAGGTTAAGAATTTGACCTTCCCCAGGGGCTTCGTGAGAATATCTGCAACCTTCTCATCAGTCCCAATGTGATGGATCCTTACGACACCTCGTTGTACCATATCCCTGATAAAGTGGTATTTGATATCAATATGCTTGGAGCAGTCATGGAACACGGGATTCTCTGAAAATCAAATCCCACTTTGGTTGTCACAATGGATCGCGGTGGTATCCAGCACATGCCCAAACAGCTCACTGAAGAGCTTCCTTAACCAAATAGCTTCACAACAGGCCAAACTTGCTGCAATGTATTTGGCCTTGGCAGTGCTCAAAGCAACCGATTTCTGCTTCCTGCTCATCCAAGAGATCGAAGCAGAACCTAAGGTGAAGCACATCCAGATGTGCTCTTATGTTCCATCACACTTCCTACCCAGTCAGCATCAGTATATCCATGGAGCCTCACATTCCCGGCAGTGTATCCCAGTCCATGGTTGATTGTGCCCTGGAGACATCTCAAGAGATTCTTGGAAGCAATCCGGTGAATGTGATGAGGCTCGAGCATATATTGACTCAACGTGTTCACTGCAAAATATATGTCCGGACGAGAGTTCACTAAGAACATCAGGGCCCCTACGAGTTGACGATACATGGTAGGATTTTCCAAATCGAGCCCAACAACACTTCCACACAACTTCTTAAAATTGAGTTCCATCAGAGTAACGGATTTGCAGCCCACCATCCCAAATCTTTCAATCAAGAATCCCTTCGTATAGGGAATAGGGCCACACTGCTTTCTAAAATTCAAGGCTAGATCAATGGGAGCTTCACAGCTTGACTTACAGCAGAGATCTAGTCAATACTTAGCACTCTTTTGCTTCTAATACATCTTGATGAAGAAGATTTTTAACTGATCTTTACTCCCTCTTACTCAAGGAGATCATAGTCTATACTTGTCCTCCATGGTGCATAGTGTCTATCAGACAATCTACTCATCATGAGATCTGACCACTCAAGCATGCCATAAAACAGGAGTGTCCTCTGCTGAACCATATACAGTGTTATGTGAAATACTTATTCTGCAATGATAGTGGGCACAAATGACTTACTGAATAGATTCTCCAATACGAGTGGCTTCATAATAAGCCATGCTTTCTCATAGTAACTAACTACAGTCAATAATTAAGAAGATATAGCACCTAGATTTGCTCTTACATACTAACAACCCTGCAACTTACTGCGATGAAGTATGGATCATTTTATTATTGGAATCTAGTCATGTAATGAAAGAGAATATCAATTCTTTTGAGAATGTAACCATCTGATATCAATCTAAGAGATTTATAACTCCCTTTTAAGGTGATTATCTAAGCTTCAATCATGACCAACCCATGTGATAGCATGAGGCTTCTTACTTTAGGAGAGTTGCTTCTCTACGCAATTTCTTTCAAAGTCATTGCTTGTAGCTTCTTTTCAATAGGCAACCTTCCAAAAGATAAGATATCTAATTTTACATATGTCTTGTTCATAGCTTCAACTGTGAACAAGACTCTCAAGTTACATGAGATAAAACATATCACCATAGCTACTGCTTGTTGAGAATTTGTAGGGCTAGTGATTAATTCAAATTCTCTTCTTGATAATTATTTGTGAAGTTACTTGAGTTACTTATGTCTTTCCTTCGTTAGTTTATTTAATCTTTCATCAAGTCAATTATCAAAATACACGAGACACAAGAAATAGGCTCCTAGAGCCAGGGCAAAACCTCTCCCTCTTGGAGAGGAAAACCCACGAGAAATTCTTCCTATAGATTTTCAGATGACAAGTACCATGACCAAGAATTAGACCCTTGACCTATATATGCTTCCAAGTCCTTGACCTTACTTCTTTGATGTCTTTCAATGTTGATCCTTCTTCTCTTCACCAAGTTGCACGGTTCTGCGCCAACACTTCCTTTGAACCTTCAGTTGAATCTTCAGTTACTTGAGATATATATATATATAAGTTGTAGCTAGGAAAGTAAATCACAGATTTACTTTCCTTCTTTCTTCCACTTTCCGACTGCTTCTTCTCTTTGCAAACCACTGTCCCAACTTTACATGAACTAGAGATGAATACCAATATCACCCTTTATCAGCAGCTTCACTTTAGGATAGTCCGCAAACTATCTTTGGACAGGTCCACACTTCAACACTGCGCTTGCACTGACCCTGTCACGTTGTAGCTGCTTCAAGATGATCCGCACTTCTATTTCAGTAAGCCGCAACACCTTATGACACTTAGATATCACAAGGATATATGTATATTAACCAGTACTGAAACTCCTCAATAATCCACACTGAAACTCGTCCAAAAATCCTCACTTCAATTCAGAGATAACCAAAAATCTTGTTACTAATGAACCGCAGAATAGGGGTATATATAGAGACAGTTTCATTCTCTTTAGACCGACCATGACTTTAGCTTGTAGGCCGACTTATCTAACTGTTTGAAAGCCGAATTTAACACATCATTTTAGCTTATCTTTCAACGTTATTGCAGGGCTGAATTAAGCCATTCATTCACGGTTTCTTTGGCAAGGTCTTGGAGCATTTCTTTAGAATAGATCCTTCATATATATGACACTTAATTACATTTATACCTAGAAGACAAAAACCCTAATAGACATCAAGAAGAAGTCTATTAACCTAGAATAAAATCTTGCTCATGAAACCCATGAAGCAAGTACAACAAATATACATTTTATCATCTCTGTCTTCTTCTTTACATAAATACATAATTACATAGTCAATATGAAAACTGATCTTAGTTACACTTTTCAACACTCCCTCTTAACTAAGGAGGTATTGATACAGGTACATGATCACTTTCAAGCTGAAGAATCTCATAATTAGAATCAGATTGGTAATCGCATCTGTATAGCATCATATCAACCAGCATTGTCCTAGTGCAAGGCCTTGACTAACAACCCCATCTCTCAACGAGACAATGGGCTACAATGTTGGCGAGACACGTGACTTATAGACACCATAGTCATTGTCTCTCCAAGGTACATACTCCACCCAGGTGTTTCCAAAGTATGATCTTCTTGGACTATTCTTCTCTTGGGTAGCTAGCCCTCAAAGAATATCGGTCCCCGCCTACTCTTATCTTGAATGCCCTAACACATTCTCAAAGAGTATCGAATGACAGATGATTACCCAATCCTCCATTCTGTCTTCCCAAGTGAAGACCAGAATGATGTGTCTATCTCTCCTTCTCAGCCAGGGAGGAACTATTCCACAAGGGAATGTACTCATTCCTGTATAAGGAATGTACCTAAGCTCATTCTTAGGAATTACCCAGTTTCTTCCAAGTAAAAAACTGATCACCAGGCTCCCTCTCAATCAGGGACTTGCAGCAGCAATGGTGAGACACCCAACTGCTCATGAAGAATTCCACCCCTCGATGTCATGCATTTCGATATTAAAGAATCTTCAACTTTAGCTTCATAGGGCACAAATCATCCATCACTTTCATTCATGAGTCATGTCATTTACCATAAAGTGATTCATATGTATTTCTTATCTAGTCCACTTTTTATGCCATGTTGCTTTCGAATCATCTCCAAGGATCTTACATCCTTTCTCATGATTAGCTGCCCTGCACAAATTCATCCAGATAAACATATACATATGAACTTTTAAAACGAAAGTTACCTTAGTCATGATATTTCACCATGACATCTTCCTGTAGGCATCGGCATCCTTTATTCAGATTGACACATCTCCTACTGATATGTTTTTTCAAGGGTCTTCTTCTTTACCAGACTTCTATTAGAGTCTGCATATCCTCCCAGGAGATATTCTAGTCACATCTTCTTGGCTTCCAGATGATAACTTCCTCTTGAAATGGTTGCACTTCATGATCTCTTCCTTTTTGCACATCTTCATTCCCAGGAACTTCCAATTTACAGTTCCTTGTCCATATACAACCACCTCATATTCCACATGAGGATATATGATGTTCATTTCGTCTGTCACTGCACCAAGAGAGATTCTCCTTCATAGGTCATACTTCTAAATATAGAAGTCCATTACCTCCAACCATATGACATGACTTCACAGCATCCAGTGTCAGCATATAAATATATATCTATATACCTCATACTTTTTTCCTTTGAGTCATCCTGTAGCAATTTCACTAGAATGAAGAGCTTCATTCCCTTGACCTGCTTCATCAATATGTCATCACATCCCATAATTATATAGCATATAATTCTTGATGAAACCATTATTCTTTCTTTCTAATCCGTGAATTCACAGAGAACTCCATTAGAAAATGTCAGCACCTGTTTCCATGATGACCTTTAATCTTGATGAGTGCCTTCCATCAGTATTGTTATTAGTGAGGTTTTCCAGGAGTTGTTTCATCGAGAGCTCCTGCCATGCTTCTATCATGATGGTATACTGCTTCCTATCATAGTAGAGATTCCTCGCTTCTTCTTTCTTATATTTCTTTGCATCAGGTTCTTCCCTCATATATGAGATATGGGCTTCTTCCCTTTTCCTCTTGTCCTTTTCAGATTTAGGACAATATCTTTTATAATGCCTAAGTTCATTACATCCAAAGCATCGTACTTTGTCCAAATTTCTTCTTTTATTCTGAGGACCAAACTTTTCGAATCTTCCTTTCTTCCTGTATTTGCCTGCAAAGGCTTGATTCCCTTCACATAGTCCTGTATCAGCTTTGGCTTTCAGTCTTGTTTCCTCTATTTTAAATAGAGACCATAAATCATGGAATAGTGTGGCTTCTTTCTTCCATATAAACTTGAAGTGAAGTTTCCCCATTCCTCTGGTAGAGCATTCAGCACCATTGTAGTCATCTCAGTGTTAGACATTACTTCTCCTAGTTCCTGCAGTTGATCTCTTATTTCAGAAATCCTCATAAAGTATGGAGTGATTCCTTCTTCACTTGACAATTTCATTTTATATAGTTCTTGTCTCAGAGAGATTGCTTCTCCTACAGTACTCACAGAGAATAGCTCCACCAATTTCTCATATATTTCTTTAGTAGACTTTAGTTTTGATACATAGGGAATGAGTGAGTCCTTAATGGATTCTATGAGAATCCTCTGGGCTCTGATTTCTCCGTTCATGTACTTGGCATGAGTTGGAGCATCTTCTTCTGGTGGTTGAATTGTTAATCCTTCGATGTAGTCCATAACTTCGTCTTCAATTAAATTCAAATTTGTCCTCCTCTTCCATGCACTAAAGTTTAATGACCCAACCAGCTTGTTGCTCTCTTTACAATAGGTCATCTTGACAGATTTAAGTAAGGTCATAGATACTTACTTGAGCAGAGTGGCTTGCAGCTTCCTTAATGATGACGAAGGAGATAGGAGCTTCTTCTAAGATAGAAATCTTCAATCTAGGTGTTCTTGAATCCTTGATGGCAAAGGATGTCTTCAAAAGATGAATATCTTTCTCGAAAATAGCTTAAGAGTCTTCCTTGCAAAATGATTTGACTTTTTACCCAAACTTTGATTTTTGCTTCTTGGAGTGTCTCTTTGTCAAACAACCCTTGAGTTTAGCACCTTAGCTCTGATACCATGTTGAGAATTTGTAGGGCTAGTGATTAATTCAAATTCTCTTCTTGATAATTACTTGTGAGGTTACTTGAGTTACTTATGTCTTTCCTTCGTTAGCTTATTTAATCTTTCATCAAGTCAATTATTAGAATACACGAGACACAAGAATTAGGCTCCTAGAGCTAGCGCAAAAGCTCTCCCTCTTGGAGAGTAAAACCCACGAGAAATTCTTCTTATAGATATTCAGATGACAAGTACCATGACCAAGAATTAGACCCTTCACCTATATATGCTTCCAAAACCTTGACCTTATTTCTTTGATGTCCTTCAATGTTGATCCTTCTTCTCTTCACCAAGTTGCACGGTTCTGCACCAACACTTTCTTTGAACCTTAGTTGAATCTTCAGTTACTTGAGATATATATAAGATGTAGCTAGGAAATTTCCTTCTTTCTTCCACTTTCCAACTGCTTCTTCTCTTTGCAGACCACTGTCCCAACTTTACATGAACTAGAGATGAATACCAATATCACCCTTCATCAATAGCGTCACTTTAGGATAGTGCGCAAACTATCTTTGGACAGATCCACACTTCAACACTGCTCTTGCACTGACCCTGTCACGTTGTAGCTGCTTCAGGATGATCCGCACTTCTGTTTTAGTAAGCCACAGCACCTTATGACACTCAGATATCACAAGGATATATGTATATTAACAAGTCCTGAAACTCCTCAATAATCCGCACTGAAACTCGTCCAAAAATCCACACTTCAACTCAGAGATAACCGAAAATCTTGTTACTAATGAACCGCAAAACATGGGTATATATAGAGACAGTTTCACTCTCTTTAGGCCGACCATCACTTTAGCTTGTAGGCCAACTTATCTAGTTGTTTGAAGGCCGACTTTAACACATCATTTTAGCTTATCTTTCAGCATTGTTGGAGGGTTGAATTATGCCATTCATTCACGGTTTCTTTGGCAAGGTCTTGGAGCATTTCTTTAGACTAGATCCTTCATATATATGATACTTAATTACATTTATACCTAGAGGACAAAAACCCTAATAGACATCAAGAAGAAGTCTATTAACCTAGAATAAAATCTTGCTCATGAAACTTGTTATCGCTTGCCGCCTACACCTACCTAAAGTTAGCGGGAAAAGCCTTTAACCCCACAAGGTGTGGTTGGTGGCAAGGAACTCAGAGAAGGGGTTGTCACACTAATCTCGACTCTCTCCGTTTAAGCTATCTCCTAGGTTAGCTATGGGGGATGGTCCCTAAAGAAAAACTATGTTAATGATGTGAGGTTTCTAGGAGAATTGATTAGAAGGAATTACTTATCAAAGATGACTCAATTCCAAGATGTAAACAAGCATATAAGTATATGAAAAATATTTAATGATGTGTTCAAAATATAGACCAGTGCTTTAAAGTAAATGACAAGTGCTTGCTCAAAAATGAAATTCACGATACAATGACAATAATCCCATAAATGAAGTGTTAGACCAAGATTAACATATAAGCATCACTTGCAATAAATGAAAAAGTACTTGTAGCGGAGTGCTCAAATAACAAAGGATAGTGACATTAAATATTCATAAGCTAAATAACCACCAGAGTAACAAGTACATGAGATAGCAAAATTGCGAGTAAAGTTGTGATGAGAAGGTGCTCTTGGTTTATTTTATTAGTAGAATTCTAAAACAATTTTCAATTTAACTCCTGTCCCCAGAGCTCACCCTCGCCCGAAATCCGGATCTCACAGTGAGGAGTCCATAGGGGTGGAGGGTCCCTAATGTCTATACAACCAACTTAAGTTGGAGGTTAATTTTTAGAGATGCAAGTCTAGTATGCAAAGTGAAATGCCTAAATGATATGAAAGTGAGTTTGCAAGTGCTATGTAAAAGATGGAGATGATTCAATTAAATATGCCTCATAGTTAGAACAATAATTCAAGTTGCCATAAATTGGAAGTGTTATGCTTCTTTACTTGTGTAGTATATTGTGAAACTTATCCAAATGAGAAATAGATCACAAAACATAAGTAAGTGATGGCAAATGAGATTGCAAATTAAGAAATTAAAGGACTATGCGATTTGTGTTACTTCCCAATTAGAGCACGCATATGTGATGTGAAAGAAAACGGAAATGTCAAAACCACTAAGTCAATCCATCTACAAATTCTCTCCTTTGAAATGGCGAGATAGGGATGCCAATGGGTAAAACCCACGCTCCCACAACAAAAACAGAAATTTTATTAATTTTACAAGAATGAAATGACCATGAGACCTTTTCTAAACCAAGGAAAGTCTTTACAAATATTGAGACCATAGACTTTTCCTCGGTGATAATTTTTAAGAAAAAACTCAAAAGAATTCAAACTTTACAATAGGAGAAGAGAAGCTAAGCCTCTTCTATGCCCACAACCAAAGAAGAGAGAGAGTTATCTTCCTCATTTGAAATTCAAAGCCCAAAAGTCCTGCAACAACTTGTTAGTAATTTCTTGTAGTTGTCCACTTAAGCTATCACAAGAAAAAGTTCGGAAAGAGAGCTACAAAACCAATCAAATATTAGATAGATAAAATTACAAAATATTGCACAACAATTTACAAAGGGCTAAGCCAAAGAGTTCGAGTAAACTCTCCTCTTTGCTTAGTCATCTTCAAACTCTTAGATAGCAAATGAAAGCAATGAAGTATAATGTTTTAAAAGATATTCAAATTTAGAAGTATTCGGCTTGTATACAAGCTATGTCCCAAAACCCCTGCAAAACCACTTTGTAAGATAAGACTATGAAAGTTCAAAGAACAAATGAGAGCTCCTTTGAGAATGTATCAAGAGTGGGTTGGTCTCTCCAAAGACTTCCCCCAACACTTGATTCTTTGATCCCAACAAGATGTTCCCTCTACAAAACTTCAAACAAGAATTAGTTCCATATAGATCTAACAATAAACAATGATAAGAAACTCTAGAGATTTATTTGAAACCAACTAGAGCATTCTATACCTAGAGCATACTCCTAAATCAAATGTCAATGTAAGATAGCTCTACATTAACAAATCTACAAGAGCATATGGAAACAAATTAGATCAAAGCATGAGTAAAAGGAATTATACCAATGATCAACAATTCATCACACTTCAAAAGGAGGAACACCTCATGAATGAAACCCCAAAGTCTTTATTGATATTTCTGAAAGTGTACAAGACAGCAGCGCTTCCGCAAGCACAATAGCTAGTAAACAATGATTACAATATGAGAGCCCATGGCTCTATTATATAGAAAGTTGGGAGCAAATCCCAATGAAAAACCATATGCCAAGTGGTGAGAGGGAGGAGATCTCAAGGCAAATTCGAATTTGGTAAGTGGAGCTCCAATGCCAAGTGTAAAAATCGAATTCTGGCAAGTGGACATCATTTTCTTCTTCCCTTATGTGCCAAATTTGAATTTTATGATGGAATGACATGTGTATATGGTTGGTAACCCATGTGGGGGCATTTTCCCACAAAAATCTCCACCAAATATTCTCCCAAATCCTCCCAAATATGCACTAACTTCACAAATTCGAATTTCCAAGTAAGCAACTCTCATTTAATGCCGGAAATTCAATTTTATTTGAGCACATGTCTTTTCCTTGATTTTAGGAGTCCACATCACCTTGGGACTTCACTTTAACTCCTCCATAATTTTCCACCTCATTTCCACCTCATTTAGCATGTGTGGATATTTATTTTTCTCTATTTATTTAATTTCTGGCTTAATTAATTGCCAGATTTCCCACTAAACTTAGGAAAAGTGGGTTTTGAGGGTTCAAAACACATTTTTAACCCCTCAAAGTGTGTCATAGTAAAAAGTTGAGCATGAGAGGTGTAATTTTGAGTACTCATACCCCATACAACTTCTCTAGGCAACACTTATTACAATTCAATTACAATTTTTATTGCAATTTTCAGCTTGCGGGAAATCTAAAAAATTAAAAAATCACTACCCAGACCTAACCAAATTCCACGAAATGTTTTGTGTGATCTAGTATGGTAATATACATTGACTCTAGACACTAGGACTCACCCAAGGCCTCACCATCAAGCCGTACTCCGGCTTTGGGGTAAAATTGGAGGAAAAAACTCACTTGATTATTAACTCCTAGTAGGGAGATGATAATTAACCAAGTTAAAAAAACCTCCCAGAGTAATACTCACTTGTTGGCAAGGTACTAGGCTATCTAGGCCTGTTACAGACTCAATACTAACTCAAAACTCATCATTACTAGCATCACTTATTACAATTCCCCGTAGGGCGTGGAATCTGGGTACAAGAGAAAATGATAAGAAGTAGAAGTAGAGTTTAAAAACTCTGTTGAACTGATGATATTTGATGATATCCCATGGTACAAATGTCTTCTGGTTCATCCTTGGGCATGGAGTCTTCTCATTATCATCAGGTGTCACTCCAGTGGTCAACAAAACCCATAAAGCAAGTGTAACAACCCGTTCCCGAGTTATACACAATGATATTAGCGTGTGTACGATATAGGCATTTGATAGCTACACCTGCCTATTTCGCACACATCGCACTAGTACACCTAACTACTAATATCAAGATTTCCTGAGATAGAAATTAATATTAAGATTTCAGATTAATATTCATATTAACTAAGTATAAAGTATATAAAAAGGACTAATAAAAAGAAAATAAACTTGAGTTAATTAAAATATATATATAGTTAATTTAATATTCCAACATAAGCCTTACTCATAAAAATACTCAAAATTCAAGTCGTATACCCCTAAACAAATTTAATAACCATAGATCACCTCTCCTCTTTAATAGCAATCACATATCCTTAAATAACATTCGTACATTCCTTTAAGAAGATCATATCTTGATGGAGAAAAGGCGGTGGGGTAGGATGTATGGCGGTGGAGAAAGTCATATAAGGAAGATGACACGAAGGTGAAAGGGATGGGGGGTCTTTTGCACTTCTGCTGATTACCAAGTGATATTATGATAAGAGAGGATCTGTGCTGAAATGGAGTCTCTAGTTTTCTTGGAAATCTGGGCACAAGGGCAGAGGAGACATCCTCTAGGTCTAGGATTGTTCCTAGATTGACTGGGAGGATTTGATTGTTTCGGTGAACTGTTCAACTGTCCACGGCATCACAGGAGGAGAACCACCATTAAATCATCAGCGTTATTCCAGGTATTTTCCCATGTATAGATTAATTCTTTATGAAAGATTAAAATTTCATTGCTGATCTGCATAAGATCATATTATTGTTGACTTATATATATATATATATATATATATATATATATATATATATAGATATATGTTTAGATTCATTCATGTTAAAAAGATGTCTTAGATTGTATTCATTAAAAGGATGATAGTTGTAGCAGTGATTACCCTGTTGGTCGAATTAGCTAAGTCCCTCTCTAGCAAAACTCTGAAATTAAGTGTAAAAGTTAGGAACATTTAAAAGAGGGTCTCTACATATGGTATCAGAGGGTAGTTTCAAACCCTTTTCGACCTAATAAGCCCTGCAATTTCTGTAAAATTCCAGTCTATAGCAAGAAAATTATCAAATAAATAAGTGGGGTTATTCAGGCCTTCGATTAGGGAGCAAGCCCCACACAAATTGTTGACTGTTCTACAGGTAGATCCATTTGGCATACCACATTTTGTGCTCTAGTTTTCTACCCAGAAACGAGGTTTTGCAGATCTAGTGAGAAATTTGTGAGACTCTATAGTTCACTGTGTAACTTATGCTCACTCAAGGCACTCAGAAATTGATTTCCCTTAAAGAACTTTTGAGTTGGCCCATAGTTAGTAAATTCTTCAGTGTTTTAGATCTCTGAAAACCTTATTAAGACAAGAAACAATTTTTAAATTAACATAGAATTGGAACCATTACAGTGACTTTTGAGAGAAATCCATTTATCTTTACCATTATTTCAAAAAAAAAAAAAAACTTGTAGGCATAATAAGGAGAGAGGGCATGTAATACGCTAGGATTCCAATAAACAACTTTGTATATGCCAATTGCGCAAATGCACAGTAGCCAAGCAATCACAAAGGAGTTGTGAAATATAAAGGAGCCTGCATTTTACAGTTGGATATGAGAAAGTTTTATGTTCCTGAATTTGCAACAATTTAGCTACAAACACAGAGATAATACATGAAGCAAAAAAAAAGGATTTTACTACAGGATGAACAAAGATATAAAAGGAGTATGGCAACAGAGTTTATGGCCACTATATGTGATAGAGTTAGAACATATTGCATTGTCTGAAAAATTCGTCATTTTAGCTATAAAAGAACTGCAACTAATGACACAACAAATGATTTACAGCATATAAAAAAAAAAAAAAGCATCAAAAGATTGTTAACATAAATGCAGCTACAAAACCTGGGGATTGTTAACCTTATCGAACAAGAAACAAGAAATTTCTATTTTATTGACCATCCGATCAAGTTAACACAAATGAAGCACCAAAACATATGAAATAGGTCATTCTTGTGTACTCTTCACAATGCCAAAATGTTAATACTGTCAAATTCATACAATAATATTCCAACATATTAATCAATGCCCTTAGCAGCTTTACATTCCGGTAGTCATCCATCTTATGACATGGTCGAACCAGATTTCTGCTTCTCCAACTCCTCTGTTTGCAGCGACCATATATAATGGTATTGTACATCACTGCATTGGGGATGCATCCATGGAGTCTATGCGATGGCGGATTCGGCAGCAACGGTAGACAGAAGAAGAATATATAATAAACAAAAAATAATAATAATAATAATAATAATCGTGATGCCCTCTGTGCAGAAGGCGTGGATTTATAAGGAATATGGGGCTGCCAAGGACGTTTAGCAATTGGACGATGGGGCCCCGGTACCAGAGGTTAAAGAAGATCAAGTTCTCATTAAAGTCGGCGCCACGACAATCACTTGTCGACTCACTAAACTGAGTTTTCAGATCAGTTGGACAGCAAAGGACACTGTTTCCTCTCCAGGATCGAAAGCCCTCTAAAAATAAATTCAACCATAGCTTAATTTCGATTAGGCAAAGTTGCCATCTGGTTTTCATGGGGGTTCGTTGTCAAAATTCCGAAATTTGCTGTGTAGCAGAGATAGAGCCACACTCAAGTCATGCCACCGCTTAAAAATGTCGATAGAATGGATCTCGTGGCTAGCAGTCGTTCGAAACTTCATTCAAATCGCCAGCGAATGCGCCGTTATCTCATGTCGTGGGTTGGGATGCTGAAAATTATATATATATATACACGATGCTAATTGTATTAAATTTTAAAAATCAAACAAATCTGCATATCCAAAGTTTCAAAAGGTTCGATTAAACGAGTCGTAATCTGTGTTTAAATCTACATATTAAAAGTGCACAGGCCACATCGCATAGAATAAGGCAATTATTATATAGTCAAATCATCGCATTGGAACCTTATCGCATCAACCATATACATTGCATATGGTATAGTTTTCAAACCATGCCGCGGGGACATTAATATATGCAATATATATACGTTATATTCCATAAATAACATAACCGTTGGCGGAATGGTGGGCGGGGGTTTCGACCCGCTGACCCATCCAAAATTATATGTGCTAATGCCTTCACACAAGAGCGCAGACATGGAATGGGCGGGGTCGGGTTTGAACCCCAGACCTCTGCCCCACAAACCATCACTTAACCCAAACGCTTAAAACGTTTAACCCAAGCAATACAACTTATGCATTTCGATATATATATATAAACTTTTGGTTTTAGTTTTAATACTTTTGTATTTTATATACATTATTACATAGAATATAATATTTATAAAATCAAAATATGGTGACTTTATTAAAGTGTTATTCCTATGCTATTATTAAATGTTGCAATATGTATGAGTAGGCATTATGAAAAAGGTTATGAAGTAGATGTGATATCTCATCTCTTCTCCGAAATTAGATTATTTTGATTGTTTTATTTATTTAAATATCTTGGAGTGGGGAAAATATATATATAAAAAGGTATAAGATAGTATTATTAGCATAGGATTACTAGGATTTGATAATCTGAATTACTATGATTTAGGGTTAAATGTGCACTTATATCTCTAAGTGTCTTCGAAATTAAATATATGTTAGAAAAATAGAATAAAAATTAAAAAATTAAAAAAAAAAAATTTTACACTTAAAACAACCTCTCTGTAACTATATTTAGGCTCGGATTCACTTAGAAAATAATAAGAAATACATCATTATGTATCAGAAACCCTGCATTGTTCACTCTAGAGTTAGTACGCATAAATTACCCTGCATAGGACAAGGAGGTCGCGTTGCCACCCTCCTTGACCTCGGTACTAGTAAGACCTGCCTGCAGGTAAAATAGCAAAAGAACTATACCCGTATGCAAGCTCAAACTTTACGAAAATTATATTTAGTCAGTCTAAAATTTACCCTCCTCATAAATTTATTATGATTTTCAGGAAAAGTTACAATGTTTAACACGTACCAAAGGCGGCAGCGCCAGCGAAATGCATCGCCGCCACCTCCACCTTCACCATCACCATCATCGCCATTTAGATCACCGTCAGCACCTGTCGCTCCACCTGATCTTACTACCGTGATGAGCTCATTAGAAGCCATTTTGGAAACTTTAAAAAGGTCGCAGCCGACCAGTAGCAAGGAGAAACAACCTCATCTGGAGGAAAGACATTCAGAAAAGCCTAAGGATTATGATGGCAAACCTCATAGAGAAGATATTTCACGAGAACTACAAAAGATTAAACTCCTGAAATTCTCTGGAGGAAGAGCTGGAGAACATGCCGAAGCATGGTTGGAAGGGATGATCAGATGCTTCGCATTAAGAGAATATTCTTCAACTTCTAAAACAATGATCGTTGTATTCCAACTCAGGGGGAATGCTCTGATTTGGTGGGGAAATATAGAAAAACAACTGCATCTCACTTCAAATACCGTTCCTTGGGAGTTGTTCGTAGACCGATTCCGCGCGAAATACTTACCACCTTTCTTTCAAGAGCAGCAAGCCGGAGCCTTGCATACACTAACCCAAGGTGGTAAGACCGTGGAAGAATATGAGATAAAGTTCATGGAACTTGTCAAATATGTTCCTTATCTAAACACGGATGAACGCCAGGCTGAGCATTTCGTATTTGGATTAAATCCTCGAATTAGGGCCATGGTAAGAATGTGGAAGCCACCAACAATGGCGGAGGCAGTTGAATGTGCTCGTTATGCAGAAGAACATCTGGGGATTAAAAGGGATTTCAGGCCAGCTGAACCAATACCGTAGGCATTTACAGGAAGGACTCCCTGAAATTTCTTCCGTGGAAATAACTCGAGACCACCTCCTTATGGTAACAGGTTTACCCTAAGAGGAGCGGGGGCAGGAGCTCCTGGGACCATAAATGCAATAGCTTCCGAATCCTCAAACATCAGTCCGTGGAGATCTCGAGGGACTGGTAATCGGGGAAGGAATGGGAGAGGAAGTGGCACTAGGGGACAGAGCTCTTGGTCTGGAATTTCTCAGTCAAACGCAAAAGGACCAACCCGAGTGGACTGTTGGGGGTGTGGAGGACCTCATCTACGGCATGATTGTCCAGAGAACTCTCGGCGAACAGGAAAAGAACCATCATCAGATGCCCAAAGCAATCATAGAATCCATGCAGTCGTTAACAACAACCAAGCAGCACATCAATCCACGGTAGTGGAATCTTCAGGTACAATTAACGGAATAAAACTCAAAATCTTATTTGACATTGGAGCTACTGATAGTTTTATTTCATCTTATGCATTGAATAAATGTGGGTTGGCAGCCTGCAAACAGGACGATTTTAGACAGGTAGAAATGGCTTCGGGAGACCTTAAATCGGTAGAATTAAGTGTTGAAGATTGCAAAGTTGATCTAGGAGTCTGTTTGACCAAACTAAAAGTATATGTTATAGCCCTAGGAACTTACGACCTGGTGATAGGAATGGATTGGTTAGAGTCTCATCGAGCATGGGTAGACTGTTCCGAGAAAACAATACTTTTCTTGAATGATGTGGGAGAAACAATCCAAAAACAGGGTATTAAGATAAAAGTATCCTTATATTTCATTTCAGCTATGCAAATGAAGTGGTGCTTAAGGAAGGGTTGTCAAGTGTATGCAGTTCAAGAGGTAAGCAAAGAAAAAGGGCCTTCCTTAGATCAGTATCCGATTCTATTAGAATTTCCGGATGTTTTTCCAAAGGAATTACCTGGACTACCTCCTCGGAGAGAGCTAGACCTCACCATTGAATTGAACCCTGATACGGAACCTATATCTAAAACTCCTTATCGAATGACTGCCCCGGAACTTCAAGAATTGCAAATACAGCTGAAAGAACTGTTAGATGTAGGGCACATTCGACCCAGTGTTTCACCATGGGGTGCTCCTATAATCTTTGTCAAGAAAAAATATGGTTCATTACGACTGTGTGTGAACTATCGAGATTTGAACCGGGCCACGGTAAAGAAGAGGTATCCAATGCCTCGCATTGACGACCTTTTCGATCAAATGAAAAGAGCTACAGTATTTTCAAAGATCGATCTGCGATCGGGTTATCATCAACTCAGGATTAGCGAAAGTGATGTTTCTAAGACTGCATTCCGAACTCGTTTCGGGCATTATGAATTCATTGTGGTGCCATTTGGGTTGACCAATGCACCTGCAGTCTTCATGAACCTTATGAATAGCATTCTCCACAAATATCTCGAAAAATTTGTACAAGTTTTTTTGGACGATATTCTCATTTACTCTAAGAATGAGAAGGAGCATGAAGAACATCTTCGGATAGTGTTATCTTGTCTCAGAGAGCACAAGTTATATGGAAAATTATCCAAATGCGCTTTCTTTCAGAAAGAAATCCATTACTTAGGTCATATCATATCAGGCGAAGGAATCTCTATAGATCCTGAAAAGGTAAATACAATCAGAGAGTGGCCGATACCTAAGAATGCACATGAAGTGCGTAGCTTTATGGGTTTAGCGGGTTACTACCGAAGGTTTGTGGAGGGATTCTCCAAAATTGCAAATCCGATCACCAACCTCCAGCGCAATGGTGTTAAGTATGAATGGACTGAGGAATGTGATAAAGCTTTTTCTGAGCTTAAACGATTATTGACTAGTGCACCGATTTTGCGAGTATCGGATATGGATAAATATTTTACTGTGCGTACCGACGCATCTAAGCAAAGGTTAGGTGCAGTATTAATGCAGGAAGGAGGCGTAATAGCATACGCTTTAAGAAAATTAAAACCCCATGAAGAACTTTATGCTACGCATAATTTAGAGTTAGCCGTGGTGGTCTTAGCTTTAAAGATGTGGAGACATTACTTGGTAGGGAGAAACTTTGTGCTTAAAAGTAACCACCAAAGTTTGCAGTATTTATTCACCCAGAGAGACTTAAATGCAAGACAGAGACTTAAATGCAAGACAGAGACGATGGAGTGAACTCCTAAGCGAATACGATTTTGCGATTGCATATATAAAAGGGAAGGAGAATGTTGTAGCAGATGCTTTAAGTAGAAGACCTCGAATATTCTCCCTCGTACCTATCAGAGTGAACTTGAGAGATCAAGCGCTTGAACATCTTGTAAGAGATAGTTGGTACTTAAAAGTAAGATCGGAGCTCGAAAGCAACCATTCGAAGGAACTTAAGTTCGAAGGATATGATCTAGAAGAAGATGGAATTCTACGATTTCACGGAAGGATGTATATACCAGATAGTGGAGATCTCCGAAACACCATCTTGAAGGAAGCACACCGAGTAGTATATTGTGCACATCCTGGGGTAAATAAGATGTATGCTGACACTAAGAGACTCTTCTTTTGGTCAGGCATGAAAAACGACATTGTCCAATTTGTCGCTAGGTGTCTTGAATGTCAGCAGGTAAAAGTTGATCATCGTCACCCAGTAGGTCTCTTACAACCTCACGACATCCCTATGACCAAATGGGAGATAATTTCTATGGATTTTATTGTCGGGCTGCCTCTTACGCAACAAAAGCATAATGCCATTCTGGTTGTGGTGGATAGATTAACAAAAAGCGCCCATTTCATCCCAATAAGAAATACTTATGAAGTAGCTGATGTAGCTTGGGTATTCATAAATGAAATCATCAGATTTCATGGAGTATCTAAGAAAATCATATTCGACAGAGATCCTCGGTTCACATCAAGGTTCTGCAATTGTATGCAGTCGGCATTGGGAACTCATTTAAATTTGAGTACAGCATATCATCCTGAGACCGATGGACAGACAGAAAGGGTAAATCAAATACTCGAGGATATGCTAAGGATGTATGTTATGGACCAACAGTCACGCTGGGAAAAGTACTTACCCTTGGTAGAATTTGCTTACAACAATAGCTATCACAGTTCAATCGAGATGCCTCCATCTGAAACATTATACGAAACACCCTGTCGAACACTGTTGAGTTGGGACAAGCTAGAAGATCGAATAATCGTCGGACCAGAATTGATCCAAGAGATAGAGGATCAAGTAAAACTGATTAGACAACGATTGAAAGAGGCTCAAGATAGACAGAAAAGTTATGCTGACACTCACAGGACAGATAGAAGCTATGAAGTGGGAGATCGGGTTTTCATCCGCATCAGACCAAATAAGAGCACCATTCGGTTTGCGAGGGGGACAAAATTATCCCCCCGGTTTATAGGACCGTTTGAAGTCCTGGAAAAAGTTGGACCTGTCGCTTATCGTCTTGCACTGCCACCCCACTTGCACAAAATTCATAATGTATTTCATGTATCTGTCTTACGACACTATATTGCTAATAAATCTCATGACCTTCAATGGAAGGAACTGCAGGTATCGGACGAGGGAACCCTAACGGTCGAACCATTATGTATTCTGGAACGTAGGGTTCGACAGCTCAGGAACCGCTAGATAGACCAAGTTAAAGTCCAGTGGGACAAATATAGTCCTGGATCAACGACTTAGGAGGATGCTGAGACTTTCTGCCAAAATTACCCCAACTTATGCTAAATTTTGAGAAACTGAAAACTTTATATGTATATGACTGCTCTATTTTGATACTTGAAACTTTATTTTGAAATATCACGTAAGGATGAGTTTTACTTTGTTGGTACATGGATACCCATAAAGATAGAATGCTACTTCACTCTAGTGATACAGGATATATGCTGTTTGTTTAAATTTACTGGTGTATGGATATCGATATGCAATATGTCATTTAAATTAACATTGCAAGAATATGAAATCATAGATTAAACATTATAGATAGAACATGTATGAACTAAACAGAAGCAGTATCTGAAATGAGAAATTTTATTGGACATATTGATACCTATGTGAACAAAAATTTTAAAAACCAAGTATGTTATATAAGTTCTAGGATCAATATCATAAATATCAATGTATTTTGAATATGTAGAAAATGTTATATGGGTAACAATTTGTTATGAACAATATAGATACATATGTTGTAATATGTGTACGAGTGTTTACATTGCAGATTATGTACCAGTGATTACCATGCAGAAAACAGATTACCGAAGCAATCTACGTGATGACAGATTTCCAAGAACAGTTGAGACTCCCTGAGATCCCACGATAGGGTGTTGACCCTGGTCCTACTGGGAGGGGTGGAGGTGTTGCCCACCGTTTATCCTCCAATACCTAGAGTCATGGGAGGACTATGCAAGTCACGCTCCCCTAGACGTGTGATGATGACTGCCGAATGCCTACAAGCACGTCAGGTCGACGTAATCGACACTGATATCCTTAAGGTCTATGAATGGATCAATAAAATTGATGCCATGGCATATTCCTGTAGAGAACGGATAGGATGGGAGTGAAAGAGATTAGGAAGGATAGGATGATTTTAGAATAGTTTGGAGATTCAGATGAGATGGGAAGTAACAATTAAATTACCGATACATACTTATCCAAACAGAAATTCAAATCTTAAAATTACAAGCATTCTACAATCACCCTAATCCAAAAAAAAAACAATATTGATATGAGTATATGAAACCCTGAACTTCGGGATGAAGTTTTTTTGAAGGGAGGAAGTATGTAACAACCCGTTCCCGAGTTATACACAATGATATTAGCGTGTGTACAATATAGGCATTTGATAGCTACACCTGCCCATCTCGCACACATTGCACTAGTACACCTAACTACTAATATCAAGATTTCCTGAGATAGAAATTAATATTAAGATTTCAGATTAATATTCATATTAACTAAGTATAAAGTATATAAAAAGGACTAATAAAAAGAAAATAAACTTGAGTTAATTAAAATATATATATAGTTAATTTAATATTCCAACATAAGCCTTACTCATAAAAATACTCAAAATTCAAGTCGTATACCCCTAAACAAATTTAATAACCATAGATCACCTCTCCTCTTTAATAGCAATCACATCTCCTTAAATAACATTCGTACCTTCCTTTAAAAAGATCATATATTGATGGAGAAAAGGCGGTGGGGTAGGATGTATGGCGGTGGAGAAAGTCATATAAGGAAGATGATACGAAGGTGAAAGGGATGGGGGGTCTTTTGAACTTCTGCTGATTACCAAGTGATATTATGATAAGAGAGGATCTGTGCTGAAAGGGAGTCTCTGGTTTTCTTGTAAATCTGGGCACGGGGGCAGAGGAGACATCCTCTAGGTCTAAGATTGTTCCTAGATTGGCTGGGAGGATTTGATTGTTTCGGTGAACTGTTCAACTTTCCACAGCATCACAGGAGGAGAACCACCATTAAATCATCAGCTTTATTCCAAGTATTTTCTGATGTATAGATTAGTTCCTTATGAAAGATTAAAATTTCATTTTTGATCTACATAAAATAATATTACTGTTGACTTATATATATATATATATATATATATATATATATATATATATATATATATATTCATTCATGCTGAAAGGATGTCTTAGATTGTATTCATTAAAAGGATGATAGTTGTAGCAGTGATTACCCTTTTGGTCGAATTAGCTAAGTCCCTCTCTAGCAAAACTCTGAAACTAAGTGTAAAAGTTAGGAACATTTAAAAGAGGGTCTCTACAGCAAGTACAACAAATATACATGTTATCATCTTTGTCTTCTTCTTTACATAATTACATAGTAAATATGAAGACTAATCCTAGTTACACTTTTCAACACTGATACCATACATATGCTATATGGTGACTAATAGCTCTAGGTCTTCATATTTCAGGAAGCCTATTCTTTCTTAAGAAATATTATAACATTCTTTACTAAGTTATCAATTGTGCTTCTTGTTGCAAGATGGATGACAGCAAGACCACAAAATCAAACACAGGACACCGATTACAAAGATGCTTCTTTTATCACTGAATTTCTTGTTCGCAAGATTCCTGGTCAGTGAGGACTAGATTCACTAGATCATATAAGGCATACAAGCATACTGTCTCATCATCCATAAACATCATGGGAATATTGTCCAGATAAATTATTAATTTCCATCAAGTACTTTTGACATGAATACAATTGATGACCTTAACTATCACTGGTGCAGAACAGATGATTCCTTTTTGAAAAAGGACAGTGAGAAACTTCACTGACTTTGATAAATTATCTTCTCAGTGTGTGCACTTCCCGACTTCCTGATATACGCTTCAAATAAAACCTGAAGGGGTGCCATATGGATAGATACAAGGAGATAGATAATAAGGGAGCTGTAAGGATAGATACCCAGACCAAATATTATATCCATTAATGATACCAGAGCATCTTATTCCCTGTCTTCAAATAACGATCTTCTTTGAGAAGGGGCTTGCATAAAGATTTAAAATGCTCAACCATTTATTGATAACCTTCTTCAGATACGCACCTGCGGGCTAATAACATTCTTGAAACATTTTATAAACATAAGTGCCCCAAGACTGATATCTTAATCAGTGGCATCAAGTCTAAATAACTTACCAAAATTTGTTCCAACATCTTGGAACTGAACATCAGTGGATGAGACTTGTCCGATAATGTACAGTCCAAAGTGCCAAGACAACTCATGTTGTTATGCTAAGGATATATGTGATGCCAAAACACTAGAGTGTTATGCCAATTTTGTCTTATATCTATAGATGCAGCTAAGCAGAAAGGTGAGACTGGACTTATTTGGAAGATATATGAAAATATATACAGCAGAACCAATGATACCTTAACGTATAACGACATTCTGTCAAATAAACCCAGCGTGCGGTGCACCTGTTGCAATAAACAAAACTTTAAATCACCGACATGCCGAAAATAAGATGACAAGTTCACACCCTGAGATGATGAAGGTACTAATAATCTGATCCCAACCTCCAAACTGAATTTTGTCTTGAATCAATATTCTTTCCAAGAATAGTGCTTGAATTGCCATCTCTTTGAATAAAAAAAAGAATTTGTAGCAACCATGGTCAAATGAGATCCTCTATAGTTGGTGATGGTCGAAGAGTTGAAAGGACCTAAAGAAGCAACAACAAACCATGGATTCTGAAATCAAGTTATAAAGAGGAGGCCTTTCAGTTGGAGATTCATAAAGCCCCAATGCTTCCGAAAGGATTTGGTTTTATCCCATAAGACTTCAAATAGAGGAACCTAATAGGCATTCAAACCCTCAGATCATAGTAGCCATCAAAGTGAAACTATATCTTGGACTGATATTGAATCTTTGATTAAGGTTAATCAAAGTTAAAAGGTTTTCTCCTCCAGTTTTGATCTTCAAAAGAGTCACAGGTATTCTTCAAACTATCCAAAAGACTATTTGACGAATCTTTGATCTAGGTGACAGACTTCAATAACCGTTATTGTTTATCATGTCTAGATGCCCTCTCCAGAGCTCAGACTTATCTCAAAATAAGGTTGCTTTTGTTTAGACAAGAGGAGATCTGAAAGACTGTTTCAGGATTGCTGCCAGAATTGGTATTTCATCTTTACAGCAATTCCATCAATACTCCTTGTTGTCGCACAGAATGTCTAGGCACCGCGACAACGGCTCAGATCGGGGGCTATCACCTTGATCCCCAATCTCTCTATCTAAGTTGCCTCCTTGCAAGCTAAGGGAGGTAGACCCTAACGAAAATGAAGAAGGAGAACTACTTGGAGACCCACCAATTCAGGAGACACAATTAGATAACCAAATACTTGTTAAGATTTATGAGATTTTACGGATCCAATTAGATTTGAAACTTTAAAACCAGTGCCTTATGGAGTCAAAATATCCTGTTATAAATTTAAGATCAGGTAAATGGTATGTAACTGCTGCTATGAAAATTAATCAACCACAATGATATTCAATAAAACACCCTCACAATTACGAATTAACAATGTTTGATGAAGTTATGCAATTTATCATCACTTGAAATATTCCCAAAGTTGATTTAAACAATTAACTACCGATTTCAAGTAATTTAAAATCACAATTAAAGATACCTCAATGATCACCAACCACAGCTAATCACCAACCATTTAAATTTGAACCAAAAATGTTATCATGAGAGTACCATCAAATTTAAATGCCAGATATTTCCAATATTTCCAAATTTATGATATTCCAAATAATTTCAATTCAGAAACCTATATTCAAACTTAGGATATATTTTTCAGCAAGATTTCAGATCTAAAATATAAATTACAGCAGTAATTTAAACCATAGATCAACAAACAACCAATACTGGAACCAATGCCCAAAATGACTAAAAATAGTAAAAATTGTTAAACTTGAAGAAAAATCAATTTTAAAGGCTTAATTAAGAGAAATTTCAGATCTGATATTTTTATTTCAGTGGTAAAACAATGACAGATCAGCAAGATAAAACTGCCCAAAATAGCTGACAAATACTTCCAAAAATGGCAAAATATATTAAAACTTGAAAATTTCCAGCAAGATTCAAAATCAGATCTAGGCAAATTTAAAGATGCCCAAATGGTCAAAAATTCTGAAAATGAAGATTTTGCAATTCTAAACGATTTTGACCATATAAAATGTGTTTTTAGGGCCTAATTATTTTTTATTTGCTTGCTATAATAAAATCTGCAGAAAATAAGGATTTAGAGATCAAACCCTTAGCCCAAGGCTTTGAAGATCCCACCGTTGAAAATTTTGGAAATTTTGGGATAATGTTGCCGCTTGAAAATTAGAAATTTGGAGACCAAAATCCTGTAAAAATAGCCTAAAAAGCCTATACGTCCTCAAGGGTCTAGATCTGGCTCAGATCTAAAGTTTTCCTTGGCTGATTTTTTCAGATCTATTCCCGCAAACAAATATTGAGCCCAGATCTTGCCCTCCAGGCTCTAGATCTGGTTCAGATCTGAAGATTTCTTTGGCTAGTTTTTCAGATCTGAAGATTTTCTTGGCTGATTTTTCAGATCTAATCCTACACAAGTGAAAAAAAGAAACCCAATACCCAATATGTACAAAAATAGCGAAAATCCTAAAAACCCAAATGTTAGAATTCAAAATTATGTTACAAAACTTCAGATCTTCACATAAATTACAGATCTATACAACATATTTACAGATCTATGCACAAGAGTTGCAGATCTATCAGATCTGAGGAATATAAGTCTGACCTCACTCCCAGATCTGAAGATCTAAGGCTCTTACTAGCCAGATCTAACTTTAAATTCAAAAAAATTAAGATAATTTTTTTTATTTAGACACAAGCTCTAGAAAGACCCTGCAAAAAATATTCCGTAAGATAACCTTAGAAATTACGAAACAATGGGCTTTTTCAGATTTATGAAATCTAAGAGTCGATTGGTCTAACTGAAGACTTCCCCAAACACTCAAACCTTTAAAAACGACCTCTGCACACTTAGATCTGAATTTTAGATTGATAGAGATTAAAAAAATAAACATGAGACTTTTCAAAAAACAGATAATTAATCTTTCCGTTAAATCAAATTGCAATTTTAGCGACCCATAAAACTGCACAAGATACTTGTATGCAGATTAATCCATAGAGGCCATCAACCATCGAAAGCCAATAGAAGTAGCAGAGTTTAAAGACAATATCACCACATAGATCTAGAAAAGGAACACCAAAGTTTGTAACCCCAAAGTCTTTATGCTTTATTGATCAAAAAATTACAAAAGCTTCTGAGAACAAGTGCACAATCCAAAGATCGGATGATTGAAACACTGACAAAGACCTCTAATTTATAAGATAAAATCTCCAACGGCTAGTTCAGTTGATAATCTCGACCGTCGAAATTATAATTTTGAGGAAATTTGAATTTATCATTTAATTCCATTTTAATATTTTTGAGTTAATTATCTCAAAATTTTGACTTTGATTTAACCACCAAGGCCCAAGGGTCTAAAATTTCTTGAAATTCTCAAAATTCCCTTGGCCTAGGACCTTTAAAATTTTATTTTTTAAGGACCCACGAATTTTGCCTTTGAAGAATTTTAACTCACCTAAGACCTAAAATTAATTAAATTTCTAGCTTAAGATTTTTAATTAATTTGGCCAGAAAATTTAATTAATTGACTGAGAGGGGATTTAATTATTTTTTTCAACCCTCTTTACATAAGATAAATACATTTAGACACATGAAGGGGGAATACCCATTCGTATAGACCCTCAAAAAGCTACCTAATTCTGTGACTCAAAACATGATCTAGTAGACCAAGTAGCTTGTAATAAAATAATCTAGCCAAATAGCTAGGATTATTCCCAAACTACTTTTACAAAGACTCGATAGAAAACACTAAGACTCAGCATTTTGATGACAAAATCCACCCTAGCTTTGGGGTGAGACTGGAGGGGAAAACTCTGCCGATCACTTGTGTCGAAAAACACAAACAAGTTAGTGAGACAAAAAACCTCCTAAGATAGAAATCGTCACCAAAATACTAGGCTTACCTAGGTTGTTACATGTATGATGGTCTTACTTAGATCATTTACATCATAAACTGTCGACTGATGATGGAATCTGAATGGCGCGAACACATCGAACATGATGAATCCCATTTGAAAAAATGGGGGTGTACTGCTATGGGGTCGTTGACAAAGTGTGGTCAACACTCCTTACTGATTTTCAGATTATAAAAATCAAATCAGCATTAGGCCTCTTGATTGATTAGGTCAGTCTTCCACAGGACTGATGAGCTCAGATCATGATGAGATGCCTTTACTCCACAAGGCCAAAGGATTAGAAGCTCTTATTCTGACATAGAAATTACAGCAAGATGCAATCTTAATTTATACAAGATCATCCAGAGAAAACATCTCCTATATTATTTCTCATTCCAGCCACATACCTGATCATTCCTCCAGAGCAGAATGATTCTCAACTGTATTACATTCTTTCTTGCTTGGGCTTGTCCTCACCTGTGCTTTGATACCATGTTAAAATTACATGATCTTTGCATAGGACAGATACTTCAGAATTCCATAGAAGCCCATTTATTAGAACCATATTATTTTCGTTAGCAATCATATGAATCATAACTCAAAGTAACTGAAGAAAGACCATAAACAATAGATCCAGAAGACAAGCCAAGACAAGACAACACGATGATGTCGCTCAAGCCAGGGAAAAACTCCAAGATGGGGAAAGCCCTTTATTATAATCATCAAATTGTTCAGCAGAGAGAGAGAGATTACAATCAATGTCAAGATTGACATGCCAGTATAATGTCTAGAATCACTAACCATATGCCAAAGAGACAACTTAAACAATGAAGCTCAGTCTTGTTCAGACAATGCATCCTTGTGATTATGATGAGCCCAAAAACAATCTAGTTCACTTGCACATGAACATATCCTGGAGATCATAGCAGACCTGGTTAGGGCACACACCAGCCCTAACCTGTAGCAGCAAACCCAGTGAACATCCCCAAGATAGGCTTTAAAGACTTCATAGATTATCCATGTGACTGCGTCCAAGACAAAACAGCGTGCTAAACCTCTCTGACTCCTTTAAATAAGGGTCTGCATAATGTGTAGCTACAGGAGGGTTTGCGGCCAGATCATGATGCCCTAAAACAATCTCCAACGTGCTCCAAAACTATCCAAATTACCTTCATAAAGTTGCGGCCTCTTGATGTGGGGACATGTCCTACATAAAGGAGGAGGAACCTCTCTAAATTTACTTCTCAAACCTGCGACAGCACCTCTGCTTCAGTCTTGGGCCTGTGGAATAGAGAACGCACCAAACCAGACCTCAACACTCTCCCTCCTAGCTCCCTTTGATGATCCGCAACCTTAGAGTGTCCAAGAAATTCCGATGTGTCCAAATGGGACGAGTAGAGTTTCTTTATATACAAATTTGCCATAACATTTTGGAGGCAAATTTAAAATTCAAATTTTCATCTTTTCCCGGCAAAACAAAATCACTACTTATAACATTTCTTTTGAATAAACAAATATTTTCTTGACCAAATTTGACAATCTTTAGATCGATTTTAGTCCTCTCGAAAAGAGGAATTCAATGGGATTATTATCTACATCAATTGAACAGATCTAAGTGGAATTTGGCCCTAGTTGCCAATTTTAACAGTGTCTTCTCCAAATGAGACCGAGGTCTTCTTTATATAGGTTTCACATAGGGTTGAAATGCTTCCTTTAGGCCGACTAGAAGTTTCCTTAGGCCAACTTGAACTTTGAGCCATGACGATATCTTGAAGGGTCTTTGACTTGATTATGACTCAATAATTTTTTCTTTACAATATGTAACATGCCAAAATGGGTCATTCATACATGACAATGACTCAACGACTTTATAACAAACCTAGAAGCACTCAATGGGTGCTTTGACCTATAAATAAATTCTCTTCAGCATGAAACCTATGCCTCAAGACTTACAATAATAAATTTATTTTTCTCTTTTTTTTATTAAATACATAAAATCATGATTACCTTTGTCATTATCAAGACCAAACCTAGTTACATATTTCATAACATTTTGCCATCAATCATATCACAATGAGTCCATGCAGTATCATGGTTTACTTCTCCTACTTGATTAAATTATACAAGTTATCTTCAGAAATTAGATTCAGAAAATACCGAAGTAAACACAACTAACAGCCTACACATGCAGATCATTTACTGAATATTACGCTCATTCAAACAAAATGACACACTGATTTTTGGACACAAGTCCCCGAAAAAACCAATGTTCCACCGAGTTTCTGAGACGGGGAAACGCGGGAGCGGGGATACACAAAATTTAGGGAAATTTCGGGGAAACAGGGGGACGTCAGGTTCATAAAAATTATAAAATTATTAAAAATTTAATATATATAAAAATAAAAAATAAAATCTCAAAAAATGTAAATAACTAAGTTAGTAAATAGTAAATATGAAGAATCATGAAATGCACATCTAAATATGATCATCATTTCATATTAGATTATTATGAAACATAATTATCATTTGACGTTTCAACAATCATCAATGTAAAATTGTAAATCTAAAAGTAAATTACTAAATTGAATCCATCATTTGATATTATGCAATGTTGGACATCAAAATTCATAATTTGGCAATGGGAATTAATATTATGCAAGGTACATCTAAATTAAATTAATCATTTGACAATTGAAATTACACAATGCACACGAAAATAAATTCATCATATGACAATGACATTATGCTGAATTCTAAAATAGCCTTAGAATACAAAACTAAAAGTAAACATAGAAAGCAGTGAAATACTAGTAAATATCTCCAAAAGTACTAAATAATAAATCACAGCTCCAATCCGGCGGCTCCAAGTCACAAAATGAAAATTGCAAACTCCAATCTGACAGCTCCATGTCCCAAAATGAAAACCGTAGCTCCAAATGTCTCAGGCCCCCAGTCGATGGTAAATCTGAATCACAACAAATTGCAGATGGAAAATGTCGAGCAACGGTAGTAGGAAAATGTCAAGCGACAGGGTAAAATGTTGAGCGACAATATAAGGAAAATGTCGGGCGGTAAGGTAAAATCGTAGGGTTAATGAGAAATGATTGAGAAATGTGAATGATTATGTTATTAAAGTTTTAATTTATCTTTTAGTTTTTGTTTTCAGTTTTTTTAATTATATTAATATTTGTAATATTTTATGTTTTTAATTGTTATTAGCAAAAAAATTTGGGAGGACGCAGGGGGACACTTTTCATCACTAGAAAAAAGTCCTGCCGGAGTTTCCCCAAGTTTCCCCAAAAAAGGGGACGTGGGGAAAAGTTTCCCTTGGAGTTTCCCCGTCCCGAGAGCGTGGGGAAGCGGGGAAGCGCGTCCCCCACCCTAGGGGGCGCGTTCTCGTGGAACACTGGGAAAAACCCAAAGCAGGAAAACCGGTGCAGTAGATATGAGGGTTTATTTTATTAAGTAGAATCTGAGTACAGCAAATCTGGGTTCCAGATCTGGAAAACCCGACAGAGAATAAAAGAAATCTGCAGCTAAGCTGTTGTTTCAAGACCAAATGTTTGACTTATCCACACCCTCAAATGGGATTTACAAGACTCAGCCTGGATCTGTGTGCCACTGTGCCCCTAAAGCCCCAGCGCTAACCCTGCTAGGCTCTGTGTGCCACTGTGCTACTTAGAGAGGGACTGTGTAACCCCAGAGTGGGTGACGCAGTCCTTACGCTGCCTCTGGAGGCCTCTGCATAACTTCTGAAGCTGCAGCGCTGCCCCTTCCTGGGCCTACGTAACGGCTGAAGCCTTTGTGATGCGCAGCTACTGCTGCTGCTCTCTGCTTCTCTGCACTGTCCTTGAAAGCTGCTCCTCTGCCTCTTGCTGACTCTTGGTTCTGGGATCAAATCATCCCCTCAACCAATACTACCCCTCACTATAGAAAACTCCTCCAGAAATTCTTAGCAAACCCTGCCCTAGAATTCCAGATCAATCTCTCAGCTCTGCATCTATGTGTGTGTCTCCAACTAACCCTCAAGCCTTTCTCTTAAGTTTTCCATTGATCTCATCAACGACCGAGATTAAAACACTTATAAACGACTGAGATTAAAGGACTGCTTGATCCGCGTCATTTAGAACATTTCAGCACATGTGTTAATTAATTCACTTTAATTATTTAATTTTCCTAAGTTTAAACTTAGGATATACATTAAAATAATTAATTATTTGAATAACTTGAACACCAGCTGAAATTTCTCCAAACGCTTTCTGGGCTAAAGCACACCCGATGCTACCCCAACTATACAAAATCTCAACACTCCCTCTTAGCACGGAGTGTGCTCTAGCAATACATCCACACCATGTACTGCAAGATCTTGATGTTGGTTTCTATGTTGTTGATGCTTGGCCTGCTGCCCTCCATCTTCTACACTGCTACTCTTTGTACTGTTGCCCATGTCACTGCCACATTTGTACTGTAGCTCCCTCTCAAATTGCTACATCATGCTACCTATAGCACTGCCACTACTAACTGCTACACTGCAACTCAGTTGCCGAGAAGTAAGCAATTGAAGGACCTCTGCCCAATCGTTGACAAATAAGGCAGGCTGCCTCCCATCACTGAAGCTCCCTTGGCTGCTTATTTATGTTGTCCTCCTGAAGCCACTACGTTGCTGCAACACAGCATTGCGTGAGCTCAGCCTCTATGTGTTGTTGAAGTCGCATCAGCCTCTGCGCTGTTGCCTCCACGTTGTTGATGCTTCTGCATTACACTGCTCCCTCTCCAGCTTCTCCATCGCTGCCCTTTGCTTCACTGTGACCTTTCGCAACCATCTCCCGACTCATCCTGCTACCGTCTTAAGGCTCCCGTAGCTCGTATGTGATCCAAGAGTAGGGCTGACTCAAGGATCCCGCCACTGTCTGTAGATGCTCTACAGATCCATGTCACCCCACCTCTTCTCTCGAGGCACATGAGCACTCATGGCTGCATCATCATCAGAACCAACATCCTTAACTACTACAGCCTTAGATTCAGAAGATCCTTTGTCCTTCTTCTTAGGACAAGTGCTGGTGAAGTGTCCAAGTTCGCCACAGTTAAAGCACCTGACCTTGGAAAGGTCCCTCTTCTTCTTCCCTTGCTACTTTCCTTCCTTTGATGCAAGGGATGCATCATCTTCCTCTTCCTTGTTCACTCTGACTGTCCCGCCATCGATATTCTACTTCTTGGTGATCCTCCTGATCTCCTCTTGGCAGAGGACTGCCCACATGTCTTCCCAGGATGGTAACGTTGCTCTACCCAGTATACTCTGGACAAATGTTTCCCGTTCCTCGCAAACTGCATTCAGGGCAGTCCTTCGTCTGGAGTTGCACCCATGCCAACCAGTTGGTCTCGAATGGTCTGAAGTTGGAAAAGGAAAGGATCTATTTCCTCACCCTTCTGCATCTGGAGAAGCCTCATCTTATTCTCTAGAGGCATTTTTCGTTGGACAGAGCTTCCTTGATACATCGCTTCTAGAGCGACCCACATGTCATTTTCTGTGTTCTTATCGACAATATGTAGTACTACGTGATCATTCACTTCGTCCATGATCAAACGCTTAGTCTGCTCTTGATTCTCCTTAAATTTCTTCTAAGGATCAGGATCTGCAGGCATAGCTAGAACACTCATCGCATGGTCCTTGATGTCGTACTCATCTAGGACTGATAGGATCCTGGCTCTCCAGATGACAAAGTTGGACACACCGTCCAACCTGTCCTAATGTATCAGCCCATGAGAAGCCATCTACCTCAGATCTGATAGAAACAGTACACTTCTCCCTCTTCCTGTGACTACACAGAAACTGTGGATCTCAGTTTCTTGGTGACTACAAACCCTCTAGCAATTGCTTCTTCTCAAAACTGATTTCCCCCCTGGAAATCTTTCACCCAAACACAATCGGACAGTACTCTCCGATCACCCTCTTGATTGAATCTCAGGTCTGTTGGGCTCGGATCGACTGAGTGTCTGTCTTCCTCCCGCTTTTTGTAGACTTAGCTAGGCACAATTCTACACCGGCAGAAACTCCACCACACCAGCATTGCTGAAGGTCTGAAGCACTGCTTCTATATCTTGGCAGGACTTTTCTACAACAGGAAGAATGACTAGACTGCGTCTTTCTGACTGGCCCAGCATAGCCTCAGCGCTGCTCAGAAGTGGACTGTGTAACCCCAGACTAGGTGACGCAGTCCTTACGCTAGCCTCGGAAGGCTCTGCGTAAGCCTGATGGCCTTCTGTAGCTACAATGATGTCCCTTCCTGGATCTGTGTTCTCCTGCTGCCAAGTTGCCCTTTCCGAATGTTTGCTGCTTCTGCTGCCACCCTGCAAAAAAAATATTCTTCAACTGATTTGTTAGAGATTCAGCTTGATCTGCTATCGCTCTAATACCATGTGAAAATTCTACTGCAGTATCATGGTTTACTTCTCCTACTTCATTAAATTATACAAGTTATCTTTAGAAATTAGATTCAAAAATTACCGAAGTAAACACAACTAACAACCTACTCATGCAGATCATTTACTGAATATTACGCTCATTCAAACAAAGTGACCCACTAATTTTTAGACATAAGTCCCCGGAAAAACCCAAAGCGGGAAAACCCAAAGAGGGTTTATTTTATTAAGTAGAATCTTAGTACAACAAATCTAGGTTCCAGATCTGGAAAACCCAACAGAGAATAAAAGAAATCTACAGCTAACCTGTTGTTCCAAGACCAAATGGCTGACTGATCCACACCTTCAAACAGGATTTACAAGACTCAGCCCGGATCTGGCCCTAGACACCCCAGCGTTGCCCCTGAAGCCCCAGCATTAGCCCTGCTAGGCTCTATGTGCCACTGCGCTACTCAGAGAGGGACTGCGTAACCCCAGAGTGGGTGACGCAGTGCTTACGCTGTCTCTGGAGGCCTCTGCATAACTTCTAAAGCTCCCTGAAGCTGCAGTGCTGCCCTTCCTGGGCATGTATAGCGGCTGGAGCCTATGCGCTATGCAGCTGCTGCTGCTACTCTCTGCTTCTCTGTGCTGTCCTTGAAAACTGCTCCTCTGCCTCTTACTGACTCTTGGCTCCGAGATCAGATCATCCCCTCAGCCAATACTACCCCCCGTTGTAGAACACTCCTTCGGAAATTCTTAGAAAACCCTACCCTAGAATTCCAGATTAGTCTCTCAGCTCTGCATCTCTGTGTGTGTCTCCAACAGACCCTCAAGCCTTTCTCTTATACTTTTTCATTAATCTCATCAATGGCTGAGATTCAAAATAATTATCAACGGCTGAGATTAAAAGACTACTTGATCCGCGTCATTTAGAACATTTCAGCACATGTGCTAATTAATTCACTTTAATTATTTAATTTTCCTCAGTTTAGACTTAGGAAATACAATAAAATAATTAATTATTTGAATAACTTGCACACCAGCTGAAATTTCTCCAAACGCTTTCTGGGTTTTGGAGTTCAAGTGTGTCTTAGCCCCTCCACAAAATTTCAGGGCTAGAGCACACCCGATGCTACCCCAACTACACAAAATCTCAACACTTTTGACTTGATTATGACTCAATAATTTTTTCTTTACAATATGTAACATGCCCAAATGGGTCATTCATACATGACAATGACTCAATGACTTTATAACAAACCTAGAAGCACTCAATGGGTGCTTTGACCTATGAATAAATTCTCTTCAACACGAAACCTATGCCTCAAGACTTACAATAATAAATTTATTTTTCTCATTATTTTTATTAAATACATAAAATCATGATTACATCTATCATTATGAAGACCGGACCTAGTTACATATTTCAACACATTTTGCCATCAATCATATCATAATGAGTCCATGCAGTGTCCTTGGATTTTGGAGGCATGGTGGCTAGTACTTAGCTCAAACTCTCTGTTGTTCCACTACTCTAACAAAAACTCAACACTCTCCAAGCTCACAACAAAGTTCACAAAAACTCTAAATGAGATGTGTGAGGCAAATGAGAGGGAAGACCTCCTTTTATTGGCTTGGAGGGGTTGTTTTTGGAGGGAAACAACCCTTATTTTCCCTCCAAACTGTTGATTTGGGGTAGCATCGGATGTGATAGTCTCAAACTTTGTGGAGAGGCTTAGACACATGTATTCCAGATAACCCAGAAATCATTTTGAGAAATTCCACCCAGAGACAGTTTTATTTAATAAATTAATTATTTTTGAGACCCTAAGTCTAAACTTAGTAAATTAAAATAATTAATGGGTATTAATCTAAACTGTGGGTGTAACTTTTAGAAAAACCAGATCAAGTCAAAATGTAATCTTAGTCATTGATTGGAGATCTAATCTCAGTCGTTGAAATCTCAACGAGAATACTATAAAGAAGACTTGAGGGTCATTTGGAAAGACACTGATGCAGGAGCATCAAGCTTAAATTTTATTATTCATTTATGTAATTTAGGGGGTAAGGTGTTTTAATTATTTTATTAATTATTTTGCACATTTTTATAAATTAGGAGAAGAAAATATAAATGTGAGGATTATTGTAAATATTCCTTAAAATAATTAAGGATATGAGTGGAATGGAATTAGGTAGATAATCTAGGGATTAGGAATTCCATAAACGGGACTTAGTTGAGTCCAAAATAAGATAAATCTAAATTGGATTTTAGTTGAGATTTATGTGAAGGAATTTATGGAGTGGAATAAATTCATATTTATATATAAATAGGAGGGATGAGTGAGGAAAAAAAACAAGTGAGGAAGTGAGGAATACAGAGAGAGTGAGGAATGGGTTGAGAGATTTTTGTAAAGGGTCGAGGGTCGAAAGGCCTTTCATTGTAGTATTTGGCCAAAGAATTCTTGTGTTATTGTACATCAGTATATTTTTGTTTTTATAGCTTTATTTCCTGTATGTATATTTTAAGCTGCAAATTGTTTTCTTAATGAAGATTCGATGAGTGTTTTCATGCAAAAGGAAACAAACTGTTTTATATGCTAGGATCTGATTTAACCCAGAATTCTGGCATCATTTGGTATCAGAGCGAAGGAGATGAGTTTGGGGATGAGTCTCTCCTATATTAAGGTTGTTTTGATGGATTTCTTGTTGTGGGCACGAATTAGATTGCTAACGCAGTTGCAAATGGTTGTTGTTTTAAACCATGATTACTATGTTGTAGTGGAGTGCGGCCAGCGACGGAGGAGTGGAGACCATGGATATGGGTTATGCGGGTGGCACCTACTAAACTTAACACCGCACAATCGCAATGAAATCGTGGAAGCGGTGGCATAGTCCGTTCTGCATTTCAGTGTGTATGGTTGCAAATCCTCTGCGATCATTATCACTGCGTTTATAATTGAACGCTATCCCCTTGTGGTGATAGACCTGCGTTCGGATTTTGTTAACAGAGTCTGAACATGCGGTGTATCTGAGGTGGACAAATCCATTGCAGCAATCAAAATGAAACCATGGCAACACATGGATGCTAGTAGTCCACTGCACTGCTATCACGTGGCACTGTGGTTTTGGGTGTGCAACTTTAAATTTTTGGAGTTTGCGTACCATAAAGTAGCAGCAGTAAGTAGTGTGGCCAAGTGTGTGGACGCAAGCATCGATATCACTGGTGCAGCATATGGTGATGAGCAACACACATGGGAACGCAGCGTGCAGCATGGCTCTACTAGATGTTGAGCGCAGCGTGCTACATGGCATATGGTAGCAGCGTCCATATGATTTCACAAGTCCCTGTGATATGTCGTAACTAGAGTGCAGTTTAAAGACTCGTGGAGTCTGCGTAATATCGACAATGTATTCCGATAGGTATTTAACTAGTTGACATCACATTGTTTTGTTATGTTTGTCTGAGGGCTTGTGATGATTTGTGTAGCCAAGGGCTGCTGAAATAAAGTATATTAAACATATCTGCTGTGGGTAAGTCACCCTTGTTATGATTGCCCCTCATCATGTTCAAGTGCTCATCTGGATCAAGATCCTGAAATTGGATATCTTGGGAAGAGACGAGAGGCTTTGCAGACTCATTGGGTTCAGCTTTTGTGGAAACTCGCTACAACTCAGAGTTCGATAATGCTCCTGAGATGGCTGTAGAAGTCAACTCAGCCTGTTGCTCATTTCTAAAGCTAGACAATGTAGCCTAGGACAAATCAAAATCATTTTCCTGCATCTTGTGGTTCATTTTTAGGTACGATTCCAGGGAGCAATGTACATTTATTTGTCTCTGACTTTACAGAAAGATCTAATGCAAGATCTGGCACAATTTTGAAAGGAAGATCGTGTTTGCAAAAGAAACAGGAACAAAGTACTGTCGAAGGTAAGTTTGGCTGGAAGTAATATTACTGTAATGTATAAGTTCCTGCAAAAACCACCCAAGTTGACTCGGAGAAAAGGTATCATAATGTATGCAAATATCGACTTATCATAAGTTGGCTACCATGTTACTAGACTGAACTGCCGATAGTTAGAACGCTTAAGCTACAAAGCTTTATACATGTAAGGCCTAAGGTCTTCATAGAGTCTACTCAAATAAATGTAAGGGATGAATACCTCCTCCACAAGAAGTAATGAGTACCGTCGGTCGACTCCAAAGAGCAAAGATAGAAACCATTATCGATGCATGGGAGAACGAGCAGGGTGTGGAAGCTAACATTAAAGTGAAAAAATAGAAAGGGAATTGGAGGAGACATATAAATGAGGAACAGCGGAACCGTAAATGGTTTTGCAACCCAAACAGCGAAGTTCGCACGGGTTCAAAGAGGTAAACGATAACACGAAGTATAAAGAAACTGCCCATTTCGTTTATTTGATGGGTATGGATAGATCGCTGGCAAAGATGCGTTAATGATAAGTATGGGGCCAAATACATTTTGTTGATGTGTTTTGTTTGAAAATCATATAAAGGTTGAAATGGTGAAGCATGGGCCCGAATATATTCATATGATTGATATTTTGGGTTTTAACCAATGTCAATTCAGATTTTTTTAAGGTGGTATTTTTTTTAGAATTGGGAAAAAACAAAAGAACAGCTTCCACATGAAAGGTAACTTTAGTTTGGGGTTTTAAATTGAAAACGCATTTTTATATGCATAATATGTGGGTTTAAGCAGCTTTGGCTGCATCATTTGGTTTATTCTTTTGATTTGTGTTTTAAGATTGAAAAACACAAACAAACTACAATTGCTTGATGTTGTAGAATCTTTGTTTTTACTATCATGTGGCGGCATCTAAGGAGGTGATATTCGGGATGGGTACAAAGACTGAATTGTACATTATTCGTCAAGGGGTTGAAATATGAATAGCTTGTTCTCTATACATAGGTGAAGAGATGTGAATTACAATTTATAATGTGTAGTTGTATGGTGTATGAAAGTACAGGGACACTGGTTGTATTAAGATGATGAGCAAGTTGAATGAAGGGCATGCGAATGTTCACAATGACAAAGACAACACAGAAGAATGGAAACCAGAGAATTGAAATTGCAAGAGAAGTTTTATTAATACCCTTAACAGGAACATAACGTATGATAATTCAGAAGGGTATTTTTTGAATGTTGAGAATGGAATGATTTATTTATTTCACCATAAAATAAATCTTGGAAAACATGGAGTGCATTTTGATTAAAGACTTCAGTATCGTGGGAAACTGATGATCTTTCATAACAGTGGAGTATGAGAGAGAGTGAAGATTTTACATCATAAAATGTATTAAGGGTGTATATTCGTTGGAAGATCATATAACTTGAATTAAGTGAAATTATCCACCGTCATAATTATTGGGTCAAGCCGATGTTAGGGCCAAATGGAAATTGGGATAGTTTGAGTTAAGATTGAGTTATTATACCAGAGAGTGTATTTTTCATCCTGAAGAGTTGATGTAAAGTCTGAGTCAAGAGTCGTAAGCTAAATCAAAGGTCTGAATGTAATTGGGTGCATGATCGGCATAGCCCGACACCCAAAGAATTTGTCGCTAAAACACATGCATTACTAAAGTGTTGTGTACAGCAGAGAGAAGCAAGAGAATTGCCAGAGACTAATCCCAAGACAGAGAACTGAAAGAGGTCAAGCGCCAGAAGAAAGCTTGCATTGTTGAATGGTAAGTGGGAAAACTTGCTAAAAAGTGGATTGAATGAAATCCACACGTGAACAGATGAAGTTCACAAAGGAGGAGGAAATGGCTGTGAATAGTCATTTCAAAGGTTCTGAGAAAGACCTCAACCAAAGGCGAAAAAGGGAAAGTGCCAAGGTAGATGGCATATGTGAGCAGTTGACTGATGGAGATTATGAGCGGGAGAAAGCTGAGATAAAGTTCTGTCTTGAGTTATTGATGGAAATGTTACAGAAAAGTAAAGAAGACCAGAGATCTAGATGGAGTATGAAAAGAAAAGTCAAATGGCATAGATTGCAAGTGAAGTGGGAGCATAGAGTGAATGCTCAATTGAAGAATTACTCAGTTTAAATGAGTATGTAAAGGGAGATTTGATATGTGAGCCAGAATATGGTCCATTGCTTTCTGAAAGTAATTGTGTGACAGAAGAAAAATCTACAGAGGAACTAAATCAAATGAAGGATTCAGAGCAACAAGGAGATATGATGACTGAAGCATCAAGTGAGACCACAAGGTCTTATGTTTTTAAAACTAATGATTTGTGTGTGATTGCAGCCTGCAGGTACATCACAAGATGTTGAACGAACTTTGAAGTTTGTTAAGGAGAAGAAGTTGAATCTGAAATTTGTTCAGAATGATGCTGAGATAGCAAGATCTCGGAAACAAAAGGAGACAGAAGGGTCTCATGGGAACAACCAGTAGAGTATTGAAGCAGAGGAAGAAGGGCCATCTGATGATTGGTAAACAGCAAGTGAAGGTATGGAAAGTTGTGTAAAGTTTCCAAGTTCTACCCCAATTGAGATTGTTGAGTTATATAGAAGGTTAGATCTTCAAAGAAGAAAGTTAGAAAAGCAAAGGATCTATGCTCAGGGTGAGTTGCTGAAAGAGAAAGACAAAGAAATTGTCTTGAATAATAATCAGGAAATAGAGGATAAGGATGTAAGAATGATTCAGCAAATCAAAGAAGTTCATTATTGTGAAACAGAACAAAGAGACATTCTTGAAACAGATGATATGGAGGAGGGACTAGCTGACAGTCTCATAGAGAAGTTAAATCAGCATACTGATGTGTTGATGGAAGAGGAAATTTCAGAGCAGCATACTGAAATGTTGCCAGTGGAGGAAGAGGCACTGAGGCCCTATGTTTTTTATTTTACTAATTGTTTTGTGAGTACAGGTTTTATTGCAAATGCTGGAGAAAATTTGACACAAGTGAAAGAAAAGGAAGAATTTTCTGTGGAAAATTGTAATCCATGGAACCAAGAGTTTAGATAGCTGGAAATTATGCTGAAGAATCAAGATTCAAGGCATGAAAGGGAATCTCAAATTCAATATTGGGAGATGAAGAATGTGAAGGTGCAAGACAACAGTGAACAAGAGGGCAAGGATGAAAGGGCGACAGTAAGTATAAACGTTTAGCAATCAAGAGGTGAAAGTAAACAACAAACAAAAGATCTATTGGACAGAGAAATTGAACTGATAAGGAGAATAATGATGGAAGTATCCCAGAAGAAGACAGCAGCAGTAAAACAAAGAAGAAGAAGCAAGAGGAAGACAGCGGAAGACTGTGAAAGCATAGCCAGTGGGGCAATGCAACATACAGTGTGGAGACCTGGAGAAAAACAACAAACAAAAGCAGCAACAAATGGGAAATTGCAGAACAAAGTATGGGATCCAGAAAGATAAAGATCCGAAACACATGATCAAGAGATCATGCTTATTTTCAACCTTGGGAGTCTGATGCAGGAGCATCAAGCTTAAATTTTATTATTCATTTATGTAATTTAGGGGGTAAGGTGTTTTAATTATTTTATTAATTATTTTGCTCATTTTTATAAATTAGGAGAAGAAAATATAAATGTGAGGATTATTGTAAATATTCCTTAAAATAATTAAGGATATGAGTGGAATGGAATTAGGTAGATAATCTAGGGATTAGGAATTCCATAAACGGGACTTAGTCGAGTCCAAAATAAGATAAATCTAAATTGGATTTAGTTGAGATTTGTGTGGAGGAATTTATGGAGTGGAATAAATTCATATTTATGTATAAATAGGAGCGTTGTGTGAGGAATAAAAACAAGTGAGGAAGTGAAGAATACAGAGAGAGTGAAGAATGGGTTGAAAGATTTTTGTAAAGGGCCGAGAGCCGAAAGGCCTTTCATTGTAATATTTGGCCAAAGATTTCTTGTGTTATTGTGCATCAGTATATTTGTGTTTTTATAGCACTTTCCTGTATGTATATTTTAAGCTGCAAATTGTTTTCTTAATAAAGATTCAATGAGTGTTTTCATGCAAAAGGAAACACACTGTTTTATATGCTAGGATCTGATTTAACCCATAATTTTGGCATCAGACACACCGAGAGATCAAAAGATCGAATTTTCTGAAGTGAGCAGTGCTCAGAGGAAAACTTTAATCGAGAGATTCTCACGCAATTGAGGGGTAGAGACAGTTTTGTAGGAGGATCTTCTCCAGGGCCAAGAATACTCAGCAGAGAGGCAGAGAAAGATGCAAAGGAAGCATCATAGAGCCCAGAGAGGATGACACAGCACCTAGAGAGGGTGACACAGGGCCACCAAGGCCACACACAGGCAGCACAGTATTCCAAGCAGAAGTCTGAGTTTCAACTAGAAGATCGAAGTTCTGAGTTGGGAGGGCTGGAATCGAGATTTCTGAGGGCTGAACAATTCAACAGAGGAGGTGACAAGGTCCATCAAAGGTCCCCATGCAGGCCTACGTATTTACTGCGCAGAGGCAGCACAGAGGGTGGTGGGGTTTTGTCAGTTCAGCTACCGGATCAGCCGGGACTTGCAGAGTGAGGTAATCTCACAATTTGTCTTTCCTCTGCCAAATATATTCTCTGTACTGCATAGCTAGCAAGGCATCCAGATATTGTATTCAAATATAACTACTGCTTAATAATAAAACCCTCCGATTTGTTGCACCGATTTCTCGCATTGGGTTTTTCCAGGGACATTTGTCCAAAAACAATGATGTCTTGTGTGATGTTTTTCTTTTGCTCAATTCCTTGTTTCGCATATTAATTTTATTAAGTGAAGGTTGCTTCAGTAATTGCTTCAGTATTTACAGAAGACATCTGCAAATAACTTGTTAATGTAATTTACAAGTAGGAGAAGTGACTTATGTTTGCTGTAGTAGGATTCCAGATCTAGGGCTTGGAATTTTCACACAAACCACATCACAAGCCTCCAAGAATGCCTCTTGTGGGTCCACGATCAGCCTGGCAATGAACAGGACGGTTTATGACGGAACCAACCGGTTTATGGGAAAACTGGTTGGTTTATGCCTGGTTTGTCTAAAAAAAAAGCGAATGACGCACCAAACTAGGTTTTTTGACTGGTTTGATTGGTTTGGCTAATGAACCAACGGGGTTTGACCGGTTTTTAAAACTATGATTTGACCAAGTTGGGGCTTGGAGGGATTGGAGTCCTAATTATTGACCAAGTTGGAGCTTGGAAGCCATTGAGAGGATTGGAGTCCTCATTTTGACCAAGTAGGAGCTTAAGTCTGTTCAAGGTTGGAGTTTCGAAAAATCCAAAATATTGTTCAAGTTGGAGCTTGATTTGTTGAACAAGAGGATTGGTGTCCTCATCATATTGATTAATAAAATTATTTTTGTTTGTCCCTTATGTTCTGGGTCATCTTTGTGAAAATTTATGAGCACAGAAACCCTACTGCATTATATTGATTTACTTCTCGTACTTGTTTTATTTTATTAACAAGTTATTTAACTGAAGTATTCCAAAAAACAGCGAAGTAAACACAACTAGCAACCTATACATTTGAAGATCATTTACTGAAATATAGCGCACATATGACAAAGGACACAGATTTTTCGGACAAATGTCCCCGGAAAAAACCTCAGCTATAGAAAAAATGTGAGTTTTAGCTCACTCTGCAAGTCCTGGCTGATTCGGATGAGCCACTGGTGAAACCCCAACTAGCTCTGCTATAATATCCCCAAATGGGATATTTTACTAATTTTGCGGAAATCACACTAACCCAACATTTTACCATAAAATTACTAAAATAATAAACAGAAGATTGCCTTGTAAAATAAAAACACATAAACACTACAATCTGTAATATCCCGTTTCGGGGATATTTTTAAAACACGGCAAACTCCAACCAGAGATGGACTGGGAGGGCATTTACCGGATATTCCGCCTCTGAAGAGAGGACGAGATCCGAAGGCTACCTGGCCCTTTCCAGACTCTGTCTAAGAGTGAAAGATAAATGCACCAAGTGGTATAGAACTAGAATGCTCCAGAATATATAAAAATAACAGTGCAGCAAACATATAATAGCATAGAAAGAAAATACGGCAAATACGGCAACTCATCCAGAAACATAGAGAGGAAATGCTAAGCCATTTTATTAATCTGAGAAATACAATGAAGTACAATAGGTGATCAAAGTGATGGCACCTAATCTTGCCCAAGGAAAGTGAAGAAATACTCTCAGAATATACAGGAAATGGCTGCTCTCTGAACTGCGTCCCAGCTGCTGGAAAAATGCCGTGTCGCTGCTACTGCTGGAATGAACTAAAGACTAGGGGTTGATCCCCTTGCCGGAATGAGCTGAAAATATGCAAACCTCCTCTACTCACCAACCCGGACAAAACCCAGAAACCATATCAAAAATGGCCAACCCCCGAAAACCTCCAGAAAATACCTCCTCAGGGAATTACGCTGGCATCCAAGGCTCAGCACAGAGGCTAAATGAAAATAGCTGAAACATTGCCCCAAACTCCACCAAAATCCTCCTACAGGCAAAGGCTGATCCTCTACTCGAAATCTCGGCTAAATCTCCTGCAGAAATCCCGATCCGGAGCACCTCCAAAATGGACTGCGTCCTCTCTCCCAGTGACTGCGCAGTCTCTATAAAAGCACAGCTCCGCAACAAACCCAAACAACCAAACCTCTTACAAAATACTGAAGAAATAACCTTGCCCGAGCAGGCACTCGAAGTCCCCCGGGGCTAAGGGCAAGATCTCCGACCGGAGACACTCAATGCACTAAACAGTGCTGCAGACAGGCTAAACAGCCAGCGTGCTCAAGAAGACAAAACGTCCAACTCAATATCATCAACAATAGAATGAATCAAATGAGAAGGCTCCTCCCTCTTTTATAACGTTGGCCTTCCTCCAACCCTAAGGCCCATCTCCTCAACGTAGCCTCTCTCTCTTGCCACGTGCTCATCCTCATCTACGCAGTAGCTTCTAGAGCATACGTGGGCCCCCTCTCTACGTGGTGCTTGGCCCCCCTTGGCTCCCCTTTAAGTCACAACGTTGTGCTACTAGGGAGGGTGTTTTATTCCACTAAGTGAGTTAGACCCTCTTCACTCACTTTTTATTTATTAATAAACTATAGACGGCAAAATTGAACAAAATCGAATATTCCAATTAGCTGTCGCTAATTAGGAATATTACAGTCTCCCCCGGCAAAATGTTGCTTGTCCTCAAGCAACTGAAGTGATGGATGCTGCAAAATCTTCTCACTCTCCCAAGTGGCATCCTCATTCGGCAAATTCTTCCACCTCACCAAGAATTCCCGGACTGTCCTGCTCCGTAGCTGCCTCTCCCTGGTATCAATAATAGCCTCTGGCTGCAACACCAAGTGCCCCTCATCATCCGTGGGTGGTAGCTCCTCTGTCACTGTCACCTGCTGCCCCAGCGCCTTTTTCAGGCATGATACATGAAAAACGTTGTGGATCTTGCTGCCTTGGGGCAACTCCAACTCATACGCAACCTGCCCAATCCTGCGTATCACCCTGTATGGCCCGTAAAAGCGAGGCTTGAGCTTCTCAGCTCCCTTCTGCTTCAGCGATGACTGTCGGTATGGCTGTAATCGTAGGTAGACCAAGTCCCCTACCTCAAACTGTCTCTCCACCCGACCTCTGTCGGCATACAGCTTCTGCTGGTTTTGTGTTGTAGCCATATTGTCCTTGAGAGCTCGGAGGATGTCTTGACTCTCTTGGATCCAAATTTTGGCTCTAAGAGCCTTCCTAGCACCGAAAATCACATCAGCAAAAGATAAGGAATGGTATCCATACAAAGCATAGAACGGTGACATACCAATGGACATGTGATGTGTCTTGTGGTAGTAGTACTCCCCCAAATGCAACCATCTCAACCATGCTCGTTGCTGCCCACTAACATAGTTACGCAAGTAGCCCTCCAGCCACTTGTTAACTATCTCTGTCTGTCCATCCATCTGTGGGTGACAACTGGTACTCGGTGTCAACTCCGTCCCCACTAGCCGAAAAAGCTCCTGCCAAAATCCGCCCATGAAGGGGCTGTCCCTGTCACTGATGATGGTCTTAGGAAGACCATGCAGCCTGAAAACCTCTCCGAAGAACAGCTCGGCCACCTGTGTTGTTGTATAATGAGCAGATATGGCGAAAAAGTGTGCATACTTTGTCAGTCGATCAACGACGACAAAGATACAATCCTTGCCCTACACCATGGGCAACCCTGTGATGAAGTCCATCAATATGCTCTCCCATTTCCCCTCCGGAATGGGAAGAGGCTGCAACAATCCTGCGGGATGGCTCATCTCCCCCTTGTTCCTCTAACAAATATCGCACTCCCTGATGTGCTGGAGTACGTCCTCCTTGAGGCCCTTCCATGAGAACCTCTCTCTAATGGCCCTGTAGGTTTTGGTAAACCCCTGATGGCCTGCCAATGGAGAATCATGTGATGCCTGGAGTATATTCTTCTTAAGCTGAGATCCCTCGGTCAAGAAGATCTTGTCCCTATAGTAGATGATCTCATCAACCACCCTGTACCTGACATCCGCCACCTGTCCATCCAGCACCTCACATGCAAATCTGTCCTTGGAGTACTCAACTAAAAGTCGAGCCCTCCAATCTGTATCCAAGCTCATAAGAGATAATGTGTCTGGTCTACGTGAAAGGGCATCTGCTACCACGTTATTCTTACCCTTGACATACTCAATGTCAAAGTCATATGCTTGGATCTTACTGATCCATTTTTGCTGCCTCCACTGTAGCTGCTTCTGCTCCAAAAAGACCCTGAGGCTGTTGTGATCAATCCTCACCCTGAACCTATTCCCTACCAGATACTGCCGGAATTTGGCCAAGGCATGCATGATGGCCAACATCTCCTTGTCGTATATAGGATACAACCTCTCGTGCGGAAGGAGCTTCCGGCTCTCAAAGGCTATAGGGTGTCCTCCCTACATCAATACTACGCTGATCCCCTCTCCCGACGCATCACACTCTAAGCAAATGGCTGCGTGAAATCCGGCAATGCAAGCACTGGGCAGCTACTCATCACCTCCTTGAGCCTATCAAAGGCTCGCAGCGCTGTATCTAACCAACTGAATGCCCCCTTCTTCGTCAAATCTGTAAGGGGTGCAGCAAGCTGTGAGAAACCTCTGACGAACTTCTTGTAATAGGTACATATTGCAATGAACCCTCGAAGTTCTGTCACGTTCCTCGGCTCCGACCAATCTCTGATGGCTCTAATCTTCTCCTCATGAACTCTCACTCCGTCCACTCCAATAATGTGACCCAAATACAACATCTTCGTCATCCCAAACTCACACTTGGAGAGCTTAGCATAGAATTGTTGCTCTTCCAAGATGCGTAGTACTGCCTCTATATGCTGGAGATGCTCCTCCCAAGTCCTGCTATATATGGGTATATCATCGAAGAAGACCAATACAAACTTCCTCAGATGACTGCGGAAGATATGGTTCATGCAAGACTGAAAAGTGGCTGGTGCATTGGTCAGCCCAAAAGGCATAACCAAAAACTCAAAGTGCCCGTAGTGACACATGAAGGCGGTCTTAGGAATGTCCTGTTCCCTCACACGAATCTGATGGTACCCCGATCTCAAATCAATCTTCGAGAAGAACTTAGCTCCTCTCAGCTCATCCATCAACTCATCAATCCTGGGTATAGGGTACCTGTTCTTCAGAGTCTTCTTGTTCAGGGCCCTGTAGTCAATGCACATCCTCAAGGTGCCGTCCTTCTTCTTCACCAACACCACGGAAGAAGCGAATGAACTCGTGCTCGGTCTGATGTGCCCGAGAGCCAACAACTCCTGAATGGCCCGCTCAATCTCATCTCGATAGGCTTTGGGATGCCTCTAGGGGGTAGTGATCGCCGCCTGAATACCCTGCTCAAGCTCAATGGTGTGCTCAAACCCTCGGTCCGGTTGCTGACCTGGTGGTATATCCCCAAACACTACATCATGCCTGTCAAGGATGGCCTGTATATCCGGATGAACTGCTCGACCGGTGGTCTCTGCCTCTGATGCCCGCAACTCAACCGCCCACTCTATGTCTCCATTCCGGAAGTCTGCCTCCATCTGGTGTGCCGAAACTGTCTGAGGTGGGTAAGTGTGCATCCCGCAGATCTTCTCATGCTTCCCGGCCTTCTTGTCATCCCACTCCATCTCTAAGGCCTCCCAATCTGTGGTGACCTTCCCCAAAGTAATCAACCACTGAACACCCAATACCAAATTGGTATCTAGTATGTTGACCATGAAAAAGTGATCAGTCATGGTGTAGGTACCCATCGTCACTGCCAACTCTGGAACATACCGGGCACACTGCATCGTCTGGGCTCCTGGGACCAAGACTGAAAATCCGTCAAAGCTCTCGGTCGGTATACCCCTCCGCTCGACCATCTGTGCATCAATGAAGTTGTGGGTTGCCCCACTGTCAACCAGAACTGACACTCGCTGGCCACGTACTGTCCCCCGTACGCGCAGCGTCAAATACTTGGGAACTCCTCGCAAGGCTGCAAGGGTCCCTCCTGTGGGTGCAAAAGCTGCACCTCCTGTCCCTGGAGGTGGAGGCGGCAACTGATCCTGGGCCGTCTGACTATCTCCTGCCTCCTCATCCTCTTCCCCGCTATCATCGGAGAAGACCTCAATGAAGTGTGCTTTGCCAGCAGCACACCTATGCCTTGGTGCCCACGGCTCCTGACAAGTGAAGCATAGCCGCTTCTTCCTCAACTCCCTCCTGGCATCATCATCTATCTGTGTCCGTCCTGGATTCCCCTTTGGAGGAGGAACCCTCACATCCTTCCCCTTGGGCTGGAAACCCTATCTCTAGGGGTAAGGTGTCCGCGTCCTGGGCAATGCATCCTGTAAGTTCCTGGTCCTGCTGATAGCATCCTGGAGTGTAGCTGGTCTAGTAGATCTAACTAGACCTCGAAGTGGCTCTGCCAATCCCTCCACAAACATATAGATCATCCGTGTCACAGATAGATCTGGCACCAACACCGAAACCCTCAAGAAATCTGCAATGTATGTCTCTGGGCTCCCTGTCAGCTTGAACCTCGTCAGCTCAACAAAATGTTGTTCCGGTTCCCTCCGGTCAAAACGCTCCATCAATCTCCTGGTAAACTCGGCATATGTCGTCACTGTAGAGTGTCTGAGTGTAACCATCCCATGGAACCACCAATCCTGGGCCTCACCATCCAAATGTAATGTTGCCACCTTGATGGCCTCTGTCTCCGACATCTGGTTAAGCTGGAAATAGATGTCCAGCTTCTCCACCCAAGACTTTGCCGAACTGTTTGATGATCCATCAAACGTAGGAAAATGGAATCTGCTAGAGGCACGGTGGGAGTCTCCATCATGATAATGTCAGTGCCCTTTATGATGGTCGCGGGGTCTACTGTCACGCTGGAGCTGCACAAAATCTCGGAATGAGAGAGAATCCCTGAACTCCTGCCCATAGGCCTGATACTCTGCAAAATACTCGCCCATGTGTCCGGGCTCTGCCTCCTACTGGGCTCCTGCCCCAGTGTCTGCTCCCAAGAAAGTGGGCATGGTAGAGTGGGTAGGTGCACGTGAAGCCATCGACTGAGGAGTATCATGCTGAGCAACACCATGCTCCGGCAAATGATGGGATGTACCTGATCCCTCTCCTACCTGAAAAACCCGTGGGGTCTCAGACTGTCTAGCCTCTACAGCGATGAATCTCTGACCCATCACCTCAATCTGTCTGGCTAAATCCTGCACTGATTTGAGTGCCTCCCCAAACTGTTTGGCCTCTGTGTCATCTACCATCGGCCCTCTCTGCTCTGAATCTAATACAAGCTCCTCCTGTTCTGCGTCTGTCACAGGCTCTCTCTCATGCTCTGTGTCCACCACCCGAACACAGTCTCCCTCTCCGTAGGTGTTCTCTAACCTAAGCTCACGGCCTTTGTACTTCCTGCCTCTGTAACAAATATATGGTCTCTTCCCCGATGTCATAGACCACAGGCTGAGCCAGAACTATGCTCTGATACCACTATAATATCCAATTTCGGGGATATTTTTAAAACACAGCAAACTCCAAGCAGAGATGGATTGGGAGGGCATTTACCAGATATTCCGCCTCTGAAGAGAGGACGAGATCTGGAGGCTACCTGGCCCTTTCCAGACTATGTCTAAGAGTGAAAGATAAACGCACCAAGTGGTATAGAACTAGAATGCTCCAGAATATATAAAAATAACAGTGCAGCAGACATATAATAGCATAGAAAGAAAATACGGCAAATACAACAACTCATCCAGAAACATAGAGAGGAAATGCTAAGCCATTTTATTAATTTGAGAAATACAATGAAGTACAATAGGTGATCAGAGTGATGGCACCTAATCTTGCCCAAGGAAAGTGAAGAAATACTCTCAGAATATACAGGAAATGGCCGCTCTCTGGACTGCGTCCCAGCTGCTAGAAAACTGCCGTGTAGCTGCTACTGCTGGAATGAACTAAAGACTAGGGGCTGATCCCCTTGCCGGAATGAGCTGAAAATCTGCAAACCTCCTCTACTCACCAACCCGGACAAAACCCAGAAACCATATCAAAAATGGCCAACCCCCGAAAACCTCCAGAAAATACCTCCTCAGGGAATTACGCTAACCTCCAAGGCTCAGCATAGAGGCTAAATGAAAATAGCTGAAACATTGCCCCAAACTCCACCAAAATCCTCCTATAGGCAAAGGCTGATCCTCTACTCGAAATCTCGGCTAAATCTCCTGCAGAAATCCCGATCCGGAGCACCTCCAAAATGGACTGCGTCCTCTCTCCCAGTGACTGCGCAGTCTCTATAAAAGCACAGCTCCGCAGCAAACCCAAACAACCAAACCTCTTACAAAATACTAAAGAAATAACCTTTCCCGAGCAGGCACTCTAAGTCCCCTGAGGCTAAGGGCGAGATCTCCGACCGGAGACACTCAATGCACTAAACAGTGCTGCAGACAGGCTAAACAGCCAGCGTGCTCAAGAAGACAAAACGTCTAGCTCAAAATCATCAACAACAGAATGAATGAAATGAGGAGGCTCCTCCATCTTTTATAACGTTGGTTTCCCTCCAAAACCCCAACGTAGCCTCCCTCTCCTCCACCTGCTCATCCTCATCTGCACAGAAGCTTCTAGAGTGTATGTAGGCCCCCCTCCTCTACGTGGTGTTTGGCTCCCTTGGCTCCCCCTTAAGTCACAACATTGTGCTACTAGGTGGATGCTTTATTTCACTTAAGTGAGTTAGACCCTCTCCACTCACTTTTTATTTATTTACAAACTATAGACGGCAAAACTAAACAAAATCGAATATTCCAATTAGCTGTCGCTAATTAGGAATATTACACAATCCATTAACACATCGAACAAGAAGAATCTCAGCTTTTTATTATAAATGATAATTGGGGTTACATATATATCTGACCCAAAAGAGTTGAGATGGAGACCTGGCCATCAATATGAACTGTTGCATTGCGCTGACCTCCAAAACTGAACTGTTGCACTCTCCCTCCAGCAACAGCTACCACTAAACTCACTGAAACATAATGAAGCGTCGATTGAAGATCTAAATGATCCTCACACCAATCCCTGAAGCTCTGCAAAACTTTTGAATGAAGTCTCCTCAAAGAGAGTTGGGTTTTCGTCCAACACTCACAAATCACCCAAGGGTTTCCGTCCTGGGGCTACCAACGAAGTAGAGAACCAAGTTCTCAAACCTCTCACACAAGAAAATGATCTAATCCAAAATATCCCTCAATGGCCTCCTCCTTTTCTTTTATAGATCTCCTAGATACTTCCAGAGCCTTATTTTATTATTATTTTATTCATGGAACACTTTTCCCTCTTATTTTCCAATTAAAATATTCCTTTTTAATGCAGGAAAGAGTAAATCGGCTACCATGTCTCCTCAGGTCACTGAAACTCATGTCCAACCGTCCCATCATGTAGGTATCCTTGTCTCGGTTCCAAAGAGCTATTACACTAAGGTGTTCTATCATCTATTCCTCCCGGAATGCCACCTTGAGCATAATTAATTGAGTTAAGCCCAAAAATAACTTAGTTTTCCGAAAGTTGTCAAAATGCACCAGAACGAAAGGCAAACTGCTCAGATGAGCCACCCTGTTGGCCCGATGCAACTAAGACCCAATGCCCAGATCCCATACAAACACCTGGGTGCTGCTATGCTCCTGTGTCAAGTCGCCTGGAACAGACTCCTCAATGCCCAAACTGATCTCTCACTGTGCCTAACATCAATTGATCCTCTCGGATCCCAATGCCACCATGGCCAATCATCGCCCAAGTCCCCAAGCTCGGACTGCACACTACCTCTAGCTATAGCTGTTGTCCCATGAAGCGAAGTCCGCCAGCAAGCATCAATGCTCCATGGCTCCTGTTGTGATGTACCTCTAAAGGTATAAGTTGCCCCACCTACTGCGTACCAACTCATCACCTCTCTCCAATCCAACTCTTGACTCGATCTCATGCTAACCCTGCACTCCTGAAGTCGAGATGGAATATTGAAGAACTGTCGACGTATGCCCCGCTGCCAACGGGAATTTGTAGCATCTATCATGTCTAGGGGTCCCTGCTCCACTATACTCCCTATGAAGAAGATCGTACCATCAATAGGGTACCAACTCATGATCTCCCGCAAATCTATCCTGGAAGAAGAGTCCAATGTAGTGACATCTGCATATGGAACACGCCTGGAGTGTTGTTGCCAACCCATACTCAGCTCATGCTGCTCTGTCCCGTCTGCCGACGATATCTGCCTGTAAAGGAAGGCCCCTCTCTCTATAAAAGGCCAAAGTGGGCGAGATATGCTGCAAGCCCCATCGATGTACTCCTGGAGAGTGCTGCTCCCTGAAAGTACTGCAACTTTGTTGACTGCATGTGCATCTATCTACACCTAATCAGTGGGTCTGCCCAAAGATGGTTGCTCCACCATCTCCAACAGCTCGTCCCTCTCCTGATAAGGAATGTCATGCTCCTGTTGTCTTCTAGCCCCCTGCAGAACTTGTGAAAAATCCTAAATTTGGATTCCTACTGCAAAAAATCTGAATTACTTCTCCTATTATCTTTCATAATTATTTCATTACAGTGAAATATCGAAGTAATTACTGAAGCAGTCTACACAAATAATGTTATGGAATAAATCTAAGTGCTGAAACAAACTGAACAAAATACAATGAAAAACATCCACATTTGACACAGTTATTTTTGGGCTAGGTCCCCAGAAAAACCCAACTCGAGAAAACTGGTGCAGCAGATCTGAGGATTTTATATTATTAAGCAGCATAATCTTGAGTACAACTAGGGTGCTAATATCCGGCTCAGCCTTCAAAGAAAATCTAGTCAACAGAAGAAATATGAGGTATACCTCACTCTACAAATCCCCGGCTGATCTAAACAACACTGGTGAAGCCCCTCTCTTCCTCTGTGTGATGCCTACGCTGCAACTGCGTAACCCTGTGTAGGCAAGCTGAAGAACTGTGTCATGTCTCCTCTGCAACTGATCAAGGCTGATCTGACACTGAGTTTTGGCCCTCCTGGCTCAGAAACCCCAGCTTCCAGCTATCTCCGAACTGAATACAAAAGGCACTATGCCACTTTAGCGTGATTCCCTTCAGGAACTGCATCACCACTCCAGGTGACTGCGTTGCCTCTCTCTACGTCACTATTGCCTCTCTCTGAAATGTATTCCTGGTCCTCCTGACCAGTTACTGCATCTGCCCCTCTCTGAAACTGATCACTGAATCAAATCACTTAGCAAACCCAGCCCTAGTGATTCGATCTTGATCAAAAAGTTGTCTCTCTCACAAGCTCGAAAATGCCAAATGCTCAATGTGCTCAATGTGTTTTCCATAGGCCCCTCACCCTCATTCTTATATTCTTCCGTTGACCCTTCAACAGCCAAGATTAAACATAATCAAGGGCTAAGATTAACTTGGAGGTGATCCATGACTTTATCTAGAAGATTCACACTTAGTTTAATTAATACCCTTTAATTAATCAGTTTCCCTAAGTTTAGACTTAGGAAAACATTAAAAAATGATTAATTATTTTAATTAAAGCATCTCTAAGTGGAATTTTCCAAAATCCTTTCTGGGTATTACGGAATACATGTGTCTTAGCCTATATAAAGTTAAAAGGCTAGAGCATATCCGATGCTACCATAAATCAACACTCCCTCTTAGCGAGGAAAGTGCTCTAGCAAGATAACTCAATGTGTTGTTGTTATGACTTCTGGAACATCTGTTGTTGTGTTGTTGATGCTGCTCACCAACACTGCACAAATGTTGCATCCGTATTGTTGTTGACTCTGCATGTTGCTGCCAATTGCTACTGTACTGCAACTGCCTTTGAATTCTGCAATTATGTTGCTGCACTGCGTGAGCACTACTCTGCACTGCGTTGCACCAGTGTTCATTGCGCTACTGCTGCTAATCTGTTGCTGCTGCTGCTCAACTACTGTTGCTGCTCAACTACTATTGCTGTTGCACTGTCGCTAATTGCAACAGAAAAACATCCGAAATTGGACAAGTAAAACTGCATTTGAAAAATAAGACTGACTGCTGCTAACTTCTGCACTAGCTCTCTGAAAATACTGCATTGTTGCTGCTCTGCACTGCATGAGCACTGCACTGCGCTGCACCAGTGTGCACTGCGCTGCTACTGCTCAACTGTTGATGCTGCTGCTTCCTCTGTGTGTTGATCAGGCTCTAGTACTGCTAGCCACTGCATTGTCTTCTCATCTTCCATTGAAACTGTCCATCCTGCTACTATCATAAGGTTGTCGTAGCTCACATGTGATCCAAGAGTCCGGAAATACTCAAGGATCTTGCCACTTGTAGATTCTGGATCTACAACTCCAAGTCAGCCCACTTCTCTCCTTTCGGAATATGAGCTAACATAGCACAATCCGCTTCTGCCTCAATCTTGGCAGCTCAGGCTTGAGGATCTTGCTTCTCCTCCTTATCCTTTTACTTAAGAGGACATTGTGTGGCATAATGTCCCATTTCCCCACACCTGAAGCACTTGATCTTGGACAAATCTTTCTTCTTCTGCCTTTGTTGCCCCTTTGATGCAAGGGTTGTGTTGTCTTCTTCCTCCTTCTTGACATTCGAACCGCTTCTGCCATCCTCAATATGGATTTTGAGGAGATCTCTCCTCAACTCTTCTTGCTGCAAGGCTGCCTACATCGCTTCCCATCCTGGAAGCTTTTCTTTGCCCAGAATGCTTTGGACAAAGACCTGATAATCTTCTGAAACAGAGTTCAAAGTGAGCCTTACTAGCTCTGAGTCTTTGGGTGCTGATCCCACTACTGACAGCTGGTCTCGGTTATCCTGAATTATAGACCAGAAGGAGTCAAAACACTCTCCCTTCTTCATCCTGGTATTACGCATCTTCTCCTTCAAATATATCTTCCGTTGCTCGAAAGATCCTTGGTATAGCTTTTCCAGCCCTACCCACATTTCTCTAGCAGTGTTCTTTGCTGCTATGTGAGGTACGATGTGATCCTTCACACCATCTAAGATCAATCGTTTGGCTCTTGCCATTTTCTTCTTGAAGGCTCTCAGATGCGCTGCATCCAGTGGCTCTGCAACTGCGCTGTAAATGAGGGCCTTTAGATCATGCTCATCAAGGAGAAACTGAATCCTTGACTTCCAAATAACATAGTTGGAGGCACCCTCCAATCTATCTAGGTCATGCAAACTGTTGCTAGCAATCTCCTCAATTGTCGATATCTTCCTCTAACCCTCTGCTCAGCTAGACTTACTCACTCCTTGAGGAGTAAGTCAATGCTTCTGTTGTTGCATGTTATGTATAATTTATTAATTATTATTAAGTGTAATTGTCTTAGGTTGTCTTAGGGTTATTTAAGAAAAAGGGCATGATCAAAGATCATGCCCCTTCAGCAAGGGACATCGTAAGGCCGTATTTAAAGCCTTGGTCTCTCCCAATTGTAATCATCTCATCTTTTATCAATAAAAAATATACACTTTTTGTTTTTTTGCGTTATCATACTCTATTTGGTATCAAAGTGGTCACTCTTCAGAATCTGTGTGATCAATTCACTCCAGCTCCCTCCACATTAACTGTTCCACCGCACTGCCACCATCCGTCATAGACTCTGCCATCCACTCCACTTCCGACCTCTGCCACATTCCCCAGTTACATACGCTACCCGCTGCCATTATTCTTTCGCTCACTTCCTCGTTGTCCATTGCCATCGAACTGTTGTCCTTTTGTTCCTTTTCCTATTCCGTCTTTTCCTCCGCATTCTACATTGTTTCAAACTTTGTGTCCATTGTGAAGCCATCCTCCATCGACCGTCTAAATTCTTCCTTTATCCACCACCCAAGCTGCAACCCCGACACCATTCCACCGATCAGCTAACCGTCAACGAGATTCGTCGATTGTGCTCTTATCGTATCTTCCGCAATTTTTTTTCTCTCTCTGCCGCCATTTGACAACACTTCTTGATACTTCTGTCACCACATCATCAACAAGTCCGCGACAGTCAACTCATCACCGGCATAATTCCGACCGTCCCACACTGTTAAAACTCCCCGTTGTCCATAAAGTGTCGTGGCACTGCTTCTGGTTGGGTCACAGCTGTTACAAAGCATAGAGATAGCGAAACTCGCCACGCAATTACCGGAAAGATTATCTTTGTGTTTTTTGGAGCCCTCCATTTCACCGTTCATTGAAACGGTGTGACGTTTAAATCAGTGACAGGTATTTTTTTTAAGCGGACGATTTTTTTTTTTAAAGGTTGATTAATAGTTATATATATATATATAATTTACAATTAATAATATATATATATATATAATAAAATTATTATTATTATTATTATTTTTTTTTTTTTTAAAAAGAGGATTAAATTAAGTAGAGAGTAACCTAGGTAAATATACTCCACCTCATACAGGCTCTATGGTTGCATCAATGTCGATGGCTGATTTCAACAAAAAATTGATTGATCTTGAGAGTAAGATCAATAATAATTCTGATGACTTCACTAAAAGATTAATCGATCTTGAGGATAAGGTTAACGGACATTCCAACGACATCAAGAAACTTCAAGACACGACAAATCGAACAGAAAGACAAATTTGGCAAAACCATAGCAAGTCCACAGACAATCATAACAAAACAATGCAGAAGCTAAACGCCATTTGCAACAAGATAAATACGCAAGAACAAATATTCCCGAATAGTGGACATAATCAACAGGACAATTCGGCCAATTCAAAGAATTCAGAAGATCATCATGAAAAAAATGACTCTCACAAAACATCATCCCCACATCATCAAGAAGATAGTAATGGGAATTTTCAAAATAAGCAGCTCTGGAATGCATCCAACAATCAAAATCCTTTTTTCGTTCCACCGTTAGCAGCATATCAACGAAGAGCAAAATTCGAGCTACCTAAGTTCGATGGTAACGAAAAAGGCAATGTTGCATGGCTTAATAAAGCCGAAGAATATTTTGAGATTTACGACATTGACAGTGATGACGAAAAAATTAAGCACGCTTCATGAAAATGGAAGGAGAACCATACAATTGGTATATGTGGTGGAAAAAGACGACGCTTACTATTAGTTGGAGGAAATTTAAGGATGCGTTCTTTAAAAGATTCCAAGTAATCAAGGAAGAAGAGTTCTTCTCAACATTCATCAAATTGCGCCAAAAGGAGATGTGGATGAGTACACTCGAGAATGGGAGACCTTAGCAACACGAGTACCTGGATTGTCAGAATCTCGTTTAGTCCAATCTTTCATTTCGGGACTTAAAACCCATATACAAGTAGAGCTCGAGCTTCACGACATTACATCGATAGAACTAGAAAGACAAAAAGCAAAAGTTGCTGAAAAGAAATTAGAAAAGTTATTTTGGTCAAAACCGAAAAGAGTATATTCAAGACAAAGATTTCCTCAATCTGGAAATATAGATAACACAAAATATGTCCCACCCCATTTTCGTGAAGGAGAAAAATCTAACGTGGAAATACAAAGGATGAGAGAGGGCAAGTGCAAACGTTGCGGCGAGAAGTGGGACCCTAAGCATAGGTGCGCTAAAGGAACAGAGACAAAGAATCTATATAACTATGAAGCAACTAATGACTCTAACAATGACGATTCAGATGTAGAAGGAATGGAAGACCCCCCAGAGTTCTCTCCAGAAATAGATGACGAAAGCATTCCGCAAGTGTCATTATCAGCTATGACAGGTATATCACAACCTCAAACACTTAAATTAAAAGGACATATTAAGAAGAACAACGTAATGGTTCTCATCGACACCGGCAGCACCCACAATTTTTTAGATTCAACCATGGCCAAAAGACTCAACTTCTTTACTTTTCCCATGCCTAATATAAAGGTAATGGTGGCCGATGGTAAAAAGATTGAGCAGGTAGGGAAATGCAATAAGGTCAAATTGCAGATTCAAGACTTTAATCTAGAATCTCCATTCTATACCGTACCACTAGGAGCAGTAGATGTGGTCATAGGAATTCAATGGCTACAAACCTTACGTACTTATTTTGCCAACCATCAAAAGCAGTTTATAAGCTTTAAGTGGGAAGGGCAGAAGCACAAGTTATATGGATTCCAAGCACCAGAAAATCCAATCGTATCATCATCCCAGATGATAAAGATGATTCAAAAAGGAGCGCCAGCCTATCTAGTACAATGTCATCAGTTAGAAATGTTATCTACAAAAATGATCAACGAAGGTTCACCCGAAGTACAAGGACTATTTCAGAAACACGAAAAAGTATTCCAAGACCTGCCCATGAAAATGCCTCCTAATAGGGAAATCGAACATACAATAGAAGTCAAGGCAGGATCAGACCCTGTCAACATCAAACCTTATCGCTATCCGCATCACCAAAACACTGAAATTGAGAAGATAATCCAAGACCTTTTAAAATGTGGGGTCATCTCAAAAAGCAAGAGTCTGTATGCCGCCCCAGCTATATTGGTAAGAAAGAAGGATGGAGCATTCCGGCTATGCATTGACTACAGAGGATTAAATAAGATAACAATTAAAAATAAGTTTCCAATCTCCTTTATCGATGAAATGCTGGATGAGCTACATGGCGCAAAGTACTTCTCAAAATTAGACTTAAGGTCAGGCTATTACCAGATCAGAATCAAGTTGGAAGACATACCAAAAAACTACGTTCCAAACACACGAAGGACACTACAAGTTTAATGTAATGCCCTTTGGGTTAACAAATGCACCAGCTACGTTCCAAGCTACTATGAACGAATTATTTCGTCCATATCTTAGGAAATTTGTACTAGTATTTTTTGATGATATTTTAATTTACAGTAAAGCTTGGAAAGAGCACTTGCAGCACTTGGATAAACTTCTTACGCTATTAGAAGAACATTAGTTTTATGCTAAGAAATCCAAATGCACCTTTGGAAAAGAAGTAGAATATCTGAGACACATAATATCCCATGAAGGGGTAAAAGTGGACCCTTCTAAAATCAACGTTATAAGGGAATGGAATAAACCAGTGTATATCTAAGCTAAGAGGGTTCTTAGGATTAACAGGATACTACCGAAGGTTTATTAAAAACTATGCACACAGAATTGGACCTCTTACGAATCTTTTAAAGAAAAATTTGTTTCAATGGAATGAAGAAGCAGGAAGGTGTTTTGAAGAATTGAAGTAATGTCTAATGCACCGGTATTGGCAACTCCCAATTTCTCTAAACCATTTATCATCGAATGTGATGCCTCTAGATTCGGTATAGGTGCAGTATTAATGCAAGAAGGGCACCCTATAGCTTTTGAAAGCAGGAAGCACAATAAGCGAGAGCGTCTCAAATCCACATACAACAAGGAAATGCTCGCAATTATGCACGCATTGGCCAAGTGGAGACAATATCTGCTAGGGAGTAAATTTTCCATCCGAACGGATCATAACAGTCTTCAGTACCTCCTCCAACAAAAAACACTCTCTGAAGAACAACAAAAGTGGATTGAAATAATTGCTGCCTTCGACATGGAGATATTACATAAAAAGGGGCAAGACAATGTAGTAGCAGATGCCCTGTCTAGGAAGGACGAAGAACCAACACTACTTGCAGTCTCGGTTGTTGTTCCTAAATGGCTTAATGAGATTCGAAGTGAGTACACCAAGGATCCAGAAATGTCGACTATAATCAATAATCTCCCAGGAAACTCAAAATTTGAATGGAAGAACGATACCTTATGGTACAAAGGAAGAATTTATCTAAACTCCAATTCCAAGTTTATATCAAAAATACTCAAGGAATCATTAGTGTTTTAAAACTCTGACTCAAATTCGGAACCGACCGAGGGTCGACTCCCACTCCGACTCCGACTCCGACTCGGTATTGACTCGCCCGGTTCGATTTCAATGACTCGGTCTTTGTAAAAAATACATTAAATATTATTATTTTTATAAAAAACTTAATTTTAAAGATTTTCATTCATGTTTCCAAACACAAAGCATTAGAATATAAACCAAAGACAACATATGATCAAAGTAGGCTCATGAATATATCCATTATATCAAAATGGCACCGAGTGAACTGTCCAATACATACATGATATAGAGATCAGAACAAAAACACATAACCAAGGAGGCTCTAAATGGCCTCTACAACAAAACATGACTAGTCACTACTGCTATACAAGGCAAGATCCTTTGGCTCAGAGTCTGAATCATAGGGGAGAACCCATTGCTCCTCCTCATCAAAATCTTCAACTGGAACTGTACTACCACGTTGAGCCAAAAACCAACTCCACAACTCTTCACAAATTCCTCACAAATGCTCACTCAAATGCAATGAGATAGCTATGAGGAAATGAGAGGGGTTGGGTAGCTTTTATAGGCTTGGGAGGGGTTAAAGGGCCTACCAAAACCCTAAAACCAAATTAAAATCCGAATTGAGGTCCGTTTTGGGCCGTTTGTGAGGTCCGCGATCGGTTGTCCGTGGCTCGGCTGGTCTAACTCAGACTTGGCTGAGCCGGCCAGTTTGTGACCGAATCGACCAAGTCGGTCAATCGAACCGACCGAATCGGTGACCGACTCGGCTGATTCGATCACAAACCGGCCTTCGGACTGATTTTTCTACCGAGTTGGTCTGGCTAGTTGGTTAGCTCGGTCGGCTCGGCCGAATCAGAGTCAGTCCAGCTGGTTTTTAAAACTATGGGAATCACATGATTCCATGTCATCCAGGCATGTAGGGTATTTTAAAACGTACTACAATGCATGTCAGTCATTCTTTTGGAAAGGTATGAGTCACGATATTCAAAAATATGTAGCAGAATGTGACAAATGTCAAAGAAATAAAAGTGAAAATATTATGACACCTGGGTTACTTCACCCCTTAAATATTCCGAATCGGAAATGGGAAGAAATATCAATGGATTTTATTGAAGGGTTACCTGTATCTGATGGAAAGGATAAGATCTTCGTAGTAGTCGATAGACTCACTAAATATGCTCACTTTATTGCTATAAAGAAAACAGACTCTGCAAAGAAAATTGCTGAGATACTCTGCAAACATATTTATAAACTACACAGGTTACCAAAAGTCATTGTGAGTGACAGAGATGCCAAATTTAAGGGAAATTTTTGGAAAGAATTGTTCAACCATTTAGGAACCTACCTAAACATGAGCTCAGCTTACCACCCATAAACAGATGGACAAACAAAGGTTGTCAATAAATGTTTGGAAGCTTACCTACATTGTTATGCTACAGAAAAACAAAATAAGTGGGTTCAATGGTTACCTCTCGCTAAATGGTGGTATAATTCTACTTACCATACCTCGGCAAAAATGACTCCATTCCAAGCTTTGTATGGATACGAGCCCTCGAAATGGAAAGATCTAGCTTCAGTCCAGTCAAACCTACCAGCGGTTAAAAACCAGCTAGAAAAAAACCAAAAGGTCATCCAAGTCCTAAAAGAAAATCTGAATAATGCACGAAACCTTATGAAGCAACAGGCTGACCACAATAGAACTAAGAGATCATTTGAAGTTGGAGACTGGGTATTTGTCAAGCTCCAACCATACAAGCAATTGTCCCTGAAACAAAAAGGGAAAAAAAAATTAGCCCCAAAGTTCTACGGACCGTATCAAATCAACAAAAAGATCAGTCAAGTCGCTTATGGTTTAAGCCTTCCAAATACAAGTCGTGTTCACAACGTCTTCCATGCGTCCTGCTTAAAAAAAGCACTTGGTGACCATCAGTCAGCACAAACGACACTTCCATTTTTAGATGATAAAGGAAGGATCATTTTGGACCCTGAAAGTATCCTATCTACCCGAGAAAAGAAGCTACGATCTCGTGTTATCACGGAATACTTAATCAAGTGGAAGGATTTGCCCAAAGAAGAAGCCTCTTGGGAAACTGAAGCATTTCGTCAAAAACATCCATCGTTACATATGCTTTGAGGACAAAGAGCATCTTTTGAGAGAGAGGCAATGTTATGTATAATTAATAAATTATTATTAAGTGTAATTGCCTTAGGTTGTCTTAGGTTTATTTAAGCAAAAGGGCATAATCAAAGATCATGCCCCTTCACCAAGGGACACCGTAAGGTCGTATTTAAAGCCTTGGTCTCTCCCAATTGTAATCATCTCATCTTTTATCAATAAAAAATATATACACTTTCTGTTTTTCTAAGTTATCATACTCCATTGCACGGGGAAAACTGAGTTTCTTTGAGTAAGAAAACTCTCTGAGGTCAAGAAATCCCCAATCTGTATTTTTCAGAAATTTTTTGATGCTTATCCACCAGCACTTACTATTGTGCAGTAACTACGCCCTTCAACTACGTTGGTTTGCTACGCTGCCTCTTCTGCAACTGAAAAAGCTTACCCCTCTGTCAACTCTCTCAGAGGGAGCCTTTTCTGTGCTGGATTGCCCTCCTGGCCTGGACTGCGTAATTTCTGGGGGGGTCTGCTACTCTTACGCAGATCCCAGTCTCTTCAGCGTTGATCTACTGGTTCACTCTTGTTTCTCCTGCACTTTAGCTTGAATAAGCTCTGATACCATGTGAAAAATCCTAAATCTGGATTCCTACTGCAACAAATTTGAATTACTTCTCCTATTATCTTTCATAATTATTCCATTACAATGAAATATTGAAGTAATTACTGAAGCAGTCTACACAAATAATGCTGCGAAATAAATCTAAGTGCTGAAACAAACTGAACAAAATACAATGAAAAACATCCACATTTGACACAATTATTTTTGGACTAAGTCCCCGGAAAAACCCAAATCAGGAAAACCTGTGCAGCAGATCTAAGGGTTTTGTATTATTAAGCAGCAGAATCTTGAGTACAACTAGGGTGTCAATATCCAGCTCACCCTTCAGAGAAAATCTAGGCAACAGAAGAAATATGAGGTATACCTCACTCTACAAATCCCCGACTGATCTAAACAGCGCTGGCGAAGCTCCTCTCTGCCTCTGCATGACGCATACGCTGCAACTGCGTAAGCCTGCGTGGGCAAGCTGAAGAACTACGTCACCTCTCCTTTGCAATTGATCAAGGTTGATCTGAAACTGAGTTTTGGCCCTCCCGGCTTAGAAACCCTAGCTTCCAGCTATCTCCGAACTGAATACAAAAGACACTGCGTCACTTCAGCGTGATTCCCTTCAGGAACTGTGTCACCCTTTCTTTGTGCTGATCAGCTTCTCTCGGAGTCTAGTTTCAGCCCTACTAGCTTAGAAACCCCAGTCTCCAGTGAATTTCGGATTTTTCCTTGGAGGTTTTGCACTGCCCTTGTGTGAGCCCTCCGTGGGTCTACGTCACCCTCTCTAGGGTTTTGCGTCACACTCCCTGATGGTTGTGCTACCTCCACTGCGTCCCTGTTGCCCTTGCTTTGCATTGTACTCTTTGTCCTCCGTCCAATTACTGCATCCGCCCCTCATTGCTTCTCTGGATCACTCATGTCTGATCTTCGTTCAAGCACTGCTCCGTCAGAAGAATTCGATCTCTTAGATTCTGTGTGTGTGCTCCAACTGACCCCAAGCCTTTCCTTTATACTTTTCTCGTTGACAAACAACGTCGTGATCTAAACTCTAATCAACGCCTAAGATTAGAAGAAACTTGATCCACGTCACTTAGAAAGTTCTCATCACATGTGTAAATTAATTCACTTTAATTTTTCAATTTCCCTAAGTTAGACTTAGGGTCCCCATTAAAAAAATTAATTATTTGAATAAATTTTACACCAAATGGAATTTCTCCAAACGCTTTCTGGGTCTTGGATATCTCATGTGTTCTAGCCCCTCCACAAAGTTTTGGAGCTAGAGCACATCCGATGCTACCCAAAATCTCCACAATCTTGTGATAAAAATATTAACTGGCATAAATAACAATTAAAAGAAATATTAATTCACCCCCCCCCTAGTATTTCCAACAAGAAAATCAAATCACACAAACTCCTTATCGACACCCAAATCATAAGAGCAAACATCTCAACCAGTTAACCTATCCAAATCACTTAGGATGAAAACAGTTGGCCAATGTCCCCAAGAATATAGATGTCAGCACAAATAACTATTATGATAACAATTCATTTCTGATATCAAGCAACTGCAAGGTTTCGCAGAAGATTGAATCGAGATGGTTTGATCATTCTTCAATTCAAAATTTTGGCTCTACACTCAGAACTTCATATCGTCTTTTTATCATTGAAGATGATAGCTCCAAAAATTCAGAAAGATGCAAATAGATTACAAGACAAAAAAAGGATAAGATGCCTTTTCATCAATATGCTTCGAGGACAAAGCATTTCTAAAGGGGAAGGTAATGTTATGAACACAAATATATATAAAATTAATAATCATAATCATAATTAATTAGTAATTATGAAAAGACAAGTCGCAAAAGGCATAACTAGTCATGAAAGGACATCCCACTTGGGTATAAATATGACACCCTCAACCATATCATGTCACTTCTTGTTAATTTCTTTAAACCCAGTTACAAATTTACTGTCTCAACAAATAATCACAGATCTGAAATAAATAATCTTTCTAATCTGATTTGTAATAATAAATTGTTAGCCTCTCTCATAAAACAATAATAAATCCAAAAATAAATTAAATTAATTAAATATTAAAAGTTAGGAATTTATGCTTAACTCTCTAGATTGGGTTGTTCCTCTAAGATAGGAGTTAGTTTAGGTAGCTCCTATATTGGTGTGTGTATGGTTGAAAAATTATCTCAACCAAGGTCTCCTCATCTATTTAATTGTAATATTACATTCTTTTAATAATGAGAAAATATGGGAGAAAGTCGTGAGGTTGAAGCCTTTTCCGCCATGACTGTGTTTGGATATAAATCTGTGTGTTTTTATGTGTGTTAATGGTGTGTGATTATTCAACATGTGGTATCAGAGCAAAGTAGCTGCGTGAATTAATGCAAAGGTCTTCAATTTGGATGAGATCAGCGATATGAAGGTCTGAAGGTATAAGCACTGAAGGTCGTGACTTGTGCCTTCTGAGAATCAATCTGAGTGGAGAACCAAGAGGTCAGTTGTGCGACACCACAAATTGAATTGGTATTTTTTTCTTCTACATATTTTTTTTGTGCTGATCTGGAAGCGTGCATTTGTGACGGCTCTCAGAGATGTAGGTTGGAGTTGACTTTGTGTTATGTTTGAGCTGTTGTGTGACTAAACTTTGTTGAGAGAGGTGTTGGAGTCTTTTCTGGTGTCATTACACCTGCGATTTCCCATTTCCTCATATCATAGTGGATATTTGAATTGTTCAAGTGATTAACTGAAATAGTTATCGATATGATTTTCATATTAACGCAGTAGTTGAGAGTAGAAGAAACATAGTGCTTATTAATCTGGAGATGAGATCACCCTAAATTGCCGAGAGATGTTGACAATCTGGTTTCTAAAATGTTTTGTTGACTGATTTCAAATGTGCTATGGGTTGAGTTCAAAAGAAGGCATCTTTTTGAGCTCTCAGATTTTGTATTTTCATGATTCATTCTCAATTCAATGGGTTTATTCTACAAGGATGGGAACATAGGTTTCATCCTTGTCTTTATTTTCAGAATTCCAATGACCTTTTATAGACTGGCATCACCGCCACCTCTAGTTCCTCTATTGCTTTGTAACTCTGGTCGCAGATTGCTTTTGTTGGGATACTTGTAGGATGTTGAATCTCGATCAATCAAGGCATTGCTTAGAGTCATTGAAGTTCAGTGATCGATGTTGAGCAAACCCAGTATGCAACAATGCCTTCCATTTGCGCTTCGTGGATGCATGGCTCTCACAGCGTTCCCTCTGCCCATCTACAAAACAAGTGCCACTTGCAATAGCTAGAAGAATGGTGCTTGGCTCATTTTCGGTGATTCTGTGAGTATACAAACCTGAGATATGTTGTATATTCCCTTTCTTGATCTGTTGTATTTCTCTTTTTCTCTCTGGCCGAGGAGGCAACTATTGTGACGAGGCCTTATCGTTTCTGGGGAGTAACAGCTGCATGGTCTGGGTTTCTGTATATCCTTTACAAATATCTGAGAACTGGTGAGAAGAAGTAGTAGGCCCAAAAGTAGCATGGGCTTTGGTTTGTAAGAGACAATAACAACTTATAGTATGTGACTGTCGCTTCATATGCCGAGTTCATTGAAGTTTGTTACGGCACAAATGGTGATAATCAAACGTGGAAAGCGTGGAAAGCATGTATACACAGAACACAATTGAAAAATGAGAATATTTGACACTGATCCCACCGTTCTCCTTTAATTTTACTTTGGATCGAATGACATCTTGAAGGATGTCGAATGGAGTTGTGCATAGAATGTTGCTAATATTGCAGCACTGGAATGTGGGAATCGGGTTCGATGTTTAGAGCTAGCAAAGGCCAATCTCATCATTTTCAATGAACAGAACTTGGAAGAGACATCAATTCCGCTATATATCTTCATAGTTTTGACAGAGAACAAAGAGGTTTACGTGGAGGTGAGTTCCTCCGTCGACGAATTGGAGACCACATCTAGATGGAGGAGATCGTTGTCTATGAAACATTGGTGAACGTTGTTGTTGCCTGGACCGAACTGTTTTGATCCAGAATAGGAAACTGACCTTATGACTGAAGTCTGTGTGATATATAGTTGCACATGCATGTGCGTAATTGTAATGTGATAGCTGCTCATGAGGAAGATCTTACCTAGATATGTAAAGATGAAGAAAAATGTGGAACATTTAGCATGGAATAATACTGCATGATGTGTGCCTAGTATGAACGATGGATTCTATGCAGCGCTAACTCGATATTAAAAGATTGATGGAAGAAGAAGGCTGGCATTTGGGGGATGCAACAGTGAGTGACATGGAGAAAGTCATCAATTTTAAAGTCTGCATTGAGCTCCAGCATGAAAACCGTTTGGAACTGTTGTGATATGTAATCTCTCCAACAGTTTTTTTTAAGTGTGATTTAAACTTTCAAACAATAAATCACTTTTTTGAAAGTGATTTAACAAACCTTTTAATTTAAAAACAAAAAAAAGGAGGATTAAAAATCTTTTTGTTGTATAATAAAGGGTTTTGAAAAATTTGTAGGTACTTTTTTTAAACAGAGTAGACTTCATTTACTTTGGAGAGATAAGTGTGCATTGTTTAGTGGAGTGATATGTTTAATGTTGAAATTTTTTGAAGTAATTTTGTGGAGAGATAAGATATTTTTTTTTGGTAAATTTGGAATGATAAGGGAAAGTCATTGTTGTAATTCAAAGTAATATTTTTACTTTGAAAGAGATTGAGTCAGTCCAGTTTTTGAAGATATTTGCTTCCAAAATTTGCAAGCGTGAGATTCTCATTGTTTGAGAAAGCTTCAATGCCGATGTTGTACAAGATGAAAGGTTGATGACCTCAATACTTAATAAAGACATATTATTTGTGGTGTTGAAGTGTCCTAGATCTACCCGAAATTGAATTAGGGGATCTTAGGTACACAAAGAGTGTGTTGATGATGGTGCATGCTTCAGGTTGTTGCTTATGATTTCTGTCTAGTTTTGACACAAAAATAATCTCATTTAACACACACACAACGTTCAATGCAAGCAAACGAAAGCAAGCACAACACTTGTAACAAAGTAGTTGCAAGGAACGATAATTAAACTCAACACAGGCATTTGGCTACTACAACACATAATCAAATATTGTCAACATTAACATTCTACCTCAACACAATCAAGTTAAAGTGTTTCAAAGCAAAGTCTACATCAACATTCTTGCACATAAATTTAAGAACTTGTAATCTGAGTTGGATTGTAAGGGTGCACTCTCAGTTGGAACCGACACCCAAGTTTTGAATTGATAAGAAGTCAAGAGCATCAATTCTCTTCACCTATTTCAAATTCAGACAAGTGAATTCATTGTAGTGAGTCATTAAAATCATTGTAAGCTTTTTTGGGTGCATTTTCGACAGTGTTCGACACCCTTCCTTTAAAGCACAATCAAGTGAGTGTACGAGTTTTACCTCTAAAGCAAACAAACAACAAGTTCATATCTCTTGCAAGCGAGCGTAAGTATTCAAGTGAGCGTGACTTAATCAAGCACGTTCAAGCAAAGAGATCGTCATCAAACGAGCGTGAATTCAAGAGTTCAAGCAAGAAAGTTCTACAACTCTAGCAACTGTTCAAAGCAAGCGCAATAAGCAACAGTACAAGTGAGCGTGCCATTCAAGCCACACATCAATCGAGTCTGTCATTCAAGTAACAAAATCAAGTGAAACAGTTCAAACCACGATATCTACGACAAGCGAGCCTAAATTCAAGCGAGCGAGTTCACATGGCGCAACATATCCAGTTGTTACAAATTCTTCACAATTTAATCCTCTCAAGTGATGAAGACATGGTGCAAATCAGCAAAAAAACTCTTGTTGATCTTTCACTGCATCTACAACATACAAATGAAACGATTGAGTTTCTTCAACTGGAGTCACAACTACAAAGAAATGAGTTGCAAGAGAAGAGTGATGCTTCCATGTCTTTGAACCATCCAGATGATAAGTCATTCATCCAAACAGCTTCAAGTGTTGAAGTTGTTCCAATTCAACTTTCTTCCAAGCCAATCATCAAGCCATGGGAAGAAATCCAAAGTAATAGAAATCGACGAGGCTTAGGAAATGTCAAAGATGACGCCAATTTGCATATCCCAGATTATTCCAAGCCAATTAAGTTCGTCAGTGCAGGATTTCTTGAACAAATCACCTCAGCAAGTTCTGCGAAAGTTGCAGACAAACAGAAATGCACGCAACCCGAAGTTGCAGTCAAACCGACATGTTCTCATTGTCAAAGAACCGGTCATATGAAAGATCAGTGTTTTGATCTCCATCCTTGTCGCCATTGTGGCAAGCCCAATCATTCCTCAAAGAAATGTTGCAACCAACAACAATCAACTAGATTGAAGATACATTATGAATGGATCGATCCTTGGGAATGGTCATCCACAGTCAAAAGATTGTCTCAGTTCTACAACCGAATACAATCACACATAGTGCAGCCGACAGTGAAAAGAAGATGGTACTCTCTTGCAGTTGAACGAGGGAGTACACCAGTGCAACACTCCTACACCTGAAGGGGGGAGTTCAGGAACAATTCAAAAAGAATTGTCTCTCCTTTCAACTGACAAAGGGGGGAAAATGTCAATGAAATTGATAGTGGTTGTCAGACTGAAAGTCTCAACAAAACCAACAAAAGCAACTAGTGGGCAGCAAAAAATTCGCCAGTGGGCAGTCGACAACAAAGCAGCAGTGAGCAGTTTTCAGCACAGCGAAAGCAAAAATGAGTTGTTTTTGACATCATCAGCCAGTGGGCATTCAACAAATTTTGTCAGTGGACAAAGGATGCTGATTTCACGCAAAGGACAGGTGGATCCTTTTGCAACTTGGCACGTGATGGAGTTGTCGAGTGAAATTTAGAGATGAATCAGATATGCAACTGACTCATGGTCTCTTCAAATTGCATTTTTTTCAGCATCCAGCTTTGGCGGTTTTTCAGGCAATGTTTTTGAGGATCAATATGAGAACTTGGAAGATGGTTCCTCCTCTTATTTTGGATTTATCATTGAAGGGGAGAATGTTAGCCTCTCTCATAAAACAATAATAAATCCAAAAATAAAATAAATAAATTAAATATTAAAAGTTAGGAATTTATGCCCAACTCTCTAGATTGGGTTGTTCCTCTAAGATAGGAGTTAGTTTAGGTAGCTCCTATATTGGTGTGTGTATGGTTGAGAAATTATCTCAACCAAGGTGTCCAAGATAGCACACACTATCTTGAGACACAGTCTCCTCATCCATTTAATTGTAATATTACATTCTTTTAATAATGAAAAAATATGTAAGGAAGGCGTGAGGCTGAAGTCTTTTCCACCATGACTATGTTTGGATATAATCTGTGTGTTTTTATGTGTGTTAATGGTGTGTGATTATTCAACATAAATATCATTGGTTTTTAACCAAATAAACAGCAGAAGCAAAATTAATCTAAACCAATCATATACAACAGAAAATAAACACAGATATACCCTGGAAACCTAAGTGTGGGGAAAACCAGCAAACTTTGGGCTTCTTATTCAACTTCAAGAGAAATATTTTCTTACTGCAGTTACAAAGAATTTGCTCACGTAAGTACAGCATCCTTGCCCTTCACAAGCCATGCTTGTACCTGCACTAGTGTGTCCCATCCCAAACTCGAAATTCTTCTTTCCAATTTTATGGTTTCTATGTTCAGTATTAATGATGTAATGATGTATAATTTCAATTTTCAACAACTGCTATAAATCTACAATTATACCATACTAATTAAATACCAAATATATGTTTTTGTATTTTAACAATATGAAATGAGATCAGAATAGAGAGATTCTCAACCACTTTAATTATTTTATGATTAAATTGCCAGTGTAAATATCCTAAAGACCATCTGTTACCATTAAGAAAACCTTCTCCCTACTGTTATAGGTATATTCATGTAGTGAGACAGCATTACAGAACCCCCCCTACTTTCAGATGCTTCCAATATTTATCTGCTATTTCTTGGCTACACAAAACAGAAGGAAATGAGACTAAGGGCTACAAACCGCATCATTCATCACATGGAGAATCTCTGCTTCTGGGTGACTAAGAGCCAAGGGAACAGCAACAGCACCACTAATCCATGTTGCCCAAATCCCAGCCACGAACTCTGCTGAGGGCTTTGACATAATCCCTATCCGAGCCCCATTAAGACTGGTAATATCATTCATTTCTCTCCCCAGCTGAGATATGGTTCCATTTGTAGTCTGCTTAGAACCCTACAGTAGAAAGGAACATGTTCATTTGGAAACTGGCTCTCAACAATAATCATTATGAAATATAAGTAAAGACTGTCTTCTCCCATTTAGATGAAAATTCAAATCATAAACATTTACAAATGATGATTTTTATCCCATCTTCTAGTATTCCTTCTAATGTGTCAACTGTTTCTCGATCTTCTTTTAAACCCTAATCCATTCAGCAGATCTATGTGTGATGAGTATATAGCAAAGATGTAATAGTAGCAACATAACTTGAGGAGGATGCTGTAACATATTTGATCAAACTATAAACTGCCACAAGATCAAAAATTACAGCCATTGTCATAAAAGATGAAACATAATAGACAAACGTGTGAGAAAGCTACCAGTTACTTTACTACCAAGAGACTCACCCAGTGTATTACAGCTGCACCATGTAAGAAAAACTTAAAAAGATTGTTTTTGGCTAGCCAAGGACCTCTTTTCCAAGTGTCAATAAAAAATTGTGTTTATACACATAAAAGTAAGGCATAACTGAGGATTATTTATAGGTGGTAAACTCCTACATAGATTTTAAAGCTTACAGCACAACAAAAGGTAAGCTCACATTGTGATATACCTTGCAGTTGTCATGGGATGCCACAGGCATTCAGAAGAAAAGGAGCAAATCCATATTGTCCAAAAGGACTGAAAAAATAATTAAAACATGTGAATGATTCAATGAATTATTGTTATGCAACAAAGAAAATTGCAATTATGGTATCCATGCGACACAACTACATGATAATTATTAATATAATTTAGGTACACTACACACCCTCCCACCTACAAAGACCTTGATATCCACCACCAGTGGGTGACCCTATAGAAGAAATTTTCTCCTAGATTTGTCTTCAGCCGGCAGCCAGCAGCCCTTTTCAGCCACTTGATAGTTCGATGTGCTACTATTCTCCACCAACTGAGCCAGTCATTGTGTGCCCTCACTCCTCTGTTATGATCGTATGTTTGAATGTGGGCCATCCAACCCCAAAGGTATGATTTTTTGTTATGTGATTGAGTGTTTATGCTTGCTTTTCTTGGGCACATTTAGGCATGGATAAGTGGGGGGATTAAACGGAAAGAAAGGGCTTTGACTGTACTCTTGTTCCCTTACCTCAATAGGGGGGTTAACCTGTACCCTAGTCCCATGGGATCTCCTTTATTGGCTACTAAAATCATAATATGGCCACATACAACAAGAAATGTACCACAAAATGCAAAAGATGGTCGGGACAATAAAATTTATCACGTGGGCAAAAGCCAAACATGAGCCCTACCCCTTATCATTATGGCCATCACCCTGGTTCTTAGGGCCCTTATGAGTGCCCCTCTCATCATTAAGGAACACATCATTATCCCAATCCCTAGTGGGAAATGAATTGCCCCACCTTAAGGGGCTAATCACAGCTACATCTTACACACCATGCTCTCATCCCCTCGAGCCCCGAGTAGTAAAATGAAGAAAAGAAGTAAAATGCAAAAGGCATATCAAAAAGGGTGGAAAAACAAAGGCCGAGATAATTCATGTACCACAATTACTTCCTCCAACATTTGTACACCCAAGGTATGGGGCTCTCTCATCATAGCTAACCTTGTACCATGGCATGTGGCTTGGAGCCTCCCGTTTGCCCCCACTTCGTTCCATCAATATTTCACCTGACCCCTACCATCTAATGGATGTACCATGAACCTATCATTCCCTTAGAGGTTGAAACCACCTAATAGGGTCTTTCATTAACCTCTCTTGTCGAGCAAGGTAACACCAATACATGTTCAAAGCCCATTTGGAAGGGGATGCCCCTATGAAGTGTCCACTTCTTCCCTTGATCAGTAAGCTTATTTACTTAATTGCACTAATGAATTATTGTATTGGAAGGTGAGGAGACTCATTGGATCTTATATGGGATTGCAAGTGGGTTTTCATCTTGGAATTGACCTCCCTATACGGGATCCAAGCCATCCAGAGGGTCATAATGGCACTTGTAGGGTAAGCGTTGAGAGCCATGGGCCTCCAACCATGTAGAGAATTGATTGCCAGACCATGGGATTCTTCAACACCACCACATTGCTTGTTTGTGCCCCAGTTATACAGAGATGATGATGCACTTGGACCGTGTTGCCCAGCCGGCTACATATTGCACCCGACACATGGCAACTAATCCAGGGCCTAGAGGAGGTTTTGTCTTTCTCAGGGAGACATGGGAAGGCATGTGTCATCTTCTAGCCCCCATTAAAGGAGCATCAATTTGATCTTGAGCCATTTAGAGACCCATGAGACCCACTTGGAGCCCACAGAGCCCAAATTGGGGTTTGGAGATGTTTTGCAACATTTGGATAGCATCCCCCTCTTATTCATTATTTTTGAAGCCCTCACTCTCATCTTTAGCACCTAACGCCTCAACACTAGCATTAGAGCGCACTTCACATGGGCTAAAGAAGAAATAAAATATCAATTAATGTAAAAGCTATCTTGGTTGGCTTGTAACCAAGGGTTTATAACTTTGTTACCTAATTTGACACTTTAGGGGCTTATTCTTTAGGAATTCGAACTCATTAGTCATGTATAAATAAGAGAGAATCTCTCTCATTTGAAACTCGTCATCACTTGGATTTTCGGATGCCTCATTAGAGATTTTTGGCCTGCGATTTTGTGGAGTGATTTGGATGGATTAAATGCATTTTACATTTGGAAAATTTCGTTATCTCTCTTGGAGCTTCTCCTTGGCATTTTGGTGGATGGATATATTCTTCATTGTCTTGTAAGTGTCATTTAATGCTATATTTCTGATCTAATGAACGTCTAACGCGTGGAATTTTGGCTTATGGTCTATAATGTGCCCTAATTAATGAAATTTGTTAGAAAATTAAAGCTATTTGAAATTTTGCATGTGTTATTCATGGATAATGAATGAATAAATGTTCTTAGAGGTTATATTGTATCTTGCACCCTTGAAACTCCATTAAATTTTTCCATCGAAGTATAAATAGCTAGAGCATAGTATTAAAAACTGAAACTGGTTACCGAACCGGTCCACTTAATAAATCAGGTTTCAAACTGGGACTAGTCAAATCTCAATGAACAGGTTTTTAAAAAAATACATGAAATAATTATTTTTTAATGAAAAAAACTATTTTTAAGATTTAAAACCACAATTCCAAGCCAATAGAGACAAATTATGCTAATTTTACTCATCTATATACCATGTAAAGGTGAATATATTGTTGAAATTGGGTTATCGGAGGACAGGTGGTTCCCTAAGGTTTTGATCTTTGGCCTAGGGAAAAATGTCTAAAAGAATTTAATTTTTCTACTAAAGTGACTTTATAAAGTTATGAAGTCAAATATAATTTAAAAGTGACTTTAAGTGATAAAGTTACTAAAGTCTAATTTTAAAGTGACTTTAATAAAGTCAATGTGAAATTAGAAAGAAAAAGTGACTCTGGAAATAAATGACTAAGTGGGTCTTTATTAAAGTGGGGTGAATTAAAAAATAGAAAGTGAGATTTAAATGAGCATTTAATCTCAGCCCTAAATCTAAAGCTATCTCAGCCATTAGATTTAGAGATTCCCCAAAAGTCACTTTCGGTTAGGCTAAAGGAGGAAAAGAATGGAAAAAGTGATTCATTCTTTCATGAGCAGATTGAGAGAGGAGGAGGAAGAGAGCTGGAGACATTTTTCTGGTTTGAGCTTGAGAAAGTGAAGGAGAGGCAGATTCAGTAGTTCGTACAGCAGCAAGGGGCTGCACGTTTTTCGAGGCAGCAAGGCCGTATAGCAGCACAGATTTCGAGGCAGCAGTCCGTACAGTAGCTTGAGGCACGTTTTTCGAGGAAAGGGTCAGCACAGACATCGAGGCAAAGGTACAATAGCTAAAGGCACGGATTCCAAGGTGGTTGTGCATGATTTTCGAGGCAGTTAGCATGAATTTCGAGGAGGCATCTTGCTGTATTTTTTTCGTACAGTCCGTACGATCGTACAGCTAAGTAATGGGCACGATTTCCAAGACTGTCATTTGCTGTAATAAATTTCTGTTTTGAGTTTTTTGTTGTTTTGCACGTTTTCCAAGGCGGAGGCAAGCATGGAAAACAAGATAAGTCTGTACTTTGTTCGCTGGAATTTTTCCTATACATTTCACTTCTCTGTAAAAGCATTTTCCAGAAATAAGAAGAAGTTTTCGAACTGGTTTTCCCCAAGAGTTGTAGGGGGTTTTTCCGGGGTCACATTGACCAAAAATCAGCGTGTCAAAATTCTGTGTGAGGCTGATTTAATTTTCTGAGTTTTTATTTCTGCATTTCAACATTGTGAAATTTCCAGAATTAATGTTTTCAGAAAATATTTATTTTTTCCAGCTTGTTGAATATATGGCTATGGGAATGGGCATTTAACTATATGGGAGAAATAAGGAGAAACTGAAAACCAGAGTGGGTATTAAAATTTCTACATGGTATCAAAGCTATTTTACTGAAAAAGGCAGTTTGGGATAGCAAGAAAAAAAATTACAGCGAGCTGATTTTTTCACACAGAAATTACAGCAAACTGATTTTTCACACAGAAAACAGTACCTTTACTACAGCAGTGTTACTTTCAGTTTGTTAGGACAGCAAGCATGTCTTTGGGCTTGAGGGTGGAGGATAGGTTGGATGGGCATAATAACTACAATGTATGGAAGGAGAGAATGCAGAGCATCTTTGAGGAGGCAGAAGTCTGGGATATCATGGTGCATACCGCACAGAACCCTGTTAATGTGCCTACTGATGCTGTTTAGTTGGCAACCTTTAATAAAAAGAATAACAAGGGTAAGAGACTGATTCTAGTGGAATCAAAGACCATTGCATTCCTCATGTGAGAGGAAAGAGATATGCTCATGAGATGTGGACAGCATTGACCAATCTCTACCAGAGTACCAATGAGAACAGGAAAATGGTCCTAAGGGAGAAGCTGAAGACCATTAAGATGGGTAAGACTGATAGTGCAGCTGGATATCTCACAAAGATTACTAATGTGAGAGATGCATTAGCAGCAGTTGGAGAGGTCATTCCACCCACTGAGTTGGTGCAGATTGCAGTGAATGGTCTTCCTAGTTCATGGTTGAACTTTGTTGATGGGGTTTGTGCACGTGAGACCCTTCCCTCTTGGGAAAGGTTCTGGGATGATTGCATACAGACAGAAGAGCTGGCTTGGGGCAGCGAAACCAGTTGAGCAGGATGAGGATGTAGCACTATTGGCAGGAGGCAAGAAAGGCAAGGGAAAGAAGCAAGCTTCCACGAGCAGTGGTGGGGGCAAAGGCAAAGGTAAAGGTAAACAGGGGAACACGCAGAAGGACTATTCCAAGGTGAAGTGTTGGAATTGTCAGAAGATGGGAAACTATGCAGTTGTGTGTCCGGAGAAGAAGAAGAAGGAGAAGAACCAGAGCATGGCAGCATCAGTAGAGATAGAGGACTTTACGGATAGCTTTGACTGGGAGTTTGGGTTCATTACTTGTGATTCCACTAGTGCAGGATCACCTGCCATGGAGGTTGAGAGGGAGTGCGCATTTCCCTCCACTAGCAGAGCATCTTCAGGTATCTGGTATGTTGATAGTGGGGCTTCACGTCATATGACAGGAGTCTGTGAGTACTTCTCAGAGCTTTCAGAGAGTGGCACTGATATAGAGGTAGTACTCAGAGATGACAACATTGTTAGAGTAGTCAGTGTAGGGACATTGACATTTGATAGGGAACCCAAACCTCCCTTGAAGGTGTCAGATGTTCTATATGTGCCAGGGATGAGGAAGAACCTCATATCTGTCTCTTCATTGGAGGACAGAGGAGATGAGATATTGTTCAGGAGAGGACAGGTTCTGATATATCGCAGGGGCACTCCAGTTGATTCAGCTAGAGTGATAGGTGTACGCCATGCAAAGGTGTACAAGTTTGCATTTCAGCCCCTTTTGGCATTGAGAAGTAGTACCGATAGCAGAGTTAGCAGTTTAGAGTTGTGTGAGATTTGGCACCACAGGATGGGGCACATGTATCATGGAGCCTTGAGGACATTGCGGGAGATCACTACAGGTGTGCCAGATTTCAGTACTGATCACTTTGATACATGCAGAGGATGTGCTATGGGCAAGTTTGCCAAATCCCCTTTTCCCAACAGTGACAGCAGAGCGACTGGGATACTTGATTTGATTCATTCCGATGTGAGCGGTCGGATGTCTCATGTTTCCTCAAGTGGATATGAGTATTATGTTTTATTCATTGATGATCACTCTAGGAGGACCTGGATTTATTTCTTGAAGACCAAGAGTGAGGTCTTCAAGCGGTTTCAGGAGTTCAGAGCTCTTGTCGAGACTCAGACAGGTCGAAAGATCAAGTCCCTGAGGTCGAACAATGGAGAAGAGTACACCCTTAGTGAGTTTGTTGATTATTGTGCGGAGGCAAGCATTAGGAGGGAGTTCACAGTTCCTTACAACCCCCAGCAGAACGGGGTTGTGGAGAGGAAGAACAGATCCATCGGAGGGGCTGCCAAAGCCATGCTACATGATCAGGGGTTACCATTGTTTTTTGTGGGCAGAGGCCTGCAACACTGTTGTATATTTGCAGTACAGGAGTCCGCATCGTGCCTTGGGGCATGTGACTCTGGAGGAGGCTTTTTCTGGGAAGAAGCCTGATATTGGTCATCTTCGTATCTTTGGGTGTATTGCATACTTCTACGTACCCAAGGAGAAGAGGACCAAACTAGAGCCCACCACAGAGATAGGTGTCTTTGTGGGCTACAATGAGACCTCGAAGGCCTTTCGGATTTATATTCCCGCACAGAGGAGAGTTGTTGTCAGGCGAGATGTGAAGTTTGAGGAGGACAAGGCTTTCAGGAGGTCACGGGAGTTAGAGTATCTGGATCAGCCAGACCCTCAGGAGTAGCTGAGTCAATCACAGGGATCCAGTGGGCAGGAATCAGGAGGATCCGGCGATATATCAATTACGGTGTCAGGTCCATCAGTGAGCAGTGGCTCATAGAGTCAGAGGGGTGGTGCTTCGGGCAGCATGCAGAGCAATCTACAGAGCAGTTCACTAGGGAGTCCACTGATGGACAGTTCACACAGTACTTCAGCGTCTATAGGTTCAGGTTCAGGCAGGAGGACAGCAGACAGACAGTCAGGAGTTCAGGTTCCTAATGATGAGGAGGAGGAGTTTCATTCTCCAATGGGAGAAGTGTGCTCAGGGAAGAGGAAGCCCAAGTGGCTTCAAGATACCTTGAGAGAGGCCACATCTGTTGCTGGGCCTAAGAGGCCGGCCAAAGAGAGCAGACTACCTGATAGGTTCTGTAGCTATATGGCAATGGTTGCCAACATCATTGACTCTGAGCCTTCTAGCTATGAGGAGGCAGCTAGCCAGCAAGTCTGGAGAGAGGCCATGTAGGAGGAGTATTCTTCTATCATGAAGAATGATGTTTGGGAGGTGGTGCCGAGGCTTGAGGGCAAATCCGTGGTTACTTCCAGATGGCTTTACAAGGTAAAGCATGCTGCAGATGGCAGCATTGAGAAATTCAAAGCGAGGTTTGTGGCTAGAGGGTTCTCCCAGGTAGAGGGAGTGGATTATGAGGAGACCTTCGCTCCCGTGGCTCGATATACTTCGATCCGCTCCATTATATCGATAGCAGCAGAGATGGGTTGGAAGATCCACCAGATGGATGTGAAGACCGCATTTCTCAATGGCTTCATACAGGAGGAGGTGTACATCGAGCAGCCACAGGGCTTTGAGGTGCATGGGAAGGAGTCCCATGTGTGCAGACTGAAGAAGGCCCTTTATGGCCTGAAGCAAGCTCCCAGAGCTTGGTACTCCAGGATAGATAGATACTTGCAGGAGATGGGTTTCACAAAGAGTGAAGCAGATCCGAACCTTTACTATATTGTGATAGGTGAGGAGCCTCTCATTCTGGTGTTGTATGTGGATGACTTAGTCATTACAGGTGCAGAGAGACTCATAGAGCACTACAAGAGAGATCTTGCAGCGGAGTTTGAGATGAGGACATCGGCTTGATGCATTACTTTTTGGGTTTGGAGGTGTGGCAGGAGGAGGGGCATTTCTTCCTGGGGCAGGGGAAGTATATTGTGGACATCCTTGGCAGATTCCACATGGAGGATTGTAGACCCATGTCGACATCGATGATCACCAACTGGAAGAAGCTTCATGCTTCGGATTCCGAGTTGGTGGATCCCACATTGTACAGACAGCTGATTGGTTCCTTGATGTATTTGGTCAACACTAGACCTGATATTTGTTTTGCAGTCAACACGATGAGTCAGTTTATGTGTGAGCCTAGGAAGGTTCACTGGGTGGCTGCAAAACACATTTTGCGGTACTTGCAGGGGACAGTGGATTATGGTCTGGACTACAGGCAGGGAGATGGAGTGAGATTGGCAGGTTACACTGATTCTGATTGGGCAGGTTGTGCTTCTGATAGGAAGAGCACTTCAGGGTGCTGTTTTGGGTTGGGTTCGGCAGTTGTGTCATGGTTCAGCCGAAAGCAGCAGTCAGTAGCATTGAGTTCAGCGGAAGCAGAGTATATGGCAGCCAGTCTAGCTAGTTGTGAGGCCATCTAGCTTCGCAAGATGTTGTTTGGCTTATTTGGTCAGCCGTTGAGACCTTCAGTGATTTACTGTGATAATCAGAGTTGCATTAAACTCACAGAGAATCCAGTATTTCATGACAGGTCAAAGCATATCGGGATCAAATATCATTTCATTAGAGACTATGTTCAGAAAGGAGCTGTGAAGCTTGAGTATATTCCCACTGATGAGCAGGTTGCAGATATTCTTACCAAAGCCTTACCACGGGGCAAGCATGTCTACTTCAGAGACAAGATGGGTGTGGTGGGGAACACCTTCCTCGGTAAGAGGGAGTGTTGAAATTTGGTTACTGGAGGACAGGTGGTTCCCTAAGGCTTTGATCTTTGGCCTAGGGAAAAGTGTCCAAAAGAATTTAATTTTTCTCCTAAAGTGATTTTATAAAGTTATAAAGTCAAATCTAATTTAAAAGTGACTTTAAGTGATAAAGTTACTAAAGTCTAATTTTAAAGTGACTTTAATAAAGTCAATGTGAAATTAGAAAAGAAAAGTGACTTTGGAAATAAATGACTAAGTGGGTCTTTATTAAAGTGGGGTGAATTAAAAAATAGAAAGTGAGATTTAAATGAGCATTTAATCTCAGCCCTAGATCTAAAGCTATCTCAACCATTGGAGTTAGGGATTCCCCAAAAGTCACTTAGAGTTAGGTTAAAAGAGCAAAAGGAGGGAAAAGATCATTCATTCTTTCATGAGCAGATTGAGAGAGGAGGAGGAAGAGAGCTAGAGAGATTTTTTCCGGTTTAACCTTGAGAAGGTGAAGGAGAGGCAGATTCAGCAGTGGGACAGCTAGCTAAGGGTCACAATGCTTGAATGTGCAAGAGATTACATGAATTTCGAGGCAGCAGTCACAAACACAGACAGATTGCAGGCGTACCATTCAGATGGTGTTGAATTTGAGGCATGTTTTTTGAGGAAAGGGACAGCACAGAAATCAAGGCAAAGGTACAGTAGCTAAAGGCACAGATTCCAAGGTGGTTGTGCACGATTTTCGAGGCAGCTAGCACGAATTTCGAGGAGGCAGCTTGCTGTATCTTTTCCGTACAATCCATATAGCCGTACAACTAAGTACTGGGCACGATTTCCAAGACTGTCATTTGCTATAATAAATTTCTATTTTGAGTTTTTTGTTGTTTTGGCACGTTTTCCAAGGTAGAGGCAAGCACGGAAAACAAGATAAGTCTGTACTTTGTTCGCTGGAATTTTTCCTGTACATTTCACTTCTCTGTAAAAGCATTTTCCAGAAATAAGAAGAAGCTTTCGAACTGGTTTTCCCCAAGAATTGTAGGGGGTTTTTCCAGGGTCACATTGACCAAAAATCAGCGTGTCAAAGTTCTGTGTGTGGCTGATTTAATTTTCTGAGTTTTTATTTCTGCATTTTAGTATTGTGAAATTTCCAGAATTAGTGTTTTCAGAAAATATTTATTTTTTCCAGCTTGTTGAATGTATGGCTATGGGAATGGGCATTTAATTATATGGGAGAAATAAAGAGAATCTGAAAACCGGAGTGGGTATTAAAATTTCTACATATATCAAAATGGCACCAAGTGCAATACATATCATCAACAAAACACATAAGCAATGAGGATCTAAATGGCCTATAAAGTCCAAAAACAATGTTACAAGCTATGGGGTCATTGGCCTACTACAAGACTACAAGTCTACTCGTACATATCAGCGATCAACATGATCATTCCTCATCATGATCAAACTCATCGCCACTACTAGACATAGAATAATAAACAGGAGCTACATAAACATCATCTGGATCAGAGTCTGAGGATGCCTCAGCCTCATCGACAACCTCAGCAGTAGCACTTCCACCATTAACAATAGAAGTGGACCTAATGGAAGCACGAGTTGGTCGAGTTGCGCGACTAGTCCATTCCATTGGTTGTTTGCCTTTGCTTGATGCAGCTACTAATTTTGGTTCCGATGGAGCTAGCAAATCTGCTTCATCCCCCCCTAACGCCATGTCAATATCAAAATCAGCATCAAACTCAGGATCTTCAGTCTCCTCCACCCATTCTAATGTTGGATCAATATCGTCCAACACAATGGGATCTAGATCAGGTCTTTTGTTCATTATTTGGTTGTGCCTTATTCGAAGGCTGTATTGCACGAAGACAAGATCATTTCACTGTTTTTGTTCCAAACGGTTTCTCTTCTTCGTGTGTATGCGCTCAAATTCAAACCAATTGCACTCACAACTTGAAGCACTACAGGTTTGGTTGAGGACTCTAACTGCAAACTTTTGCAATTGAGGGCATTGGCCGCCAAATGAATCCCACCAATGTGTTGCAAAGAAAAAAAATTTAATTAGTAACTTAGTTCATTCCATTACTTATTTACAGGTATTTACAGACAATTTGAATTGTAAATTTGTAAACAATTGAACTTTAAAAAGAAAAACAAATTGGAATTGCTTACCTTGTTTATTCATATCTCTTGCCACCTTTGCCAAGTTTTTGCCAAAGGTGCATGCTACCATACTGAAAAGAGTAAGTTGTCTATGTATTTCCAATTGGTTTGCATGGTTAGGGACCATGTGCTCCAAGCAATCATACAATCCATCTCTGACCTCCCCAACCTGCAGATCTCCTAATCGAACTTTATAATGATACTTTGGGTTCAAAAAATACCCAGTTGCATGTATAGGAGGATTGAGTTGATTGTTCCATATGTTATCAATGGTCTCCCATATACGCCCACATTTAGCTAACTTATCCTTGTAAGTTGCAAGTATCTGCTCCTTTGCTTGATCCATAGCCTCATAAATGTAGCCCATGGCCAATTTTTCCCCATCTACCATCTGTAGCACTTTAACAAGGGGCTCAGTAATTTTCACAAGCTCTACAGACCTTTTCCAAAAATAATTGTCAAAAACTTTCTTTCTGGTGTCTTTGCCACCTTATCTACGAGCCCACCGATATGAAGTCCAATCATCAGAAGAAAACATTTTCTGCAACTTTTTTGTTGAGAATTGAGACATTGCAGCGTGAGAAAATGAGTTGCAAATTTCGTACTTGCAGGCCTAACAAACTCTTTGGCCCCAATGTTTTTCCTCATTAGGCTCAATACCCATGAGTGGTTTTAAATGTATTTTGTAATGCACTTGGCATGCTCTACAGTGTTTTTTTCCCACTCCACTTTGCCTTTGTCCTCAAGCATGAGGTCTATGCAATGTGCAGCACATGGAGTCCAAAATATGGTCTTATACTTGGACTCAAGCATCTTTCTAGCAAGAACATAGTTTGAGGTATTATCTGTGATGACCTGCATAACATTCTGCTCCCCCACTGCCTAAATAATCTCATCCAAAAGCTCAAATAGAAGGGATGCATCCTTCACCTTATCAGATGCATCAACTGATCTCAAAAACATGGTTCATTGAGGACAACAAACAAGGAAATTAGTGATAGTGCAATTCTTTCCATCGGTCCATCCATCTGACATGATGGAACAACCTATTTTGAGCTATGACTCTTTATACTCAACCAAATACTCATCAATTGAAGAAATCTCTTTTTGCAAAAGAGCTCCCCTCAAGTCATGCACAGTAGGGCCTTTGAAACCCTTTCATGTAGCTATAACAAAGTCCCACATAGCTTGGTAATAAGGTGAGCGAGCAGCATTAAATGGGATATCTGCAACATACCACCATCTACCAATATATTGAAAAGAAAATTCTTTACATTGTTTTTTCCAATGTTCATCCAAAGTGGGTTGACGACTTGGTCGGGAGGAAGTGGGATTAGCAGAGGGAGTGGTGGCAAAGGAACAGAAATAACTCTAGATGTTCGTCCTCTTTGTTCCTTTAGATTGTTGGCCTTGATGATAAGACCCAAGAGCAAGAGGAACATAGTGAAAAGGGTCATTGGTGGAAGGGATAGAAGAGGAGTCTTGAATCTCGAAATCATCATACCCGCTCTATTTCATGGTTTGTAAAATTTCCTTCTTCCTTGCAATTTCTTCTTGGATAGCCTTCTCCCTAGACTTATTCTCCTCAAACTTCTTAAACTTGGCAAGGTATTATGTCCTACCAGGACCTATCACTTCCTTTGGTGCATCCCATGGCTTTACTTGGCCTCTTATACCAGCCAAGTGTTGTTTCAATCTGAGAATACCCCCACCTCCAATAGATTTATTGCCAAATTTCCATATCAATTTTCCATCAATCACATCACAATGAGCCCATGCATTGTCCTTGGCTTTTGGAGGCATGGTGGCTAGAAATATTTGAAATTTGCAAAGAAATCTGCCAATTAAAAAAATTGCAGCTAAAAAAAATGGAAAACTTATAAATTTGGGAAAAAATGGGCATATTTAGCCTACAAAATTTGATAGCATAAAACTAGAGATTTGATAACAATGTATCATAGAACACATAAAAAAATTAAATGCATGGACAACAGTGAAATATGGATTTTTCCAAGTGAAAATTCTTACCTGGAAATGCAAACTAGCTTCTTCAGCCTCCTTTTGAAGATGCCAACTCTACTAACAGCTCCAAACTATCTCCAAAATAGCTCCAAGTCCAACTCCAAGCCTCCAAAATGACTACTCCAACAACAACTAAACACTCTCCAAGCTCCAAATGAAACTCACAAAAACTCCAAATGAGATGTGTGAGGCAAATGAGAGGAGAGACCTCATTTTATTAGCTTGGAGGGGGTGTTTTTGGAGGGAAACAACCCTTAGTTTCCCTCCAAACCACCTCAAAAGGAGCCAAAAAACTGCCCGATGGGTCTGCAGTTAGTGTGGCAATGAACAGGTCGGTTTATGACGGAACTGGTTGGTTTACTCATAAACTGGGCGGTTACGTCATAAACCGGCCAGTTAGGCCTGGTTTTTTTGGAAAATCAATGAAATGGAGGCTTGAACCCGGTTTTTAGGCCAGTCCGGGTGGTTTAGCTAGTGAACCGGCCGGTTTGACCGATTTCCAATTCAGACCGACCGGTTTTTAAATGCTAGGATCTAGAGTAGTTGTGTAGTTGCCTCCATTAGGGCTAGCGAAGTTGCTTTTAGGTCTCCTTAAAGAGCGAAGATGCCAAATCAAGATCATATTGACTCCAATTTTCCCAATAGTTAGGCATTGGTCCCAAAGCCCTGGTTATCACCCCTAACTCAACGAATCATCTTTCTTTTCACCTTCTCCTCGCTTCTTTTCCTCGTCCCTTTAAGAATAAGGAGGCCTCCCTAGGGCTTGATGCGAATTACATTAGAGAGGAGCTTTTGCTAAACCGTTTCGACAACCTTCTATGTTGGTGTTTCCTCTAGCTTTCCTCTGGATTTAAGACAATTTTCACTATGGATTTTCCACAAAACTTGATGCCCTAGCTATTGCATCAAGAGGGAACCCTAGGTGTTAATCCTTCAACTTGGGGATTCTTTGAAGGTTCATACTTTAATACTTCTTGAAGTATATCATTCATAACCTTTTCTCTTGACTACCCTGACCTTGAATGAACTCTTATCTTATCAAATATCTCAACCCTAGGTCTCGTGTAGTCTTTCCTTCAAGCGTTTTTTCGTGGAAAGTCATAATAGCTTCTCCTAAAGCTCGCACATTAATTGAACCTTTCCATTGATTGAGCCACCCTGCCTTACTTCAAACCAATCATAGTCAATTCTATCATAAGTGAGGGTTACTAGGACTCCTCCTGTCAGGTGGAAATCCGAGAAAAGAAGGGGACTTAGGCTATGGTGACAGTGGGCCTCTATCCAAAGGTGTTGTTGTGCCCTTTCACTTTTGGCTATTCACAAGGCCTGCTAGTTTGTGCAACAACAAGCCTCATTCTCAAAGCACAAGGAAACAAGACAAAAAGATCGTTAAAGCTCCCAAGTCAGTCCATTGAAACACTATAGAAGGGAAATCCATCTTAGGTCAAGTCTAATTGGAATTCTCTATTAATAAGGTTTGTAAATTGAACAACATGGTTACAACTCCAAGTATGTCTTCCGAAAGAAGTCATATTGGAATTACTTATTCTTTGGAAAGTAAACAAGGTATTGTCCTATCCTTGTTCAAAGCAATATCAATGTTGTTAAGTTGATTGATCAATGGGATGACTTGAGTAATTGGGATGATGTTAAGATTTCTTTGTAAATTGTTTTTTTCTTGATGTTGACTTAAGGATGTTGCTTTTTAATAGCCTGCAAGTACTCCAAGCCCTAGGGTTCGAGGTTTGGAGGTTGGAGCACCACAATAGTGCATTGTGGGCTTGGGACCCAAGGCGTGGGCATTGCACCCAAGCATGTGGCTATGAATCCATGAGGCCTATTGGACATGTGATAGATGGAGATGATAGAGGACGTTGAGACGAATCCAACACAACGAAAATCATTGAATTCTGAATTGTGTAGATATGAATCTTTTAATGGAATGGGTTAATATGGCACCTAATGAAGGTCGGCTTGACATTTTGGAGTGCCACAAGTCATGTCTTAACACCACATGAATTTGTACACATCGAAGTGATGTTGGAGTTCATTCCTAACTCATCCCAAGTACACAATTCAAAGAGATACGACTTCTGAAGCAAACGCAGTCACTCGAGGACAAGAAGTGGAGGTAAATAGGATTGTTTTGGGTTAGATTTGTCTCCTATGCAGGTCTGAGTAGAGGAGCAGGCAGGTCGTAGCTCCTAGATGAATTCTGGGTTGATTTAGAGTGACCTAAGGGCTGGTTCTTCTCTTATTCAAGGAGTCGTAGGGTGGTTGTAGCTTTCCGGAAGTTGCAGATATGTTTGTGCAGCATTAAGGAGAGGCCAAGACTCTGTGGAAGAAGAGGAGATGCCGCAACAATTAGGAGGCAGTTTGGAAGAGTTTGAGTGGGCTAATGTGGATTGTCCTCTTGCCCTAACCAGGAGCCTAAATTGCAGCAGTGTTACTATAAATTTTTGTAGATGTTCTATGCTTGATGCAACTTTACTTTTTATCCCAATATCAATCAGCAATCACATAAACAATAAAGTAAAATGCTGATAGAACATACCAGTAGATCGACAGAAGAGAAGCCAGAAATATATAAGTGTGTTGGTGCGTTACGGCGGTCAGCAGGATGCTTCAACCAGTGAAGTCTCAATACGGTCAACCAACTAGAAGTGTCACACAACCCTCTAGGACAGCCAAAACATCAACCCCAAAAGTCAACAAAAGTCAAAGCTGTTAGTCAACGGTCAACGCAAACAGCAACAGCAAGGTCAAGGCATCCAAGTCAAAGTCAACATCCAACCTCGGGAATTGTGCCAAAAAATGCAGATTCAGAAAATCGGAAGTTTGGGAGAGTTTCAAGTCAATTTGACCTTGCGTTGACCAAAGTCAACGTTGGTTAGCGTTGCTGCAGAAACCCTAGGCCGAAAAATAGAATTTGCTGCTTGCTGAAATTTCCCACATGTGAAGGGAAGAGCCTCCAAGGTGATCGAACCAATCAGATGAGGAGAGAGAAATGTGTGAGGATGTGATGAGTGAAAATGTCCTCCAATGTTGACCAATATATATATCCATTAATGAGGGTGTGTGACACAACTGCTGGGGCTCCAAATCTTCAGGCCGACCTGCACATATTTTGAATAAATTCAAAATAAATGTTTTGCTCATCAGATCAAGATGATCTTTAGATCAATCTTTCACCTCTACGAAAGAGGAGTCCAATAAAAATATTGGCATCTTCATATGAGCAACACAACATGGAGTTTGGACCTAGTTGTCCAATATTAACACTCCCTCTCAACTAGGAAGAACTCCATCCACCTATGCAATCCAACCATCGTGCGTCATCCCACCGTAACTTGCTTTGTTGGCTTCTTTATTTCAGAACAGAAGTGGGTCAGTCACAAAGACATCATTCTCGGCTGACAGATTCAGCCCAAAGGTCGAAAACCTCTATAGGACTCAAAAAGAGTCTCATACCAACCCGAAGTTGGTTTATCTGACTCGAAGTCAGTTGGAGGTCCGAAACCTCACTTGGACTCAAGAGAGTCATATACTAACCTGAAGTTAGTTTCACTAACCCGAAGTCAGTTGGAGGTCTGAAACCTCACTTGGACTCAAGAGAGTCATATACTAACCCAAAGTTAGTTTCACTGACCGGAAGTCAGTTGGAGGTTTGAAACCTCACTAGACTTGATCCCAGATCAAGTGGTTGGACACGTGCCATCCTAGATAGAGAGTACGGCAATCTCTAATGCATCCATCAGTCTTTGCTACTAGTATCTAGCTTTTCCCACCTCACTGGCCAAATGAGAGGTACTTACCATGAGCCCGGGACTCAATGGGTAGGATGCATACGAGGCACAGATCATGAAAGGTGAACCAACTCAATCATCATAACGGTGGGGCAGAAGCACACCAACAAGGTTCGGCAAGCCTAGCCCTGTGGTTGCTTATAGCTCCAAGAAGCTATCTCCAAAGCCCCCCAAAGCTCCAAGAGCTCATCGTCCAATAGGACCCTCAGAATAGGGTCGTTCCACGATTCCAAGATTCTCACGAAAGGTTAGGAACATGACCTTCCCCAAGGGCATTGTGAGAATATTTGCGACCTGCTCATCAGTTCCTATATGATCGAGCCTTACGGCACCTCGCTATACCATATCTCGGATAAAGTGGTACCATCCATCAACATGCTTGGATCAATCGTGGAACACAAGATTCTCTGAGAAACGAATCTCCCTCTGGTTATCACAAAGGATAACGGTGGCATCTAGCACATGCTCGAACAGCTCATTGAAGAGCTTTCGCAACCAAGTGACTTCACAACAGGCCATACATGCTGCAATGTATTCGGCCTCAGCGGTGCTCAAGGCTACCGACTTCTGCTTCCTGCTCAAAGCAGACCTACGTGTGAAGCAGCATCCAGATGTGCTTTTGCGATCCACCACACTGCCAGCCCAATTGGCATCGGTATATCCATGGAGTGTCATGCTCCCGGCAGTGTATCTCAGCCCATGGTCTATCGTGCCCCAGAGATATCTCAAGAGTTTCTTAGCACCAACCCAGTGAATGTTATGAGGATCAAACATGTGTTGACTCAAAGTGTTCACTGCAAAACATATGTCCGTACAGGTGCTCACTAAGAACATCAGGGCCCCTACGAGTTGACGATACTCAGTAGGATCTGCTAGCACAGGCCCAGCAGCGCTGCCACTCAACTTCTTAAAGTTGAGCTCCATCGGTGTCGACACGGACTTACAGTCCACCATACCAAATCTTTCCAGAAGCTTCACAATGTATTTTCCTTGAGAAAGGAAAATCTCGCTAGGTCTCTACCAGACCTCCAGGCCTAGGAAGTAATGCATCAGTCCTAGGTCCTTCATCTCGAACTCAGCAGCGAGCTCCCTCTTGCACTGATGAATGAGAGGGTCAGCACCTGTCAGGAAGAGGTCGTCCACATTCAACACCAGAATGAGAGGCTTTTCTCTATCAACCTTGAAGTAAAGGTTTGGATCAGCATTACTACAGGTGAAGCCTAGCTTCATCAGGTAGTTATCTATCCTCTCGTACCAGGCTTTGGGTGCTTGCTTCAACCCATAGAGGGCTTTCTTCAACCTGCAAACATGGGTGTCCCAATCCTGGACTTCGAACCCCAAAGGTTTCTCCATATACACCTCTTCCTTTATCGCACCATGCAAAAATGCGGTCTTCACGTCCATCTGATGAAGACTCCATCATTGCGTAGCGGCAAGGGCTATGGTAGATCGGATGGTGGTATATTAGGCCACAGGTGCAAATATATCATCATAGTCTATGCCTTCTTTTTTGGGGAAGCCACAGGCAACGAATCTTGCCTTGAACTTTTCAGCACTTCCATCAGATCCATGCTTGATCTTGTAGAGCCATTTTGAGGTGACAACTGCTTTGTCCTCCGGCCTTGGAACCACATCCCAAACATCATTCTCCATTATGGACTCATACTCTTCATGCATAGCATCCTTCCAGACTTGATGCTTTACGGCTTCCTCAAAAGATCCAGGCTCAGATTGTACGATTGTACTCATGGCTGCTAGATACCATTGGTATCTATTCGGCTTCTTGCTTTCACGGAATGTCCCCCTTTGGGGCCATATGATTCTCGACATCCTCGAGAGTGTCCCTGAGCCATGATGGTCTTTTCCTCAGCGAAGGAGGTGGATCAATCGGGTCCATCGATCCTTCAACATTGAGCATTGTCTCATCCTTCGGTTCTTCTTGATTTCCAAGACTTGTTTCATGATCTTCCTCAGATCTCGGAAGATTGACTACTTTCCTCAGGGAAGCATCTTCGTCAAACGTAACATCGTGGCATATCTCCACTTCCCTCTGACCAAGCACATAGACTCTACAGGCCTTCAAAGTTTCGTTGTAGCCCACAAACATTCCCTTCTTCGCAGAAGCATCCAGCTTGCTCCTCTTCTCCTTCGGCACATGAAAATAAACAGGACATCCAAAAACTCTAAAATGTGAGACGTCAGGTTTCTTACCAGAGAAAACCTCTTCGAGAGTTTTGGAGTCCAGAGCAGAATGCGGGCATCGATTTTGTATGTACACAGCAGTGTTCGCAGCTTCTCCCCACAGAAACTTCGGTAGACCTTGGTCACATAGCATGGCACGGGCAGCTTCCACAATGGTCCTATTCTTTCGTTCAGCAACGCCATTCTGCTCAGGAGTATAAACAGTTGTGGTCTCCCTCTTGATGCCAGCTTCTCTGCAAAAGTTCTTGAACTCGTTCGTCTCATATTCGATGCCATTATCGGTCTGTCGAATAGTATCACATGTCATCGCTCCCAATGGACTTCCTCCAACTTGGTAGAGTGTATCAACTCTAAACCCAATCGTGATAGCTTCCTTGAAACTCTTCTTCTAGATACGCACCTTCCCATCAATGAATGCCACATTGAAACCTTTGTCTTCCATGGTTGAAATAGACACAAGGTTCTTCTTCAAATCAGGTACATAGAGTACATTCTGCAAGCGGAGGACTTGATCTTGAGACAAGTGGAGGGTCACAGTCCCTGTCCCTTTCACGGGATATGTGGCATTATCTCCAAGGATAATTTTCAGATTAACATCCTTCTCAACCATGTCAGAAAGTGCTTCCTTGAACCCAGTGATGTGCCTTGAGGCACCACTATCTATTAACCAGACATCCATAGTGTCAGGTGGAGATGCAGCAAAGAGGGCAAATACAAGAATGAATTCATTTCTTTTATTAACAACATTTAATTCCTCATACCTGGAATTTCACGACCTTTTGAAAGGTTGCCCATTTCCACCAGAGGAAGCCTTCCTCTTCCCTTTGAACCTGTTGTTCCTTTGATTGCCATTCCTCCAGTTGTTGTTGTTGTCATCATCATCAGTATAATCCTTCTTGAAAGGGCATTCTCTAGCATAGTGACCTGGCTTGTGACAAGTGTAACACTTGCCTTTCTTTCCTTGGGCCCCTGCTCTTCCTTTATTCCTAGGATCACCAAAGTTCTTCTTCTTAGTATGTGCAGCGAAGGCAGCATTTCCTTCATTTTCATATTCCTTCATCCTTGTCTCTTCTTGTACGCATCTCAATAATACTTCGTCAAAATCAGGTATGACATTGTTATTGAGAATGGTAGTGTTAAATACATGTCATTCGAATGACAGATCTCCAAGTGCGGTGAGAACCATCTCTCGATCAGCTATTGTCTCCCCAATAGCCAGCAGATTATTCCTGATTTCGGTCAGCTTCAGAAAATATGATTGAACAAACTCATCCCTGCCTTTCTTCAGATTCTTCAATAATTTCTTGAAGAATAGGACTTGATTCGCATTGTTGGCCTTGAACATGTTGACCAACTTATCATACATCTCCTTGGATGTACCCAGCTCAGAGATGTAGGCAACCAGACTCTTATGAATTGAGTCCCTTATCATCAGCTTTGCTTTGATTTCCCCCTTCTTGTACTTTGTTTTGGCAGCAGCAATTGCAGTGGATCGAGGCTCTTGAATTTTACCCTGCACATAATCCATGACATCATGGTCTTCCAACATAAGATCCAATGTCATCTTCCAGGCATGGAAGTCATCCTTCCTAGTCAATTTGTCATCAGCCTCAAAGCCATTGTAGTTAGAGGAACCCATGCTCTTCTTCGGTGATTGCTACAAACTAGGGCTTTGTCTTCACCTCACCTCTGATACCATGTAAATTTTTGTAGATGTTCTATGCTTGATGCAACTTTACTTTTTATCCCAATATCAGTCAGTAATCACATAAACAATAAAGTAAAATGCTGATAGAACATACCAGTAGATCGACAGAAGACAAGCCAGAAATATATAAGTGTGTTGGTGTGTTACGGCGGTCAGCAGGATGCTTCAACCAGCAAAGTCTCAATAAGGTCAGCCAACCAGAAGTGTCACACAACCCTCTAGGACAGCGAAAATAGTCAACCCCGAAAGTCAACAAAAGTCAACGTTGTCAATCAATGGTCAACGCAAACAGTAGCAATAGCAAGGTCAACACAGCGAAGTCAAAGTCAACGTCTAGCCTCAGGAATTGTGCCAAAAAATGCAGATTCAGAAAATCGAAAGTTTGGGAGAGTTTCAAGTCAATTTGACCTTGCGTTGACCAAAGTCAACACTGGTCAACGCTGCTGCAAAAACCCTAGGCTAAAAATAAAATTTGTTGCTTGCTGAAATTTCCCACGTGTGAAGAGAAGAGCCTCCAAGATGATCGAACCAACCAGATGAGGAGAGAGAAATGTGTGAGGATGTGATGAGTGAAAATGTCCTCCAACGTTGACCAATATATATCCATCAATGAGGGTGTGTGATACAACTATTGGGGCTCCAAACCTTGAGGCCGACCTACACATATTTTGAATAAATTCAAAATAAATGTTCTGCTCATCGGATCAAGATGATCTTTAGATCAATCTTGCACCTCTCTGAAAGAGGAGTCCAATAAAAATATTGGCATCTTCATCTAAGCATCACAACATGGTGTTTGGACCTAGTTGTCCAAAATTAACCTTTACACCAGTCAAAGAGGTATGTGTATGTTGTATCTATGTTGAATTGTTGATAGGAGGATAGTCTCAAGTGTGGACAGAAGTATTGGGCACCTTTGGATTGTTGGGGGGAAGTAGGTGACCCAAGCGTAGACCTAGAACAACCTTTCCCAAAACATTCTTATAGCTTGGCCTACATTGTGTTGAGGGCCACAACCACCCAGTAAGCACCCTTTGGGAAGTACTCTAATCATGGTAGAGAGTGCACTAGTCAAGTAATCCATCATCTATCGTAGGTGTAGCACTTCCATCTCCAACTTCTACATCTACACATGAATCTATAGATAAAAATGGGATAGAATAAGGAGCCATCATGCTAGGTAAAAGTTGTCTTGTGTCATGCATTGGTGAAAACACATGAAAACACACTCCCATTGCTTGTTTTCGAAAGATGGTACAAAATATAAGTTCTAAATGATTGTCATGCTATGTGGAATTCCACAACCCTTGGGATAGAGTCTCCTAAAAGGGTCAACTTCCTAGTAATATTCAACGAAAATGACTGTTGACAGAGCTTAGAAACTAATCCCTAGCGGACTAGGTGAACTTGTAGTACCCAAAAATATGTATCAAGGTTTTATTTTGCCACACATCGAACTCTTGGGCTAGGGGGACCCTAAGTATTTCAAGTGTTGGCCAATGAGAAACCCTTCATGAACCAAAGACTATGCAAAGCAAGCTTATTTAGGTTTTAGATGTTATGATCCTGTACTTTGGCAGATTGGTAAACCAAATGACAGGGTAACATCAGACCAAACTTTGGAGTCCTAGGACCTAGCCTTCCTGGACTCAAAGAGGGCTCTCTCTATGAAGCGAAGGATGTGAGCTTGTTCGCTTAGTATATTTGATTTTAGGCTAGTTGTTAAGTAAGTTTGTTTGTTTTTGTATTTGGAGGTGAAAACCAATTAAGTAGGCATCAATGAAAAATAAGTTATCAAATCAACAGGGCTATGGGGTCAAATGAAAGCCAAAGATGTCTAGACAACAGACAAGATGTGTGGCAAGGCCGATTTGGTTGAGGTAAATGGATTCTTTGGGTGAAAGTGAAATGAGATGGACATTAAGTTTGTGAAAGACAAAGAGATTTTAAGCATAAATAGTTAAACAACAAGCATTCATGTGGTAGGGCTAACCATTAATCAATATGAATGAAACTCAAACTAATAAATGCAGAAAATAAACAATCAGGCGATGCATAGAAGTATAAGACCCTCTAACTTTGGGAAAATCACCTTCAGTGGTTGAGAAAAAACATATAAGATAAACTAACAACTCAAACTATGATGAGGGAACTCCTAAACATCATATCTTAAGCTATCCGGAACTTTGAAATAAGACTGCAAAGCATGGACAAAGGGCAAGATCGAAACAAGACCTCTTTGACTTAACTAAAACAACCAATAATTCAGAGAGAGATTTCAGAAATGGAATTTTTATTAGCTATGCGTAAGCAGGGCATACCATGAATCATACTAGACAGCATACATAATAACCATTAATGAAACTGATAACAAGTTCTTGGGGTACCAAAGAGCAATTAAGAATTCTTTGACATGACCAAGAAAGATGAAAACATTTAAGCTGTAATGAATCAGGAAATTTGAGGTGCCTCCATGGGCATATCTCAAACTTATTCTTTACTGAACTACAGCAAGCAAGAAGCATGAAAACATATATGAGAAACTAAGAAAACATAACAGATAAGAGACACAATACCATTTACCAAGCCATGGAATTCTGCACACAAAGCCTCTCCATCATCTAGACAAGTAAGCAAATCATCCACTTCATAAACAAGTTTCTTCTTCAAAGCTCATATCCATGTATTGCTCTTCAAAATGTCATGTTTTGCTTCTAAAACCTCCAACAATTTACAATGAATCTTCATAAGTTATATAGGAAATGAGTAGATAAGCTCACAAGAGCTCTAAAAGCTCATTGGCCTAATACAAATATTTGATTTTGTCCTTGAGGCTTTACAAAGCCCAAGGCACAAAATATCTTTAAAAATATCTATTTAAGCTAAAAATAGTAAGAAAATTGACTTTTAATCCCTGACATGGAGTTAAAAATAGCTTAACGCACATTTGGATGTCCACCTTCAGGAAACTGTCTTTTCAACAAAATCCTACAGGAGCGTAGCAACAAAAAAAGGTCTGTATTACAGAGGATTTTTGAGGGACTTCCCAATGTCGAAACGAAGCTCGTGATGGCTCGTTGGAAAGCCCTGGATGTCTAGTTTCTGGAACTACTTGAGTTTTCTCAAACTGATCCCTAGAAATCTGTCAAAAAGTGGACTGAGTGAAAAAACCCAGGAGGGTCTCACCTACTGATATTTGAGGCAGAAAGGTAAAATTTGACTGTTTTTTGCCTCTTTTGTGAGTAGATGCCCCCAAATTTAATACATCCAACAAAATAACTTTCATGAGCTGAGGATGCTCCTAGCAAACATGGCAGCGCCTAGAAAAATGTGCAATTAGGCCTAAAAATCACAAAAAACAAGATCATGTCAAAAATTGCTCAATTTTGGTGAGCAAACCCCTTATGGGTTTCTAGAAGCATGCAAGGAAGCTGAAGCCAAGATTCCAAGCCTAGATATGCCCTTTTCCTCTTTTTTCACCGGGTGCCTCTTTTGGGCAGTTTTGAGCTTGGCTTGGGCAATTCTTAGTTTCTTTCGGGCAAATTGATTCAATTTCTTATAATGCCCAGTCATTTGTCTATTTTGCATTTGTAGAAAGTGAATGAGGTCCTTTTGACCTTTCTTGGTCAGTTTCTAAGTCCTTAACTTGACCTTCTCTGTTTTACAAAAGGGACTTAAGAATTTTAATTTGATCATCCTCAGCATCACTTTCTACTTGAATTATATCAAATTCTCTTTCTTGTTCATAGCTACTCTTCTGCTGCTCAACTTTTTTCCTTGCCCTTGTTTTGGATAGGCTTCTTTGCTCTTGTCCTCTTTGGCAATTCAACAATACTCTGCTTAGGCAGTTTGCCCCTACTCCTTAGCGCTCTAGTGACATTGTTGGTCACTACTTGAGTAGTTTTCTTCTTTGCAGATTCGGTGTTTTTAGTCTTTGGTGCTTTTGAGGAATGAATGATGGCCCCTTGCCTAGGAGAGGCAACAAGCACATGTATTTGAGGGCTATTCCTTTCATCATGCTCACTATTTTGATGTTTTTCGTGTAGGCTGCCATCTTCATTATGACCACCGTCTTCTTTTTCTGGTGGGCGACTTATAGAAAAACAATTCCCTGTACTTATCTTTCTCAGATAAGCTTGGAGGAGGCATCTTTAACACTGTGTTATTTCCCTTTCTTATCAGTTGCAAGAGTTTTCTTAGAAACTTGGCCTATCTCTGTTTGTTAGTTGAATGAGTGCTTTTTAACCAAAAGTTTGGCCTTCTAAGACTGTGCCCTTTGTTTTCTGTGTAATGGTTTTAAAGAAGTAATGCAAACACAATGTCTGTGTCATGTCCTTTGCTAGCCTTTGTTTATCTTTTTTAAATAATCTCCTTTAAACACACTGTCTTTCATCTCTGTCTATCATTGAAAACTTTCTCAAACAAAATATTAAACCCTGGCAATTTACCCTCTACTCATCCTTTGGGGGAGGCAATGCAAAATGCAACTACCTAGGTTTATCAAAGCCACTGTGTAAGACCTCTATTTATTGAGAAGGAGGCTTCCAAAACACAATCTTTGTGACCCTTTAGACCACTATGAGGCCCCTTTTTATCCTTGGGAGGAGGCATTTTGCAAACAAATCGTCTAAGGCCCTCTACTTATCATGAAGGAGGCCTCTTGAGAGGTGCTACGCTCCTGTGCACAGGCGCGTAGCACCTGCACGTTGCTGTGGGCGCCCGGGCGCCTTCTGAATGCCGGGTCGGGCAGGTCTGCCAGAGAAAACAAGCACGTCGCGCCCCTTCATTTTTCCTTTGGAGAGCGACTACAGGCACGTCGCGTGCCGCAACAGGCGCGTCACGTCTTAAAAATTTGCAAAATAACTTTGCCCAGGTTTTGAAAAACTATTCTCTCTACTTTTTAGTGAAGGAGGTCTCTTAAAAACTTGTGTTTTCAATGATTGAGGTCTTTAAACAACTGTTCTTTTCCTTCATGAAACCTTGCTTATGATATATGTCTATTTGCACAAAATCACTGTGAAACCCAGGGGTAAGTAATGCAATTTGTAAATGATAAATGCTTACTGTGTCCATTATTGAAATAACTCCTTTTTGCATTAACTGTAGCTTTATTTGGCGCAGCAGATTGTCCTTGAATGTTTTTTAGAGCCTAGGTTTAAAGTAAGATATAAAAGGCAGTTGTTCCTCTTATACCTTCATTTGGATGCCTATTTGCTAGAGGCTCTTTTATGCCAAAAGACTGTCACTTTTGATTGTATAAGACTGATTTGTAGGGCTTGCTCATATGTTTGAGAACTAATGCAAAAATGCATCTTGAATTATCATGGAGCGCTTGAGGCAGACATTACCCAACCTGTGTATTCATTTTCCATAATGGAAGACCTTTGACCTTTTGGTGTTTTGAAGTTTGAATCTTGTAGGTCTTCTTTCTTCACAATCTGCACTTTTTCCGATTTCCATAGTAAACTACCACAGCATGAAACCTTTTCTTGAGGTGCTCTTTTTTCTCACACTTTGCTTAGTGTCATCAATCTGTACACCCCTGCAGAGATGCATTGATAGATGTCTTTTGATCCTTGGAGAGCCTTCTTGATGTATATCAAGATAATGTTTGAAATGATAATCTTTCTTCAAACATGGAAACTTCTTTCTCTGTTTCTTCTTGGATTGAACCTTTCTGAGCTCTGCTTGAAACAAAACACAGTGACCTTTTGATGGTGTATGAACTAGGGATAGACAAGGGTTTTGCTTTGACAAATAAGAAGAAATGATGGCTGGCTAATATTGAAAACAGGTTTTTTAACTTGGAGATAGTTTTCTCAAAGTATTTGCTCTAAACACCACCACCTAGACCTAGAGGCTTTGTCACAATTTCTGAAGGATTTCTTGAACATAGTTAGGTCATTATATGACCAAATGATCAGTGTGAAAGGGGCAAATAATTTGTCTAATGTTTTGACAGTGAGCTGTGTGGAAACAGGGAAAATGAATATAAGAGGTACAAGGTTTATGACAGTTATAGACAAGGAAAGTTTGTTGATTTAGGGCAGGACTGAAAACTGAAGACCACTTCCACCTCAGTATGCAAAAGAGGGGTAAGAAGACAAAAAATTGTTTAAGGGGTTTTCTAGATGACAAATTGACTGATCGAGATTGGTTTCTAGAAAACCTAGACAAGGGATCTAGTCATCAAAACAGGCAAAAATACTGATGACTAACACTAGATACATCTACTATATAGAATTTAGCCAACAAACTCATGTCTTCTCCTTTGACTTAATCCTCCAAACTTCGTTAATCTTGGCCTATAGCCCAAGCCTAGATGGTAATTGTTACCGCAAAATATAGAAAGCCTAGCGCAAAGCTCCACTAGGCAATCTAGGTCTTATGGCAACAAGATATCATCCACCACTATCACCTCAATGGCTTCTCTCCAACTATATAGTGGTAAATTCAATCCCACAAGGGAGGTTTCCCTCTAAAGATCACCTAAGGATATTCAACAAAGAAAGGCTTAATTGTGATGCAAGGTCTAATGATTGGAGGAAAGGAACTGACAAAACCCAAAAAGTCTAAGATAAGGTTTACCAAAGTTCAAGTACACTTCCTTAAGACCTATGTAATGTGGAAGAGAGATGCAATAAGTTAGGGTTTGTAAGGCATGTGAATTTAGGGCACACGATGGCATATAGCAACTCTAAGAGATAAACTATCAATGATGGATTAACAAAGGACAAAGGCTATCAAAGAAGTGGACTAGGTTGAGGGAAAACAATATAGCAATGTTGCTAACATCGGCATCGCGATAAAATTGACAAGGGTCTGGAAAACCAAAAAAATGTAAAAATCAAAAAAAATATCGGTAAAAAATGGGCAAAATTAAGATACCATGAAAATATCTTTAAAAATTGGCAAACATCGGCTAGGCCAAAAAATCGTGATTTCGAGATAAAATCGAGATGTTCGCAACACTGCAATATAGTTTTATGGCTTAAACATATAAGACGGCAATAAAGATGATGATGTAAACCCTATTTTAGGGTTTTAACATGCAAATAATGCTAGATTTTGCATTTTTCAAGTTTATTAAATGCAATCCCTTGGATAGGGCAATGGAAAATAATAAATTGTTGAAAATGCAACGTTAACCTAATCCTAGCCCTAGTTACCAAGAAAAAAAAGAGAAAAGTATAGAAATTAGGGCTTGATCAACACCTACCAGACTAATGCCTTGAGCTAATTGGGAAATGGAGTCATTTATGGTAAAATTTATGATGAGAGCCTTAATGAAGAGGGTGAGAGAAAGATTATCTCTACTCGATAACCCTAGCAACTACTTTAAATGGGAGATTTTAAATTCAAGAGATGCATATATCAAAGTTCTCTTGAATGATTCAAGGAAACAAAACTAAAACACCATAAATATTTAAGATTTCAAGAAAAATATTGCAATTTTTAACATGGCACACATAGAAACCCTAATTCACATAATATAACATGCAAAATGGAAGGAAATCAACAATAAAATTACACATTCCACAAGAAACTCTTCAATCAATCCAAAAGAAGTCTCCCCATGCAAAATTTCCCTTCAAAAGGCAATTCGTTGCATAAAATCAAATTGCGTCCAAGTAGAAAGAATCCAAAAGCTAGTGTGCCCTTCTGAAGAGTGAGAAGTGTGATGAATGATGATGATCAAAATGAAAAGTAACTCCCCTCTATTTATATGAGGATAACAAAATCACTTTTTCATAATTTTACAAGTAAAGTCCTAAATAAGTTTACTTGAGTGTTCAACTAGATCATAATCAGAAGACAACCTTGAGATAGCTCTAAAACATAATAAAATGCCAAAAATTCACATGTGTGGGAATAAACGCTCTACACCATGACATCATCCTCCAAGAATGATCAATAATGTATCAAGCATGTGATGAAATGGTCCAAGAGTGCTCCTCACTCTCTCCAAGAAATCCTCAAAACACATGTGTACATCTCCGAAAGGAACCTCCTCCACCATGACATAATCCATAAAGAGGCCTACGTCACCCTCCCAAGGCCTGTAGGAGTGACATGGAAATATCTCGGGCATCTGTTGGCATCAAAGAAAATATGCTAACCCTCCCAAGTCATCTCAATGCCATATATCCTTATCTAGGCTCCAAAACAACGCATCATCCATCAAATAGGGTCGAGGCCAACCTAGGAGCAACCTAGTCCCAGTTGGGCACATCATCAAATAGTCCAACACCCAAGCTTCCAAGTTCAGTGTTTCAACATTTGAAAGTACATCAAGAGGTTTAGGATCTTGTAGAAGTTGCACAAGGCCCAAAGTTCATCTCTAGAGAGGCAACATTGGAGCCACAAGGTCTTATCTACTCCCACAACGCAACAAAGCACCTTCTGGAAGGTGTTGAAAAGGAGTCAATCCATCCTTCAAGGGATCTTTGTTGCATGTGTCATAACACTTGAACAAACTTATCAAGATCAAGTGAGATCAACATCATTAGGGACATAAAACATTAAAGCATCATAATGGACCAAGTCAAATGCTAGGGACGCAAATATACTCCACACACAACTTACCTTCAAATGTCGAACTAGCTCAAGATCTGTAAACAAGTTACCTCACTTATGTTAAGGATGATTAGGTTAACAAACCTATTAGGTGTTTCCAATCCCCAAGGGAAGTCACATGTCCTAAGTAGGCCCATCAATCCATAAGCATGTGTGATAAGGTGGCCATGGAGTGGGAACTACTTCAAGGAAGATGTCACAACCATGAGACCAGCTAATGGAGATCCAACATCCTAGGAGTAATTATGTAAGGAGGGAGCAATAGTGGTGGCATGAGTTACCCCTTTCCTCTGCCTGCTTTTTCCACCCCTCTAGTGTGCCTTTTACTTTAATGATTTATCTTTCTTTGATGCATAGCTTAGGAATCCAAGCTTGGTTTGTACTTTTCAAAAATCCCTTGAGGATGTAGCAGTTTCTCGCTCATCAAGGTTGGGGCATTCAAGAGTTCCTTTATTTTAGATGAAGCATTAAATGCTTAAGGAATTGAGCGATGGCTAATGAGGGGGGTGAAGCTCATACTATGATTTTTCCCATGCACTAAACAAGTCTCAGCCATATTTTGCATTCTACACTTTCCTTTTATTGTGGCTTTATATGTTTTTATTGTTCTTTCAACTACATCAACCCCAGGACCAAGCTTTTGGGCCCTAACTCAAGGATGTGGGTATAAGGTCCCAATGCCAATGACCAACAACAATCAACCTAAATATTGGAGGTGAATGATTGGGAAAGATGGAAAGTTGCAAGCATGGAACTTGGACACACTATATAAGTTAGTGTCTCCCCAGTAGTGCCCTTCCTAAACCATAAGGCCTCAAAGGAAGTCCCACTGGACTAAAGTCAAAGGCTAACCTCCTAAGTGAAGTGTGTGAACAAGGATACAATCAGGGGCAGTCAATCATCCAATTTGCCCCATGATTCATATTAGTATACCCATAACATTAAATGAAAGCACGTGATTGCAAAAATGGTTAAAGTACCTACAAATAGATGATTTGTCTTCCTTCAAGAGGAATGTTAGATGGGAGAGAGCAATAACCAGAGCACTAGGTGGAGAATTTTGACACAATGTTATTTGAAGACCACCATAGGGCTACTAACTAGTTGGTTGTCAAATGAGGAAAATTTTATCTTATGATTTACCCATTATTGCCTCAAAATCTAGCAGGTCTTGTGAGAAGCCTCAAAACGAGAGTCAAACTACAATACAACAACGAGGTGGAGGTGCCTATCACCTCAAAACTCCACCTCCTACTATTTAGTGGAATTTCACCACGGGAGGCTTCCCAATATAGGTCACCTAAAGGGTATTCTAGGTCAAGGTTCAAAGGTGACACTTCAATAGGCTTAGTCAAGGTACTCAAGCCAAGAACAAGGCTCAATTCGATGTGATAAGGAATAGTGTATCTATGAAGAGGCCTATTAAGAGAGACTTGTAGCCTAGGGTCTTAAATGTATAATTCAACAATAGCACAACTAGGCATAAAAGAGGAGATAAAAGGTTTGCTTTAAAGGTATGATCAATAACAAGAGCAACAAACCTTCTAACAACTCTAAGTTGAAGCCTAAATGCAAAATTAGGGTTTCTCAAAACCTAGAATTGCCTAGGGTTGATGACATTATCTCTAGAGCACTTTCAAAAGTGCAAATTGCTATATTTTGACGTTTTAAGGCTCAACAAGCCAAAACAGCTTCAAATCGGCTCAACGTCTAAGCCCTAGTTGAATTTGACCCAAAACCCTAACCCTAGCGACTTGTCTTGAAGGCCAAAATTTTAGGGGAGAGAGAGAGCGAAAGATAAATTTTTATGATTTTTTACCACCAATATGGATGCTAGTGCCTTCTATCAACTTGGGTGATGGAGTATTAGCAATTTTGACCATAGAAATATCAAACCCTTGAAGGGAGTAAGGGGAAAAGATTTTCACTTGCTAACCCTAACTATCACTTTATGAAGGGATAAATTTACTAGAAAAAAGCTCTGTAGGAGGTTCTCTAGGGAAGTCCAAGGGTACAAAATTAAAGCATGCAAAATTCACCAAGAATTTAGTCATGGAACATAGAAACCCTAACAATATCCATTACATGCAATAATAATGAAAGATATTCCACATAAATTATTCACAAGATATCTAATAACAAACCTTCTTTATCCCAAAATGACATCTCCACAACAAGCACTAGTCTCCAATAGCCAAAATTCCAAAAAATATCACATCTCCACAAAGTAGCGAAATTACAATAGTTAGGTTGACTTCTCTAAGAGAGACCAAGTTTTCCACAAGTGATGATGAACAAAAGGAAAGAGGTGACTGTCTATTTATACGAGGCCTACTTCTTTTAATTTCTAACTAAAATCCCCTACACAAGTTTGATTTTTGAACGGACAAAAAGTAAATTTGGGTTACAAGCCAAACCACTAGCTTTACAACATAATATGCAAAGAGAATCCCACATGTGTGAGTTGTAGGCCTAAAAAGGTGATGATGTCATGCCCTTGTAGGCTCTAAATGCTCCATCAAGGCAAAGTCCAAGCTAAAAATGTCTCCAAGCATCATGATCATCCTCCATTTGGGGAAAATCCCCAAATCATGCATCAAAGTAGCTCCAAGAGTCCAAAATCCAATTTTGGGTGCCATGCGTCATCTCCATGGTCGTCAAACGAATAATGTGGTGCCTCCTCTCTCTAGCATTAGGGCACCATCAAGTGCAACAAGCCCTCCTCAATCATCCTAAGGAGGATTATCCTCATTTGGGGCCACTGGATCATGGCATGCCCATCAAGTAGTGTCACAGCCATCCTGGGGGTGTTGGAAATATGATAGCCATGGTCGGTATTTTCATCATTGAAAAATTGGAAAATTTTGAATTTTTATTTTGCCTCCTCAAATTGATCAAGTCGACCTCCTATTAATAAAAGTCAGTTGGGCCCCTTGGAGGCACCCATTTGATCCCCTTTGAAAGGCTATAAATAGGAAATCACTTCTCCTCACTTGGACATCAATTTGTGTCTCGGTTATCTCTGATCCAGTGAAGGAAGTAGGAGGAAAGTAGGGTTGAATTTCAGAAGGAGGGCTTTGCACTTTATCTTGATTCGTGGTTACTAGTTTGGCTATTATCTTAATATTGGTAATTCTGATGTATTGATGAACATTGAACTCTCTCTCTCATAAGGAAAGATATATGGGTTTTCGGATTTCCCCTTGTGAGTTTTGCCCTGGCCTCGAGCCAAATTTTTGTGTCTCTTGTTTCATTGTCTCATGGTTATTTTCTACTGCTCTTTCATGTTTAATGGTTCCTTTTAGGGGAGACTCAATCTTTGGTACTAATAACGATGAAATCGATAAGACTCCCACCTATCTTCCTTATGATTCTATATTCAAATCACTTAAGCCTTTATATTATGGTTTGGACGAAGAAAGACCCGTTGAATATAATGTTTCACTTTCCCCTTTGTATTTTCCTCTTGTTCATCATCTTGAGTCTCGTACAAGTGATTATCTCACCCCTTGTCATATGATCCCAAGTGTTTGTGAACCCTTTTCCCCCTCCGAGTGTAGTGTCAAGAGAGAACCCCTCATTGACTATACTTTACCTCCTTGGATGCACCCTCAGGGTTTTGATCACTCCACGACCTCCCTTCTCCAATGCGACCAATATCTTGAGCAACCTAGTTGTTACACTCCCTCTTTCCCTCACCTTCGTTTCCCTCTCATCACAAACTCGTGGCGTCTACAAAGCATAATATTAGGAGTAATAATCGTGATATGGAGTTCTTGAGAGTGATCATTCATTCCACCATTCTGTACTTGGAGGGAAAGCCCGACACTTCTAGATTGACTTATTTTCCTAGGGCTTCCTTTTATTTCGAAGGGGGATCACGTTCTCCTGCCTCCCACCCATTTCATTCTCCATGTGACTACGACCATATTCAACTTGAGATTCGCTACATGAGTAATCATAATGGCAGGCATATGTATATTGGTATTGATATGATGATATGTTGGTTGCACTGGCTTTATGATTACACTTCGTGATGGCATATCTATATGGATGTTAGAGTAGGATGCATGGCATGCTCATTTTTATATTAGAACTAACCTCATATGATATTTCTCATGATATATTAGCTACATTTAGATGAAAAATTGCATATTTTTATTACTTGTTGATTTTATGAGCTAACATTAAACATGGGTGATCATAAGACACCATGCAAAACATGTTGCCCCGTGGCTTTGATCATTGACGTGTGTAGATAACAGGTCTACGGTGACCAAGATATTGTTGGAGTTCTCGTGGCCTCCCATTCGAGTAGCCTTGCCCACTTCTTCGAGAGATCACATCCCAGTTGGAGCCACATGTTGCCCATCACTTCGTGGGTGATATCCCTAAGAGAAATTTTTTCTCCATGATAGACCTCAGTCAGCAACCCCTTGCATCCTTCTTCTAGCTCTTTGTGCCATTTCTCCGCCACCTGAGCCAACCATGTGGTCCCTCACCCATATGTATTGATCGTATGTTTGAAGGTGGGCCTCCCAAATCTAAAGGTATGTCTTGTCATTTGGTAATTGAGTATTGGGTTTATTTATCATGGATACTTCTAGACATGGAATGATGGGGAAATTTGGCGGATAGAGTGGACTTAGCTTGTGCTCATGTCCCCTTCATCTCTTTTGGATGTTACCTTTGGATCTTAGTCTCGTGGGATCTCCTTTTTTGACCATTTGGTTCTAGGGTGGTACTACTTGGGAAATCCCGACTTTGGTTGTGTGGTCTTGCTCCTTTATTCGCATATATTATTCCCTTTCCACTTACTATACCCTCATTCATCATTTCTCCCACCTAGGTCCATATTGCCTCCCCGAGTCAAAATAGGGTCAACATCCCTATCCCCTTGCCCCCATCGTGGGTCAGGCCCAGAATGATGCCCTGGAGGTTGAAACAGCTAAAAGAAAAACAAAAAGCATAATTGGCCACACTTAACAGGAAATTGTACCACCAAATGCAGAAGATGGCCAGGACAAATAATTAGCACATGGGCAAAAGTCAATACATGAGCTCTACCCCATACCCATGGTCATCACCCTGGTTCCATAGGCCCTAGATGAGCCTCCTTTATCATTCAGGAACCCATGATTGTCCCAACCCGTGGAGGGAAACCACCCTACCTTAAAGGGGTAATCACTACAATATCTGACACATCATGCTCTTATCCTTTGAGCCTCGAGCAGTTAATTAAAGAAAAATCATAAAAGGCAGAAGGCATTAAAGAAGGGTGGAAAAATCAAGGTCGAGGCACCTCATGTACCACGATTGCTCCCTCCTACACATTACATACCCAGGTGTGGGCTTCCCCTTATCTAGCTTCCCCCTATGCCCCAATATGTGGCCCAGGATTGCCCCTCTCATTCCCTACTCCATTTCACTTATTTATCACTTGCCACCCCCATTGGAGAGATGTACCTTGGACATACTATCCCCTTTAGCCCTTTAGGGGTTGAAACCACCTAATAAGGTACTTGGATAACCCCCTTTGGAGCATGGAGACACTAGCACGTGCCAAAGCCCACTACGGAAGGGCATGCCATTGTGAAGTGCCCACTTTGTTATCCATGGTTTGTAAGCTCTTTTACACGATTACCCTAATGACTTGTTGTTTTGGAAGGCTAGGGGACGCATTGGATCTTATACAAGATTGCAAGTAGTTTCCATTTGGGTTTGATCTCTGTATACGAGGTCCTAACCCCCCAAAGGGCTACATTGGCACATATAGAGTGTGCATAGAGAGCCATGGGCCTCCACAACAGCAGACAGCACTCCACGGATCCCCACCGATGTTCAGAGACTACCAGCAATCCACTTTTGGGAGGATGATGATGTGCTTGGTACACTATGCCCAGCAGGCCCCACAGGAGCCCCACACTCTTGGCAGGTGTCCCAAGACTTGTACGATGTCATGGCAACGTTCATCCCATCACTCGAGCCCTTGCAGAGGATCTACGGGCATCTTCGACTCATATGGAGACCCATGGGGTCATTGGTGTGCCCCCACACCCACTGGGAGCACCACAGGTCTACTACTTGGAGAACAAGGGGCCACCCCCTTGTCCATCATATTTTGAGGAATTTATTCATCATTATGGCACTTCTGGAGATTATTAGGTCTTTGGAGGGTCCCACGACATGCACATATTATTATTTGACCTCAAACGAGGCTTATCATTCCATTTTGTGAGCTAGCTTGGTGGGCTTGTCACCAAAAGTGGTTTTATTTGCACATTATTTTATTATTAGGGGCTAATGTAGGCTCATAGGCTAATTCAAACTCCTAAAAGGGATATAAATTGATGTTAGTTGGATTCATTTGTATCATCACCTGACTTGGGATCTCTCTCTCTCTTAAGAGAATTTCGCATTTTTTCCTTAGTGGAGATTTTTGGATGATATATGAATTTTGATGTATGGATTTGGGCTATTTCTATCTTGGAGCTTCTTATGTGCAAATGTGATGTTGGTTGGATATACTCTCTAACATTGTGAGTGTAAATTTGATGTTATTTTTTTGTTGTTGCATACTACTGGATTTCGCTATAATTAGGGCTAGTTGTTGCATGATTGAAACATGGAATTATGTGTCTATTTAGCTTAATCTATGTATGGGCCATTGTTAGATGAACGAAATGTCCTAGAGATCAATTTATATCGATAAGCTTGCACCATTTGTATGAAGCATAAATGCTTGAAGGTCACTTATCTTATCTTTCTCTTGACATTGGACGAAGTTGACTTTCTAGGCGTCCTTGAACAAGGAACCGAATTCGTATTCATTATTATCCTTGAGTCCATATCCCGAAGTGAATTAGGCACTGGTCCCTCACAAAAGGGTGGCCAATTTCCCTTATTTTTCACATTTTCCCCCTTTTCCCAAGGTCTACTCCTATTAGGCTACCTAGGGCATCAAATTCCTAGGAATCTAGCCACAGGAAAACTTCGATCTTCTAGAGGCTACTACGCTGGTGGGTCCCCTCACTCTCCTCCGAATTTGGACCAATTCTGACGATGTAATCTCCCGGTTTAGACTCCCAGGAGGATTAAAATTCTTGTTTAATCCTTTCCCCTCACCTTGTCCAGGATAGGAGCATCATTGGTTGTTATATTCCATTCCCAAACCTAGTGTTGAATTTCCGTGACCTTGGGTCTAGTTTAGAGTCGTAAGTCACTGACGCTACCAAACCAAGAATCTCAACCATAAACTACTTTGCACAGCTGAAAATATAAAGCGGTAAATCACATATGCATAATATACACAGTTTCAAACAAAATTGTACAATATTGTACAATCGCCAATCTTTGTTATATTAAACCAAATCTGAATAATACAACAGTCTATGGTATACAAGATAAACTAACAAACATAATGTCGTATCTCGCCCTTTCGGTCCTTCGCTTCCGTACTGCTCACTAGTAGTGCCTTAGTCCATCAAGGCATCTACACATCGAGACTCCATGAGGGCTACCACCTAACACCGTTGCACGTCCTTCTGTAGTGTACTTGGGCTAATCCAATCTGCTCTCTAGGTTGGCCAATACCCGAGCTCCAATTTGCGAAGCTAGCAACAACTTTTTTCCATCAAAGTGTTGCTTCTTCGGCAGCTATCTTCACCCAACCTTCAATTGCTCTTCATCCTTCAAGATAGCTTGTTTAGGGCTACTTTGGGTAGCCAACACACTGCCCTCCAACAGTCCTATGGCACCCAATCCAATCACTGTTGAATCTGCTCCTAGTATGATACTTCGCCACCTCGAAAGGTCATACACTTGGCTTCAGCAGGCTGCTCCAAAACATGATCCAAACTGGTCATCAACTCGACCCAATACACCTCCAACTAAGTTGCATTGAAATAGATACGGGGTTTGAAACGGATATGACAAATTTTCAAAAACTTCGGATACGATACGCAGCTCCTAAAGGCTCCAACTGCTGGCTATGGCCTGCGGCCTAGCCCAGCAGTGGACTCTTGTTCCTGTCCTCCTCAAACCCTTCACCAACAACCCTTAAAAGAGCGGTCTCACCTTCGTCTAAACTGAGGCCTCTTTTGCCCTGCAATCCGTACCCAAAACAACACTTGAAACATGCCCAAACAACCCTTAAACATACCACGCTATAACCTACAACATTGCGGCTTTATCATAGAATTTTCCCACGCTATACTAGGCCTCCTCACACTGTCCTCCTGGCTTCTTTGCTGCGGCTAGGTCACCCGAAAATTTCAGAGGTCTCCTTGAGTGTATTGCCCAAAACTTGGATGCCTAAATGACTCACATTCACCCCACTTTTATACACAAAAGAAAGGGCTCCTCCAACGTCCTCCATGGGCTTGTCCAGCTACCAAGAAGCTTATTTAACCCAAGCCGACCTTGACACTTATGCTGCAAAACCACTCCATAACTTTAAAAATTCATATCTTCGACAACTCTGAATTCAACGATTCTCGAAGCGTTGGATTCTCCTTTCTACCCTCTATCGTTTCATGCCATCACATGTAGAAATGTGCTTCCGGAATTGTCCCAAACACGATTGGGTGCAAAACCCCATACTTGGGTTCCAAGCCCACAAGCTACCCTTGTGGTGCTTTTCCCTCCAAACCCTGAACCCTAGGGCTTGGAGTACCACCCAAGCTACACAAATCAACACCTAGGTTGGGTCCACTTGGTCCTGTGTGGTCCCATTTGTTGTTAAATACTATTCATCAAGGACTATTTGGGAATCCAAGTTCTTATAGGATTTTAGAGATCAAGAAGTACCTCTTCAAGTTGTACCCTTCATCCTCGCCCTCCAATCCTCATCCCCCTTCCCCTAGAAGATCAAGTCCCTTGCTTAAAAGATAAGCAAGTCTCACTCTTTATTTTATCCTAGGGAAAGGGTTTATGGGGTCACTTCACACCTATTCATTAACATATCTTTTCATAAGTGGCTTCCCCAAAACATTGGGACTCCTCCCATCGATGAAAGTCCGAAAAGAGCAGGGAGCCTTAGCTATGGTGACAGTGGGCTAAGTATCCACCGTTGTCCTCAACCTAGCAGTTGCCATCTTAGGAACCCCTTTTAGGTCTCCTGTTGCTTTGTGTTGTAACACTAGCAAGGTAGAAACCCTAGTACTACAACGATAGCCATAAGAATAATCATCATCACCAACAACATCATGTTTCTTTATATGATTTACATCCAAAGTACAAGCCCTAGCATCCCACAATAGTAATCTATCCATGAACATCCAAGATATCCTTCTCTCACTCCTAGTCTCTCTTAGGGTTTCCTTCTAAACCCTAACATCATGCTACTAGGGTTTCCTCGTGAACTCTAGCATCTTGCTCCCTACAAGACTGCTCCAAGATCATGCAAAGAAAACCTAAGATAAAGATAATTTTATTAATTTCCAACAAATCACCACTAAAGTAGGCCAATGGGATTGCCAAATACCATGATGTTGATAAAACATGAGATCTCAAACACAACTCTTACAAAAGCTAGATGCACAGGTGTTGAAACTTTATCTAAACTAAAGCATGAAAACTAAATTCTAAAAGCAAAGAGGAAATTTGAAAGAAGGATCGAAAATGTGCATTTCTCCAAAGTATGGAGTGCCCAATGAGCTCAAGTCTTGGGATCACAAAAAACTAGCCTATCAAGATTTGGTAGGGCTAGCTCCCTTAACATCCAAGATCAAGTGGAGAAAACTCAGGATAGAGAAATGTCCAAAGGAGGATCTAGACTATGTATTGTGTTATTCCCTAAAAGAGGTCAACCATCATTGGGATTTGGGTGATCTAATCTAACTAAGAGATAATGCAACCAATAAGGCAACCCAACATGGAACACTCTACAAAAAAAGGATGTGCATAAGTCCAATTAGGGCCTATCTTACCCCCGAAGTGAAATGCCTTGAAAACATGATCCTTTAAGGGCTCAATTCCCCTCCTCTCAAATGATGCACTATCCAACAATATGTTAGTCTAGTGCTCCCTCTTCCATCGTAGTCCACTATCTAGGTGTCCTCATGAAAGGCACTCTACCTCTAACTATGCGCCACAAATCTTCTCATGAGCCTAATGCTACTCTTATGTTTGCCAATATGGTAACAAAGCTCTAATGCTCCTCCTCAACATATGTGTCTGGGTCCAAAACTAGTTTCAACAAACTATGCTCCACAACCCAAGGATCCTTAAGTGAAGAATCCAACCTCCAAGGTATATATCATATGGTTCTAAGCAACGTTGCACGAAGCGGGGACATTTTTTGGAAGCGGGGATGCGGAAGCGTCATTTTCCAAAAATTTAGGAAGCGAAGCATTTCGGAAGCGTCTAGTATATATATATTGGCATTTATATTCAAAACAAACATCCCAAATACCATATTAGTTATAGAAGACATGAAAACATGCATATTTTTACATAAATCAAGATAGATATGACATCCATGATTCCATTGTACATCAATAATTAATTATTCGAGCATCAACCATCTAGATCCTAGCAATTACAAACATACATCAAATTTTTAAGCATAATAAAACATTTTCTTATACTATAAAACATAAAACATTTAAAACATTTAAGCATACTATAAAACATAAATGATAAACATAAAACATTTAACCATATTATAAAACATAAAGCATATTATCTATCAAATGAGCAACTGTCAACATTAGTCATGTCCAAAATTCAAATAAGAATGTTTACAAAATAGGCCACTTGGCCACCACCAAGACAAAAAAGTTCAAATTCACAACAAGCCTACAAGTCTAATCTATGACAAAAGCAGTAAATTGTGAAAAAATCTACTAATCTCTCCTCCTTCCACCACGAAGAGTATGTGAAGGTGGGCCTCCACGTGGTGGCAATGAAGAAGATGGTGGTTGTGGAAGTTGTGGCACTAGCACTGCAACTGATGAAGACGAAGCCCCTGTTGTTGGTGTTGAACCATGGAACCTAGGAAGCAAGGGACCAGTGGGGGGTGGCATCTCAACTCGATCATCATCATCATGGATAAGAGCATCCTCTAATTGCTCTAATTGCAACACTCCATCCTCCAAATTGGCCTCCTCTGGATACCTGTCCCAAACCTTAAGGTCTTTATTATTCTTTGCATCATCACAGTAATGGGAAACAACCGCAAGTTGTAATGAACATAAACCAAGCTCCCTGCCCGATCAAAACTCAACCTGTTCCTTTTAACACTGTGGATGAAAGAATAAGAACTCCAACACCTCTCTGCAAAAGAAGTGTTTACCACTTGTGATAGCACCCGCAATGCTAAAGTTTGTAGAAGTGTAGTAGCACCTCCATGCATGTTCCACCACTCAATAGAAGAAAAACTCCCTCGATCTCTAATAGCATGTATGCTCCCAAATGGACTAGTGGAAAGCGTATAGCTGCTCAACTGTTTCCATACCAAGTGTGACTCCTCATCAGGGACTAATCTATCCAATGCAATCATATATTTTTCTAGGACCTCTGGATCTAGGTGTGGTTTTCTCTTGCTCGCCCCCCCAGGTGCTGGTGTTGAAAGCCATGATGGACTATAGTATTTAGGTGTCAAAACATATGCTAAAGTATGCAATGGAACATTTAGCATATCCCATTGTTTTACCACCTCTGCACGAATATATTTGTACAAGGTGGTATCTCTAGGCTCAACAATGTCTTTAATCTACCCCAACATGTTATCCATTTGCTCATACACCTCCCCAATTATTGGCTGATATGAATTTGCAAACTTGATCATGTAATAAATTGGTTTGGTGAATTGCAAAACATATTTAACCTGTGACCAAAATCACATGTCAAGAATAGTGCCCTTGGCTGCATTAGCACCATCTCTATCAGTGTTAATTTCGTCCCATGATTCAACAGTGACCATATTAGTTAAAGCTTGTCTCACCTTCACTAACCACCTAAAGGTGAGGTAATAATTTGCAAATCTTGTTTTTGCAAGTTTAAGCAACTGCAATTTGGAGTAAGTGCCATAGAAGTAGTTTGCCCTTGTATGCCCTGTGATAAATTTAATGAGTTGCTTCCCTCTCTTGTAAAGCTCATTAATCCACCCACATTCTTTATGCTTCACAATATCATGCATCAAAAGGTTCAATGTGTGCACCAAGCACCCAGACCAAAATATGTGTGGATAAGTACGCTCAATAATTTTTCCTACTCCCTTACAATTTGCTGCATTATCTGTGATCACTAGAACCACTTTACTAGGACCAACATCTCTGATTGATTGCAATAGGAGATCTGCAGTGTTTTGGGAAGTTGCACTGACAGAGGAGGAATCACATGTAATAAACACTGCACCACTAGCAGAAACACCAAGAACAATTATCAAATGTTGGTTTATGATATTTGTCCACTCATCTGATACAATGGATACCCCACTATCCACCCACTCATTTGTAAAACGTGTCAAACCTACTTGAACCTTTCCTTTTTCTCTTCATAATAACATTGTTCTAGCCTTCTCATAGTTGGGGGACTTGTATCCTTTTGGGGCTTCATTGATGCCCTTTACTATTTCATGCCAATAGGGAGAGCGAAGCACATTGAATGGTACACCGCAAGCACAAAGAAATCGGACTATCTTTCCATCCACATCATCCCTCCCAGCAACATTAAGGAAATCCGCTATTGTTTTTTTACCTCCAGAGCTTGTAAAAGCACCATGAGGAGATGAGCTACCAAATCTAGAGGTTGCACTTGATTTAGATTGAGTTTTTTGTTTTTTGTTTTTTTTGTTGTGTAGCCTCCTCTATTTGTATGTATTTTCTTCTTTGTTCAGCTGGAACCTTTGGTAAAATTGCTATCCCCATGGCACCCTTTTTTTCATCACTGTCCATCACCCCACAAAGATGCCTCCTCACACGGGTATATGAACCACTATATGGTTTTCCTCCATGACAACCATAAGGACCCAAAAACTTGTAGCTTCCACCACCTTTTACCCCTTCAAGTTTTCACCATCCCCTTCCTCTTCAAACTCTTCCTCCTCATCATACATTGGGTCACTCATATGGGGACCACTTTCCTCTTCTTCTTCATGTTCTTCTCTTCTATTTCTACTCCCCCTTACCATCATCAAAACCAAGGGTGGAATGATACATAGAAACCATCATCTTTGAATATGAATATAGATGGTGGACAACCTGCAAATAAATGTACAAGAAGAAAGAATGGGAAAGTTTGGGGTTTGCACTTACCTCTTTAGGTATTGTAGATGGAAGCCCTTCTTTACACCTCCAAGCTGCTCCTCCTTCATTCCTCCAAGCTCTCCTCAACTCTCTCTTCTCCAAGCTCTCTTCTCCTCTCTTCTCCAAGCTCTCCAAAAACACAAGTGAGCAAATGAGAGGTGAAAGAAAGCTTGTATCTTTTTCATCCTATCCCTAACTCAACACTAACCCACCTTCTAACCCAGCAAAAGCCAAAAATTAAAAAAATATTTTTTTGAGTTGCGCCAGTCGGATCCATATGGCGATCCGTCCAACGAAACGCGGATCCGCCGTACGGAATCGCGAATATGGCCGTACAGATCAGAAAATCCAAGAAGCGCAATTTTTTTTAGGAAACGCGTTTCGGAAATTCCGAAACGTATTTCGAATGGCAGATCCCGTACGAACTACGTTTCTGGGGTTGCAGCCGGGGGGGGGACATTTCTTGCAACATTGGTTCTAAGCTCCAAAAGCTCAATGCCCTCCTCTAAATGACTAGTGCAACTCCTCCTATGTAGGTACTTCACTTAATCGTACAATAGACTCTCGCATTATGTGCACCCAATGGGTTAGTTGTCATGCCAATTAGGTAATAACCTCCAATATAAGGGTGCCATGCTAACAATCTTACCAAGCTCAAGCATCCACCCAAATTGAGCCATCCATATGTCCATGAAGCAATGCTAAGGAGCTAGAAGCCATAGCACTCCCCTATCAAGCTGAAAACACTTTTGGAGGAACCCCAAAAGCTAACAGTTTTTGGGCATTCTATTTGCCTTCCAAGCATCCCCTCAAGAGCTCTAGGAAGTGGTGGTTCAAAGGTTGGAGAAGAAGATTGACAAATGGATTACCAAACCACTTTCGTTGGCTGGGAAATTTCAAATCTGCACAAAGGTTCTACCTACAACTCATGTATATTGTTCTTCCTATTGAATACCCTCTAAAGTGGCCTATGCAACACTTGAAAAGGATCTCAAAAACTTCTTCTAGGTAAAGAATGATGAAACAAGGAATTCCATAATATCAATTGGGAACTATGTTATACCCTGCATGAGTTTGGTGGGTTGGGCATCATTAAAATTGGCCTCTGAATCGAAGCCCTCTATGTTAAATGGGTGATTCAAGTTTCAAATTGACCAATATAATGAGGCATGGAAGGTCCTTCTTAGGCACCAAATTAGCAAAGGCTTGCTACTTTGATAGATATCTTGGTAGGAAGTGTCTATTCGAACCATTTTTATCACCCCTTCTCCTATTAAAATTGTTGGTACCTTTGTTGTTTAAAAATTCAAGGGGCCTAGGAGGCTATTATGCCATCCCTATTTTATGAGGAGTTATCCCTCCAAACTAGACATTTGTTCAATATACATTATATTCGATCGTCATTGCTTGTTAAGTCTGAAGGCATGTCCCTAGTCAAATCCTCCTAGTTTTTAGCAAGGCTCTTCAAGAAAGGCATTTGTTCAAGAGATGATTTGGTTGACATTGGGTTGTGAAATTGGTTTCAATGCATTGAGCTAAGAGGAAATCCAGCCAAGCCAACATAAATAAATTTATTGTGCAGCATATTCAAGGGATCATTCCTAATGATCTTATTCTTAAGAAACAACCTTCTCTAAGTACAAACCTGCTCTACGATACAAACGACTCTACACAAAGTCGTTCATTGAAGGTTAGTTGAATAAGTTATAGTGCCTAAAATGATAAATCATAATAGAGAACATGGTTGTTTTGGCTTCACTGTATTTGGAAACCAATTCTAAAACCTCAAAAAGCTTTCTTCGTCCAATGTTTAGTCTTGGGATATTTGCTTATGGACAAAAGGTTATCTTACCTTGGAGTGCCAACCATGTGTTAGAAAAGACTCTTAAGCATTAGTTCTATCCTCTAGCCAAGTTGGTATGAGCCTAGGCCAAGTCTTTGGGTCAAGTTTTAAAAATACGTCCCCGCCTCCTTATATTGGACATATACCTTGGTTGGTAACCAACTATTGTGGACAATTGAACTTTAGTCTTCTGGGATGCTTCTTAGAGTCAAAATTTGTCATGGATTTGGAAGAAACACAATTTTGTTGCTTTTAATTTAGCAATCCCATCTCATAGTTTTTCCAGATATGATGGCACACTTACTTGTGTCCACCTGTCTTTGAAACTCATACTGCATGTGTAAAAATCAAGAATGGAGATTGACGATCTCTAATGGCTTGTATACTTCTAGGGTGGGGCCCCCTATGCCATGAATAGGCATCATTTAACCTATAACAGCCTAAGTCAACTAGTTCTCATATAAGTGACATTAGACCCCACAACCATTCTGAGTCCTGAGTCTCCTGACTAACGAGTGCAAGAGAGAAAAGAGGAGAGGGTGGCCCCTGACCCTGCCTAGGAATGACAAGTAGTTCCCAACATTGACCATGGCAATTTTTGAAGGGCCTATGGCCCCAAAGCCTAGTAATAGATGGACCCTCGTGCAGCCACTTGATGTTGATCCCCCAATTCCTAGTTAGGGCCTTGCCTCGGATGATCATGGCCAGCCTTTCCTGATGCTGGCATGATTACTTCCTAGTGTTATCTTGATTTAGGCTATTTGTTACAATGCTCTTGTGGACTTTGGCCTTCTAGTTAGCGGTTCTCCGGCTGTGGGTCTTTAGGCTTAAGCCAGCCCATGGTTTTGACTAAGTAGTCTTTTGGCTATGCTTGTGTAGGTTGCATTTGCAGCCACCTTTTTGTATTAAAGCCTTGTACATACTGTTTCTTGATAGTCAAATGAAGCTTTATTTCAGAAAATATATCTTCTTGCACTTTCTTCCTTCATATGAAAATTTTGATTTATGAGTTGACTCATGAGACTAGAATTGGGAATCATATAATTGTATATCAAATTTAATATTAAGGGATTCAACATGTCAGTTTCTGGGTGAGTATACTGTTCTTCCGTGTCTGGGAGGGACTTCAAAGATCGTTCTTAATCTTCTTGACTTCCATATGAACTTTATGATTAAGTTGACTTTATGAACTGATGTCCATATGATCAGCACCAGAAGTCTATCTACAATATGAACAGCTGTGAAAATATGCGCTCAAACATAAATAGATAACTTATATTACAGTGGGAGAGTTTAGAATATTGCCACTGTACATTTGATATTGTCTATCTACAATATGAACAACAGTGAAAATCTGCATTCAAACATAAATAGATAACTTATATTACAGTATGAGAGTTTAGAATATTGCCACTGCACGTTCAATATTAGAGAATTTCTAACTAGAGATAAGTAGATTCTCAGTGAAATGTAAAAAATGTATCAAGATTCAAAACTAATACTATAGAATCTGAAGTGTTTTCTATTAGTTGATATACAAAATGTGTGAGCGTGTAAGAGAGAGAGAGAGACAAAATTATAATGATGTCTGAGGATGACCAAAAGTGGCCAATATATCTGATGAATATGAGCATATTCAACTGGAGTGCTTGGGCCATGTACCATCCTACCTGGTCTGCAACACATAAGAACTTCCTGGAGTAGTTCAATCGCAGCTGGGACAAACAATAAATATCTAGTTGCACAATGTTCGGATGTATTTGGAGAAAAGGGTGCTTTTTGGGCCAGTGGATTTGTGTGTGGTGCGGGTGGCTGGGTGGCTGGGTGTGTGGTGTGTATGGGTGGGTGGCTGGGTATCTGTGTGAGAGAAAGAACTTTCAGGATCTCAACAAGTTGACAATCCATAAAGAAAAAGAGTGTAATACCTTGGAAGTATAGGCAGTGATTCGAGACTTCGCATCTCCAACAGACTTGTCAACACCAGACTTAAGCAAATTGTCTTGTAGTAATGTGTTTGAAAGTTTCCAAGCCGAAGCAAGCAATTGTCCGTAACTGTGATTCCCCTCGGCGGTTGCCACTGCCACTCTTCTTTGTGCTTCAATACCCATCTTCATTGCTGCTCTGAGCACCTCCATGATATTTTAACGTAGCCTGCCAATGAAGAATAAGTCAGGTCAATAAAACAAAAATCCATATCAGCTACTACAGACAGCCGTTGCAAAATGATTACAGATTAGTAAAATACATATATAAAAAAACTTCTCATGAATCAAAATCTCCACAGCTTATATTTCAATGCAAGCATCAAAAGTTCTTCATAGTTTGAGCCAATAAGGGAATGAAAGATAGCATTACATGTTGAAGTGTTCATCCAAATCAAGCAGTATTCACCATAGCCTAGAATCAATTAGTATACAATCTTTGCCTCAAAACTGAAAACTTCAACCTGTCACTAAAACAACAAGATATTGATTTTCGATATACTTATTTGGAAAAAGCTACTCGTGTAGTGAATTTACCTATTAATTTACTCATTCTCCTTCCATCATATCCATTGATCACCCAATTCCAAAAAAGGTACTCACTAATTATTTAACATGTAATAATCCAAGTATGTCAAAACAGTAAAGCAATCTATCTGTGATTTTAACTCCTTTCATGTCAACATACAAAACTGTGCTGGTCATAGTGTGGTCATAGTGTCTCATGGAGATTGACATCTTCAAACCGCGTCTTTTAAATTGGCTGAAACTAATAATTCATTCTCCCTTGACAATAACTATGTTTCCTCCTTACAACCATGCTGGACTTGTCATAATCTTGAGACAGACAGTGGGGTTTGAGAAGAATATTTCTTAATAATAAGCTTCCTTCTGTCCAAAACTTGTATTTACAGAACTGTTCATAAAACGTGGCTGCCAAAATTTGTCCGATTCGCTGCTTGCCCTCTATGGTACCTCCCCATGGGTTTTTGCTTTAATGTGAAGATCAGATCAATGAGAGAGTTTTATTTTACAATAAACCCGGGCAAAAGTGTTAAACATGCACCTAACAGCCAATGAGTCTCAAACATGCACCTTTTCCCCATATCAGCCAGCATCACTAGTATTCCACAGCACATGTGCCTTGCCACTCACTCTTTTTGTGTCTGTTTTCTCTTGAACAATTGAAGACAAAAAGAAAATGAAAATGCAAATGCACTGAATCCTCCAATCCAGATTTCCCCTCCCATTCCTATGTGCCAGGATTTTACTACAGAGGAACAAACTATGAGAGGTGTTGCTTATTCTATACTTGGAATCATCCTAAGGACCGGGTATCCCAAGTCTTCTTACGACCTCTGTTGTGATGTACCTAATTCAAATCTGCAATTTCCCATAGCCCAGAGAGCTCTTTAGGGAACCCAGCTTAACCGCATGCACCATAGCTTATTGTGGACCTTGCAAGTCAGGTGAAAACATGGGTGCCTAATAAGAAGTTACATTTGAACCTTAAGCTTCGCCAATCTAAAAAAATGTTTTTTCAGTCTCAGGGAAACATTTTGGGTACTAACACGTACAAACAGAGCCTCTTAACTATTTGACCCTGCATCAATTGGCCATCAAACCTTGGAAGGCATGGCAAGAACGTCGATGCCCTGTAAACATGAAACTCTTTGAGCCTCACCAATCCATAATCCATAATGTAAAACAATGTTTTTCCTTTTTTTTGTGGTGGGGGGGGGGAGGGGTTGATAGAAACATTTTCGCACTAACACCCAAAAACACAGTCTCTTGACTATTATAAGTTGCATTTGTTGGCTATCAAAGTTGTGGGACTTTCATCCACTCTCAGATGTGGTTTTCCTACAGAAGCCTGCCTGATGACATCAGATTTGAATTTTGAACCTGGGTCATCCTCACAACTATCATTTTTCACTGGACCACAGCGCAACAGAGTAAAATGTAAATCGATGTCTCTAATCTAGATTGCATTCGATTAGAACAAACACATTTCTTCAAACATGATGCCAAAAAAGGCTCGTAATCTTCATTCATATCTCATTCATCTTGAATCTCTCATTATAAATTCGAATTCCTAACATTGAAACCAATTTCTTGGGCCAAAAAATAATTTTGCAAGCCCGTCCTAAACCTGCACCACTTTTAGGCATCCATTAAAGTAAACATAATGTAGAATAGATGATATAAGCACTCCGTATACACGAATTTTACGTTGCTTCTGAGTGGCTTTCTGAAGGTGTCATATCAATATGGAATCGACAAAGAGAAAATAAATTCCTCAACAACAGCATTCTTTGTTTCTTCTTCTATACTGAATTTACTTCAGACGGAATGAGAGCAGTTATATGTATCTTTTAATATAAACTGAACTGTATGTATTTACCTGATAGCTAGATAAAATACCCAACATCTACTGAGTAAAAAGTGATGAATTTTAAAATGAACTGTATTGATTTACCTGATAACTAATCAACTGCCCAACATCTACAGTATAAAAAATGGATGAATTTTAAAATGAACTGTATTTATTTACCTGATTACTAATAAAATGCCCAACATCTACTCCGTAAAAAGGGATGAATTTAAGGTTAGTCAATAAGAAGAAATTAAGGTTGCCCGATAAGAAGTATAACTATAGGGTGATTACCTTATATCTGAAAACGGGGTGGTGTAAGCAACGAGGATTTTTTAACTGGAGCAGCTATCACCGTGAAGAAACTAGTGGAGGACGAATGTTCGAAAAAGACAAGTGCATAAATGCACTGACCTCGTCAAAACAGAGACTCACTGGGCACGAAAAGAAAATGCACTGACCATCCATTGCAAAATCAGACAATCACTGCGCACGAAAAGCAAATGCGATCATTGGGAGAAATGTAGGGAGACATTTGACTTAAACTATGTTAAAAACTGGTAGAATTGAGTTTATATGTGGAAAAAGTTCATTTTCTCAGGGTTTTAAAAGGAATTTGTTTGTTTGTATGGATGTCTGTGGAGTTTTTGGTTGGCATGGGGTTAAATAGTTTTTCTGGGTTTCGTGTTTATTTATCATTTAAAATTTATTTACAATATATAAATTTATTTAATATTTTGGAGAAAAAAGTTTATTGAAAATATGTAAATGTATTTAATATTTTAGAAAGGAAAAAATATATTTAAATTATATATAATTTATAATTTTTTATGGATAAGTTTATTTAGGGGGAGGAATTGCCTTGCCATCAAAAATTCGAGGGCCAAAAAAATTAAAAAATTGTGACTGGAATTCGGGCAAAAAAAATTCAAAAATCTAGTAGTCTTTGAATCATGTTTTTTAGGGTGGAAATAGATTCAGCCCCATCAAAAACCTCTAGGGCACCCAAAATCTTGAAATTTGACAACTTTACCATGGATTTACAAAATTCCTGCCAAATTTTATTACAATCTTGCTAGAATTTCCATAATTTTCAACGCAAAAAAGCAGGGTCTTTAGACTACTAGATTTTTTATTTTTTTTGTAAGTCAGAGGAATCGGCAACATCAAGCAGCTTTCACACGCGCGACGCGGGGTCCAACCCCCCGGCTACCACTATAACCTCTCAGGGAACTGCCCAGCCTGCAAGAGCGATACTCGGACGAGACTTGAACTCGTGACCTGCTTAACAGCACGAATTATTAAGTTTGAAGTAAATTGTAATAAGAGGGAGTGTCACTGGTGATCAAGGTGATCAAAGTAATGTGAGTCACGAGAAAATTGAGAGATCCAAACCATTTATTGAGAGAAGAATCCCTGATTATGAACCATTTACTGAGAAGAGAACATTTGTAAATCCTAGAGATTTACTAATAACTACGTGTCAAGCATGTTATTAAATTTCTTATATATATATATATATATAGAGAGAGAGAGAGAGGGGGAGAGAGAGAGAGAGAGAGAGATTTACTAGTAACTACGTGTCAAGCATATTGTTAAATTTCTTATATATATATGATGATGATGGTTAACGTCCACTGAGACCAACCTTTGGTCTATCGGACCTAAAGAAAAGAGTTATTTAGTTTGATTTAAGATTTTATTCCTATGCTCGAAAAGCTTCGAGAGAAGCCTCCTGAGCTCACTATAATTTTGACATCTTAAAAGGCTAGGAAGGTCAGTATTGCAACAAAGATTATGAAATTGAGCTCTAATGTGGTTGTGATTAGAGTACTTAGAGGAAGGATTTCATCCTCATGTCTATATTATCGCTGTAGATGATGTATCCCTCTCCAACAAGTAGGAATCAATATGGAACAATTAAGTTTCACTATGGAGCTCATGAGAGTTCGTTCTAATCTTAGCTATATTAATTTTCTTCTTTGAGCTAGTTAAAACAGAAAGATACTTTTGATCTTTGAGGGTGGGGTTGATGACCTCCTTATAATATCTTAATTTTCTTTTAGTTGCTAGATCTTTCTCACACCACATTTTTTCTTTGAACTTAGAAGTAACAATTTTTTTAATGTTATTAATGTTTTGCACTGCAACATTCTCGTCGATCTCCCAATGGTTTAACCAGGACTTGGTGTCTTTATACCAACCTCTTTTAAGCCTTAGGTGGTTTTGGCTGGAATTTAAAGCTAGCTTATGAAGTCTATGGTCTCCTATGCTATTGAGTTTGTGCTTGTACAACAAAAGTCTAGTCATAGCTAGGCTCTCGATAGGGGAAAGACCCACTTCTATAAGGAGAATAGGATAGGGTGTATTGTTTTAAATTTTAAGGTTATACGTTATAAAACGCTTCTAGATTTGCTCAATCTTTCTCCAGGATTCTCTAGAGATACTGCAACCTCAAACCTCACATCCATATAAGATAACAAGAGTGACTCAAGTTTCAAAGAGGAACTTCTTTCTATCCCATATATATATATATATATATAATTTAAAGTGAATTTGACATATTTCCAAAATAAATTAATTAATTAAACTAAACATTTTAAAATAGTTTTTATAACTAAAATATCATTATGGTCAGTAGTGTCACAATAAAAATGTTGTTTCAAACTCCTCTTCCTCACATTTTTATAAACATGATTTCAAGGTTAAAATTTTTACCAACAAAAAGAACTATAATTTTAATAGTTTTATATATTTTTATTTCCGATTTTTTTAATTTATGTCGATTTTGATGATGTCTTTAAGATTAATCATTGTTAACTAGCAAATAATAATGTGATTAATCCAAAAGACATTCTCAATCCTTTATAATTTTAATAATTTTTTATTAAATTTGGGACGATGTTTTTAAAATTAAAAAGAAATTAAAGTTAGTTATGAATTAAATTAATTTTCTAATATAATTTTAAGTGGTTGGAGTGGTAGACGGGAGAGAGGTTCTCATAGACCCTGATGGAAAAATAGTAGATTGGTATGCTTGGCGATTAGGCAATAAAACAAATAATCAAGCAGAGACATATGGTCAATTCTCCGACCTCATTATTGCACAACAAAGAGGGATTAGGGTCATGAACATTCTGGGGTACACCCTCCTTATAATAAAACATATGGTCAATAATAGTGCGGCTAAGAGCTCTAAGTTGAACCAAGTCATGGAAAGAAACAAATGTCTCTGCAATCATTTTGAAAAAGTTTACTTCTACCACAGCCTGAGAAAATTGAATAGGGAGGTTGACACTCAAGCGAACCACGCATGTCAAATAGAAGAAAACGGGAGCTTGATAAATGGAAGGGAAGGACACTACCTCATCCTCTAGTCGCTATTTTTGAAAGGAATGAGCATGTGGTTAGGATCCTCTCTTTATGCAAAGACAAAAATACCTATAAAGGGAACAAAAGGACTAATCTGGACTTTTGTGATCTTAGGCATTGGAACAATGCTTGTTATTTGGTCCAACCCCCCCCCCCCCCCTCAATTTCCCCACCCTCCTATATTGGTTGATCTACAATCGTTATCATTCCCTCTTCTCTTCTCCTTCACTCCATTTCCTTCCCCCCCCCCATTCTCTCATCCCCTTAAACCTTCATACCCTCCTTCCCTATCCTATTCCTACCAACCTCATGATTCATCCTTGATCCTCCTCATACTTGTGATTGTTGGCTCGTCGTGCATGGAGCAGGTGGTTGTGTACTAAAAATTCAGAAGGTTGGAGAATGTCATGCGAAACCGTTAATATAGAACATGACATCAATGATGAGAAGGGCAAGACAGATGGCGTCATGAAGGATAGCAGTGTGGGAAGTAACGGGTTTCGGCCTCAACTTCGAGCTCGTTGCATGATCCAAAGCATTAGAACAATGCATAATCCCTGTAAGAAGCAATCATGGAAAAAAGAGGGGAGTCCGGAGGTAAGAACCTATCCATCTACTTCAAATTCCACTATAAATTGAGGAGATACAAGCATGTTTTCAATTGTGAAAAAAGTCAAGGCTCTGTAACTGGGTAGTAGGTTGCATGGATTTGTGAGGAACTTGAGGTGGGTGTTAGTGAATTTGTGATATGGGAAGGGGTGGAGAATTGTGGCTCTATGGGTTATCAAGGTAGTTGAAGAGGGCAAAGGTCACTCTGTCTGTAGGCGACTGCTTCTAAGCGCAAGTGAGGGGAGGTTTTGTTATTGGGAAAGGGTAGACTGGAGGTCAGTGGATTTTTTGGGCACTGTGGGTTGAACTGAGATTCTATGTTAAGGGATTATGGTATATGACTCTGAAGAGGGTAGGGAACACTCGTTCGGTGTGAGTTATTGTTTAATGGAAAATAGGGGGCAGCTTTGTTATTAGGTATCCCCCTCTGAACAGGGAAATTGTAGCCAGCCTCCGTTGGCTCCTTTGGGCACGGTCAGGCAATCCAAGATAGAGGTTCGAGTCGGCTTCTGGGGAGACTAGTGTTGGGAATTAGCACTAGAAGTTGTGGTAGAGAGAGATAGTTTGGACGTTGGCATTGCAAGGCAGTGGAATTCAAGGAAATTAGAGGGAAAAAACAAGAGAATTGAACCAGAATTATGGGTGGCAACAGAGAAAATAAAATTGAAACTAGAGCATTGGGGCTCTCGTCGCAAATGCTCTGGGAGAAGGGAAAAAATAATTGAACGGATCCTTCCCCTAACAACAGTCGCTCCTCACTTTTGTTTATCATGTGAGTGTGAGCACTCATAGATAAGGAAAGGCTCGGCAGAGCTAAGGCAAAGTTTTCATATGCAATAGGAGGAAGCATGTGCATGGAGCGAGAGTGATGTCGAGAAGAATTAGAAAATCTCAAGCTAGAGGATGAGATATTTGCACTTCAAAGCTAGATCAAGGGCTTAAATATTCAGCGTATAGAGAAAACCACCACCTCTGAAGAGGAGTCGATTGGCATAGACCTTAATCGGCCCGCTAACCCAAATGATTAATTTGTTGTTTGTAGTTTTTTATGAGTAACTATAAATGTGTTTTACTATTTGGTAAGTATTGTAGAATCTATAGTATAATGACAGCAATAACATTGTTGTATTTTGTAATTTTGAAAAGCCAATGAGCCAGCTCAGTATTAGAGGAAATCAGTATGTCCAATCTTAGCACAACTCTAAATTGTAATCACCCGGTTTTAGCCGTGACTCGGGCACAGAAAAATATATAATAAATGTACTCTTTTGTGTTTATATATATATATATATATATATATATATATATATATATATATATATATATATATATATATATAATTTAAGTGGTTATGTCACATTGAAGTTAATTTTTTTTAATTTTTCATTTATTTTTTAAATATTTGAACTTTTGCAATTTTATAAATTAAAATAAAGGACAACAAGTTATGTGCATTGATCAATTTTTTATATGGAGTCTTTTGTTATTGTGCCTAGAGGCACTCTTCACGCTAATATGGAAGAGATGTTGTGAGGTTATGTTATATTATGTTATGTCATGTAAACATTTTGACTTGGTCAAATTATATAACAATAAAATCAAAATTAAAATAAATAAATAAATATAAAAATACAAATACAAAAAACTAAAATTAATAAAATAAAATAAATAATTATAAATATTGCACATGAAGAGATTTGATCTCTATTGGGGCTTGGTAGATCCAAAGTTAAAGATGGATCTAGGTTGGTATAATAGTAAGTACTTAATGTATTTAATTCATGAGGTGTAGACGAGTTAGTTTGTGTAGGGTTTAATTTTCACTAGGTTTTACTTTAAAATCTCATAGCCAGGAGTTGAGGATAGAAGCCACTTTTGGGGGAACTAAATTATCCCGAAGGGTGTCTAAGTCCATCCACACTAATAAGAAAATTATTCTTTCATCCAACATTGGAGCTACCCCTAGCCTAGGCTCGACATAGTTGTGAAAATAAAAAATAAGAAACACTCATATTTTGCATTGGGCTCCTCAGTTAAATCATTTCAATAATTTACATTTGCATTCATTAATGAAAAATGAGGACAACACTTGTGGAGGTCACTATCATTATTGATGGGTAGGGCTGAAGCACAATGCCTCTTCATCCATAATAAATTTAGCACACAAACATAATCTATATGTACATCTCTACATATCACACTTACCTTTGACTAGGGATGTTAATCATCCCTTGTACCATTATGTTGAAGTTTACAACAAGGAACAATGAAATTGGCATCCTGAAACAACATGACAACACCTACACTAGTGTGGGACCAGGAGGTCTTAGCAGCACCTACACTGGTGTGGGCTAAATTTGGTGCAATGTCTATTTTAATTTTCCCTTAATTAAGATGGACAATAAAATGTAATCTTATCTCATAATCACTTATAATATTTAATTGAGTGTGATAAACTCAGTTAGCTCATGAATTCCAAGTTGAAGGTAGTTGGTGAGGCATGCAGAGTAATTTTAGTTGTAACAGAGTTAGAAGTGCAAATGGTGCATTAGTTTAATGCATGTGTAATCAGTTAACTCAATTAAGTGAGTTAAAGTCAGTTGTGCTAGTTGTAACTGTTTGTTGCACTAGTGAGAGATCAAGTGAATTAAATATTATTTAATTCACAATCAGTGATCTAACATGCAACTGATGATTTACTATTATTAGCTGCATGCATGTCAGTTCCAGTGGAGACCTAGTTGAGATATAGGTGAAAGGGATGTTAACTATCAGTTGTAGGATTATTGGGTTGCACCCATGCAACCAAACACTCATTTGGATTTCCCATGATCCTTGTGCGGTTTAGGAAGGCCAAAATTCCTAAAGAATATGGATTGCATTCATCAGGAATTGCGCAAGTAAGGTAGGTTGTTTAGAGGTTGAGAATTGGATAAGTGTTGGTCAATTTTGTCTGGGACAATGTGAGACAATTGGCTGAGTACAGGAGAATCTTGTGAGAAGAGTGTATTGTAATTGTTTCATGTATCCATGATGAATATACAATAGAAGATAGTGGGGTTTTGAGCAGCAAGCTTTCCCTAGAAAATTATATGTGTTGTGGTTTGGTTGATTCTTATTTGCTTCATGTGATTGGCGATTGTGTTTAAATTTCCGCAATTGATTTGTAGAAGTGATTCAGTATCTAGCTTCAGGACGTTGTTAGATCAGATTGAATCCATGATATACATATTCTTTGTATAATTTCTACATGGTATTAGAGCACAGGAAATCACAATAGTGGAGGAGAAGTTGAGTTTGTGACTGAATAGAATTCAAATTTGTACAAGACTTTATTGGTGCTATAGGTGATTTAGGATCGAAATGGCTTTCAATGGCTTGAGATTGGAGTATGCACTTGAGAGAAGCTCTAACTATATTGCTTGGAAAGACAGGATGGAAGCAGTACTGGAGGACAATGGATTGAAGGAATTCATTGACAATGATGTTCCCAAACTCGCTGAGACAGATGCCGCAAATCTTGATCCATGGCAAAAGAAAGTTGCAAAGGCGAGGAGGATCTTATTAGAGGGAGTACGAGACCACATTGTCTCAATTCTCCATGGCAATGCCACACCATATGCAATGTGGAAAGCTTTGACAGATCTATTTCATAGCATAAATGATCATAGGAAATTGGCACTGAAAGATAAACTCAGGAAGATCAAGATGGAGAAAGGAGACTCCATGCAAAAATATTTAAAAAAGTTTGTCCAATGTTAGGATGAGTTTGGGAGTGTTGGCATTACTATCGATGATGATGATTTGGTGAGCCTAGCTCTTCTAGGACTTCCCAAGAGTTGGCATAGTTATTAGGACTTTGTCAATGGAAGGGAGAAGCTGCCAGATTGGGAACAACTTTGGTTAGATTTGGTGCAAGAAGAATTCAGGCAGAATACCGAGAATGGATCTTTATCTAAAAATGATGATGAAGAATATTGTGCTTTGGCTGCAAAGGAAAAGAAGGGGAAAGGAAAGAAATTTCATTCCAAATTTGAGTCTGGTGAAGAAGGCAAGCAGCGCGACATGTCTAAAGTGAAGTGTTTTCATTGTCACGAGCATGGACATTATGCCACTAATTATCCACAAAAGAAGAAGAACAAGAAGGCTTCAGGATCTGCAGCTGGTGAGGCTTTGGCCTCTCAATTTGAGCTTGACTTCTCATTGATCGCATGCATGATGTCAAGTGCAATGGGATCAGGGTGGTACTTGGATAGTGGTGCATCTTTCCACATGAAGGGAAACAAAGAACTTTTCAGTAGCTTGGAGGAGAAGGACCTCCAGATGCATATCGAAATGGGTGACGACGGAAGGTATAGCGCTACCGGGATTGGTACAGTTTCTTCCCAAAGACAGTCAAGTAAACCATTTTTGTTAAAATATGTAATGCATGTACCAGGCTTGAAGAAAAATTTAGTTTCAATTGCAATGTTGGAGGATAGAGGCTATGTTGTTGTTTTCAGTGAAGGAAAAGTTTTCCTTCGACACAAAGCAACAGGACAAGCCAAGAAGATTGGGATTCGTGTGAAGAATCTCTATAGACTTGATGTAGATGTGATTCCTACAGAGCTTCCAACCATTGGGAAGTGTGAGAAAGCCATGTAATTGACCCTTGAGAGGGAGCTTGATTTGCATGCAGATGAGGAACTCTTGGTTCCAAAGAATGAACCTCAAGATGTGGAGCAGCCACATGCGGAGGAACATGGAGTGGCAGAAACCACTCAAGTAGAGAAATTTCAAGCCAGATGGGTAGAGGGAGTACATGCAGCTATACCTCCAGGTGTGAGATGGGGCAATGTGCAGAATTAATCCCAAGAAGAAATTAGGCAGGGTTCATTGAGATAGTGTGTCTCATGGATCGAACCTGGCTACGAGGAGCCCACATTACAACAGTAGCAAGATTAGTTAGATTGATGCAATCAGATGTTAGGAGGACAAAAATCAGAGTGACAGATGTCGGATACTGGAGCGCAGATCAGAGTTGGCAATAGTGTAAAGTGCATGGATGCAGATGTCAATAGCGCAGAGAATCTAGTATACATCTGCAGTAGGTACCATCAGTCAGAAGACTCTGATGACATATGCATTATATTGATTTAGTTTTTTGGAGGCTATTCAGTTTCGAAAGTATTGAATGCAAGAGTTGTATGTGCGAGAAACACTAGAGAAGTGTCGCATGCAAGGACATTCGTTTCTTGTTGAGAGGGAGTGTTGAAGTTTGCAACAAGAAACAATGAAATTGACATCTAGAAACAACATGACAACAGCTACACTAGTGTGGGACCAGGAGTTCCAAGCAGCACCTACATTAGTGTGGGACCAGGAGTTCCAAGTAGCACCTACACTAGTGTGGGACCAGGAGGTCTTAGCAGCACCTACACTGGAGCGGGCTAAATTTGGTGCAATGCCTATTTTAATTTTCCCTTAATTAAGATGGGCAGTAAAATGTAATCTTATCTCATAATCACTTGTAATAGTTAACTGAGTGTGATAAACTCAGTTAGTTCATGAATTTCGAATTGAGGGTAGTTGGTGAGGCATGCAGAGTAATTATAGCTGTAACAGAGTTCGAAGTGAGGTTGGTGCATTAGTTTAATGCATGTGTAATTAGTTAAGTGAGTTAAATTCAGTTGTGCTAGTTGTAACTGTTTGTTGCACTAGTGATAGATCAAGTGAATTAAATATTATTTAATTAACAATCAGTGATCTAACATGCAACTGATGATTTACTATTATTAGTTGCATGCATGTCAATTCCAGTGGAGACCTAGTTGAGATATAGGTGAAAGGGATGTTAACTGCCAGTTGTAGGATTATTGGGTTGCACCCATGCAACCAAACACTCATTTGGATTGTCCATGATCCTCGTGCAATTTAGGAAGGCCAAAATTCCTAAAGAATAGGGATTGCATTCATCAGGAATTGCGCGAGCAAGTCAAGTTGTTTAGAGGTTGAGAATTGGCTAAGTGTTGCTTAGTTTTGTCCAGGATAGTGTGAGACAATTAGCTGAGTACAAGAGACTCTTGTAAGAAGAGTGTATTGTAATTGTTTCATGTATCCATGCTGAATATAAAATATAATATAGTGGGGTTTTGAGCAGCAGGCTTTCTCTGTGAAATTATCTGTGTTCTGGTTTGATTGATTCTTCTTTGCTTCATGTGATTGGTGATTGTATTTAAATTTTTGCAATTGATTTGTAGAAGCGATTCAGTATCTAGCTTTAGTACATTGTTAGATCAGATTGAATCCATGATATACATATTGTTTGTATAATTTCTACATATTACAACATCTATGTGTGTGTAGTAATATATGGACAATATACAATGAATAACCATCTTTAGTTAGAAAATAGGATTACTTTTAACCACAGCAACATGACTTTTATAATTGAAATGTAATCTTATATATACGTATGTATTATATCAAACATTTTTTAAATCATGATGAATTCTTAATTAGTTGAAGTAATATGGGCTAGGCCCAAGATCAAACTTAGTGGTTGCCACTATGACACGAAGGGTGTGCCAAATATACATGGAATTTATGACTGGGCTATGAAAATTTCTAAACATAGAAATCCTATTGCAGTGCCTTGATTTACTTCTCCTACTTGAATTGAATTACAAGTTAATTTTCTGAATTATTCAGTCAAATCAGAAAATTAAATACAACTACAAGCTACACAATTACATATCATTTATTGAATATAACGCACACATGAAAAAGTGACACAGATTTTTTGGACAAATGTCCCCGGAAAAACCCATTGTGGGAAAACCGGTGCAGCTAGCTTTGGAGGGTTTTATTACTATGTAGAATCTTATACAACAATTTATGGGCACCAGACATGGTTGGCCCTACAAAGAAAATCACAGCAATAATACCTCTTTCACTCAGAGACAGAAAATATGGCTAATTCACACCCTCAAACGCGATTTACAGAACTCAAGCCCTTTCTGGCCCACTGGAAACCCCAACGTTGTGCCTCAGCCCTTTGCATCAGCCTTTCTTGCCTGCGTCAGCCTCTGCGCTGCCCTGGAAGGGCCTGCGTCACCCTCTCTGGGCTTACGCTACCCTAACTAGGCTTGCGTCACCCCTGAAGGGTTCTTGTTGCCTCTACATTTCCTTCTCGCGGCTCTGGCTGAATTGCATTGTTGTGGTTGGCCCCTGCGTTACCTGGTATGTTGACTCTCTGCTGCTATTGTATTCTTCACCTTGGATCAGATCAACCCCACCAATCTATGCCCCTCGCTGCATTGCAAACTCTCTGAAATTCTTAGCAAACCACGCCCTAGAATTTCAACTTAGCTTCAGTGCTCTTCCAATGTGTGTACTCTCCAACTGACCCAAAGCCCTTCTCTTATACTTTTCTCGTTGGAAAACTAGCAGTCATGATCTAATATCTAATCAATGGCTAAGATTAGAGCTGCTTGATCCACGTCACATAGAACATTCTCATCACGTGTTTGATTTAATTCACTTTAATCTTTTAATTTTCCTAAGTTAGACTTAGGGTCCTTAATTAAAAATATTAATTATTTCAATATCTATCAAGCCAGATGGAATTTCTCCAAACCCTTTCTGGGTCTTAGAGATCTCATGTACTCCAGCTCCTCCAAAAAATTTAGGAGCTACATCACATCCAATGCTACTCCAAAATCTCAACTCTGGCATCGGTCCCCGCACTGATGCTTGGCCTGCTGTCGTTCACCACTACGTTGTTGCTGCTCTCTGTACTACTACCCGTGACTTAGCCACATTTGTACTGCAGCTCTCTCTCAAATTGCTACATCATGTTGCCAACTGTTGCACTGCAACTCAGTGGTTGAGAAGTAAGCAACTGAAGGACCCATGCCCAATCACTTACAGACAAGTCAGTCGGATTGCATCTCATCACTAAAGCTCCCTTGGTTGTTGCTCTGCACTGTCCTCTTGAAGCCACTGCATTGCTACATCTCTGCACTGCGTAAGCATCGCTTCCTTTGCGTTGTTGAAGTCCCATCAGCCCCTCTGTGATGATGCTTCTACGTTGTTGTTGCCTCTACATTGTTGCTTCTACGCTGATGTTGCCTCTGCACTGTGCTATTTCATCTACAACATCCCAACTCTGCCCACCACTTCACTATGATCCTATGCACCCACTGTTCCAGTCATCCCCACTATTGTCTAAAGGCTCTCGTAGCTCGTATGCGATCGAAGAGTCTGGGCACCTCAAGGATCCTGCCTCTACTCTGTAGTTTCTCTACAAATCAATATCGCCCCACATCTTCTCTCGAGGCACATGAGAAATCATGGCTACATCATCATCAAAGCCATCATCTTATTTAGTTGCCACAACCTTCGAATCAGAAGATTCCTTGTCCTTCTTCCTTAGAGGAAAATTGATGGCGAAGTGTCCAAGTTCACCACATTTAAAACATTTGATCTTTGGTAGATACCACTTCTTCTTCCATTGCTGCTTCTTAGATGCTAGGGCCGCATCTTCCTCTTCCTCCTTCTTCACTTTGCTGGATTCGGTGTTGGTTTGCCTCTTGGTCATCCAGTGGATTTCCTCTTGTCAGAGGATAGCCCACATGTCGTCCCAGCTTAGGAGGTCCTATCTGTCCAATATGCTTTGGACAAACATTTCCCATTCATCTATGACTGCATTTAGTGCAATCCTCACCATGACATCATCCTCCACTTTAACCCCCATGGAAATTAGTTGATCTTGGATCGTCTGCAACATGAAGAGGAAAGGATCGATGTCCTCCCCCTTATTCATCATAAACAACCTCATCTGGTTCTCCAAAAGCATCTTCTTCTCGACGAATTTCTCTTGATACATTGTGGTTAATGTTGTCTACATAGCATTAACCGTCTTCTTATCAAAAATGTGTGGGACCACATGATCCTTGACCCCGTCCATGATGAAGTGCTTAGCATGCGCCTTTGCTTCATTATGCGTCGCGAGAAGAGAAACATCAGTTGGTGTAGCCAAGACGTTCTCTGCATGCTTCTATAATGCATATGCCTCGAGGATCGTCATGATTCTGGCCTTCTAGATACCAAAGTTGAACAAGTCGTCCAACCTATCTTGATCACGTAGTCCGTACGATGCCATCTAGCTCAAAACAATCTGTAGAAATAGATAATCCTCTCCCTACTACTATTGCTACTCTCAACAAAAGCCCGAATCTAGGGTCCTTGGCAAAAAGGCACCCTCTATAGTAATTGCTCCCTCTCACAATTGATTTCCCTCCTTGGAAATCTGGCAATCTTTTGAATCATCCATCTTCGATCGCCCTCCTGATCGATCCTCAGATTTCTTTGTCAACAAAATTGTTGAGCAATTGTTCTCCTCCCACTCTTTGTCAACTTCGCTACGCACGATTTTGCACCGACAGAATCTACACCACACCAGTAACCTATGAAGATAACAACGTAAACTATGAAACAAGAACTATAAACTCGAAATGGGAACTCTAGCCAAAAAACCCCAAAAAACAGCTTGTAAACAAAAAGTGGAGGTGCTGGAATAACATATTTTATTTCAAAGGTAAATTTTCAACCTGTTTAAAAAAATGGCAATAAAATCCATTTTTTATGTGCCAAAAACACCCTCAAAATGAAAAGTGAAGATGTTTGAATAACATTTTTTTCAAGCACAAATTTTCAGCATTTTGAAATACCATGTAAAAGATAAAATATCATCACTAAAAAAAACTTAAAATTTCAAAAGAAAAATGAAAACAAAAATGTACAAATAAAACAAGAGTTAAAACAATAACAAAAAGATTAAAAAAAAAATAACTAAATAAAAATATATATTAGAAAAAATATATATATAAAATTAAAAAAATTGCGACAAGAAATCAAATATATAAAAGTATATAAACAAAGGAAAAAAAAAAAATAATCAAACATAAAAATAGAAAAACAAAAACAAAAACAAATTAAATAAAGATAAATAATAATAATAATAATAATAATAATAAAACAATAAAAAATATAGTTTAAATAAATGTCTTTTGGATTAATCACATTATTAGGAAAAAAAATATATAATTAAAGAAACAAAATTAGGGAAACAAATAAATAATACTTTATTAGACAATTTAAAAAAAAAAAAAATCAATAAAATTTAAAAATAAACACAATAAAAAAATTCAAAATTCAAAATAAAAATATTAGAGAACTAAAAGTAAAAAATATATATATAATTTTTTTTTAAATAAACGACAAAAAATATATATATATAAAAACATTGAAAAAAAATAAAATTAAAATATCTAAGAAAAAACGTTAAAAAAAGCCTAAAACAAATTAAAAATAATCACAATTAAAATGATTAAAAAAACATTAAAAAATAAAAAAAATGAACACACATATAATTAAAATTGAAATAATTTAATAAAGCATTAAAAAAAAAACTAAAAACAAATTAAAATTAAAAAAAAAAAATTAATAACAAATATATCAAAAAGTAAAAAAAAATTGTGGCCCTCAAGCCTTTGGGTGGGCTCAACCCAGGGGCCCGAGGGGCTGAAAGATGATTCTCAGACTTGGCTGGGGGGCAGCCGATTCTCAAAATAGGCTCTGAGCTCCATTGGGTGGCCCGAGGGGTGGCCAACGGAGCTTGGCCAGCTCTGTCAGCCCACAATGACCACCCGGCAAGGCTGGCCAGAGCCGATTCTTAGAATAATATATATATATATATATAACATTGAAAAAAAAAATCTAAAACAAATTAAAAAAATAATCACAATTAAAATAACTAAAAAAACATTAAAAAAATGAACACAAATATAATTTAAATTAAAAAAAAAATCAAAATAACTTAATAAAACATTACAAAATTTAAAAACAAATTAAAAGTTAAAAAAAAATTAATAACAATTATATAAAAAAATAAAAATAAATTATGGCCCTCAAGCCTTTGGGCGGGCTCAACCGTCGGGCAAATTTGATTCTCAGAATCATATTTGAAATCAGATTGGCAAGCCGATTGGGCAGATCCGATTCTGAGAATCGAATTTGCAGGTTGGCGGAGAAAATTTGATTTTCTGATAATCAGATTTTCCCGGCTAGGCGAGCAAATCCGGTTCTCGAAATTGGATTTGCAGGCCGGCGGGGCAAATCTGATTCTTAGATCAGAATTGACGAATTGAGGGTTCAAATCAGAATTTCGGCCATATAGGTAGATGCAGAGTGGCTGCGCCATTTCCAAAAACTGGTTATAATAAGCATCTGAAGCATTACTGAGTGGTTTTTTTCCATATGATTATTATTATTATTATTATTATTATTATTTTTTCTTTTTTTCATATATGTTACCTTTTGTGCAAAATTTCCCATAAAAGAATAGATATTTGGGTTCCTCTCACCGAGCTACACAATTTCAAAAAATAAATCAGCACAAACAGAGTCCTGAAAGCAATGTTATCGCTGATTTAAGATTGGTAGTTTTTCTAGGTTAGGCAAATCCGATTTTGAGAATCGGATTAAGAAAAAAAAAAAAAAAACTACCAATCTTAAATCCACGATAACTTTGCTTCCGAGACTCCGTTTGAGCTGATCGTATTTTTGAAATTGGGTAGCTCAATGAGAGGAACCCAAATATCTATTATTTTCTGAGAATTTCTGCTCAAAAGGTAACAAATCTAAAAAAACACCATGTGACAAAAAAAACACTCAATAATGCTCTAAATGCTTATTGTAACCAGTTTTCGGAAATGGCACACCAACTCTTCATCCACCTATGCAGCCAAAATTCTGATCTAAACCCACAGTTTGTCAATTCTGGTATAAGAATGGAATTTGCCCCGCCGACCTGCAAATCTGATAATAAGAATTGGATTTGCCCACCCAACTGGGAAAATTCAATTCTCAAAATCGGATTTTCCCCGCCGACCGGACAAATCCGATTCTCAGAATCAGATATGCCCTGCTGGCCTGCCATTCCGATTCTCAGAATCGGATTTGCCTGCTGACCGCGCAAACCCGAAATGGCACAGCAAGTGTTTTTGGAGTGATGATATAAGTTTTTTGGATTTGCGTGTCGTGGCGGCCCCTCGGGCCACTCGTCCAGCCCTGCTGGGTGGCCCGAGGGGTAGCCTTCATGGGCCGACGGAACTTGGCCAGCTCTACCATCCCACGGTGGTCGTCCTCGGGCAACCCATCGGGGTTGGCCGAAGCCGATTCTGAGAATCGGCTCCGGCAAGCCCCGCCGGGTGGCCCGAGGGGCGACCATGGTGGGCCGGCGAAGTTTGGCTGGCCCACGGCAGCGGCCCTCAGGCAACGCAACTGTTTTATTTTTTTATTTTTAATTTTTTTAATGATTTTGTTTTAATTTTTTTTTTTTTAATAAAATTATGTGATTTTTACTTCGTGTTTTAAGATAAGAAAAAAGACATTAAAAAATTACAAATTAAAAATTTGTATAATGTGATTTTCACTTGATTCTTTATGTGAATCATTTAATTTTTGGAAAATAAATGTTAATATTATTAATATTTGACATAAAATTCATAAAAATTACTAATTTTTATACTTATTCTGGTTAATCTTTTTTCTATAAAAATGGTTTATTTGACATATCACTTTTACCAAAAAGACTCAAAATGTGTATTTTTCAGATATATCTATATTCGAAATGTGTATTTTTATGTAAATTGTTAAAAATTCTTGTTTTTTTAGTGGCAAGTATTTCATGGGAAATGAAATATTATTTAACAATATATAATTAGATATAAGATCGAAACTTTAAAATTTTGGTTTTTTTTTTTTTTTAACACTACAAAAAATCAAATATCTCACTACAAAAATCATGGAAAAAAAAACTTGAAAGACACTTTAAAAAAAGTGAAGAGGAATAAGACGAGTACTTAAAAAATTGTTAAATTTAAAAAATAATTATTAGCGTTAAATATATTAGAAAATTTAAAGTAAAATAAGTTTTCTAAAAAAATGGAAGATGTTGACATCAACACTTTCAAAATCAACATAAAAATCACTAACATTTTAAAAATAATGTTTATATTTGATACATTAGAAAATTTAATGTGTAAAAAACATGCAAAAAAAAAAAAAGAGTATTCTGAATCAACACTTTTCAAAATAAAATGATTTTTTTCTACCTAAAAAAAGCGGGTACTCGTTTCTTTTCCCGTTCCAAAGTTTACATTGTTAAATCTGAAGCTCTGCTTCTAGACTCTGGAAAATTTGCATAACAACCTCAAAATTGGACTGCGTCCCTCTGGCTGGCCTTTGCGTGAGCAAACTTGCTCAATGTAGCCTCTACGCAGTGACTATGCAGTGCATATTGCTCCTGCATCACCCTGGAAGGCTCTGCGTTGCCTCTGTGTCACTCAGTTGGGACTGCGTCAACCCCTGCATGGCCTCTACTGGGACTGCATCTTCCTGGTGCTGCGTTGCCCTCTCTAGAACTCTACTGCTTAAGCTGCCTTCTCTGCAGCAAAAAATTCTTCAATCGTTTTGCTGGTGATTCAGCTTGATCTGCAATGCTTTGATACCATGTGAAAATTTCTAAACATAGAAATCCAACTGTAGTGTCTTGATTTACTTCTCCTACTTGAATTCAATTACAAGTTAATTTTATAAATTATTCAGTAAAATCAACAAAGTAAACACAAATTTAGCCTACACAATTACATATCATTTACTGAATATAACGCACACATGACAAAGTGAAAAACAGGTTTGTTGGACAAATGTCCCCGGAAAAACATAATGCGGAAAAACTGGTGCAACTAGCTTTGGAGGGTTTTATTCTTATGCAGAATCTAAATACAACAATTTCTGGGCACCAGACATGGTTGGCCCTATAGAGAAAAATCATGGCAGTAATACATATTTCACTTAGAGACATAAAATATGGTTGATTCACACCTCAAACAATATTTACATATCTCGAGCCCTTTCTAGCCCACTGGAAACCCTAGCGTTGTGCCTCAGCCCTTTGCGTCAGCCTTCTTGCCTACGTCAGCCTCTACGCTGCTCTGGAAGGGCCTGCGTCACCCTCTCTAGGCTTACGCTGCCCCTAGGCTGCCTTGACTGGGTCTGCGTCACCCCTAAAGGGTTCCTGCTGCCTTTGCGCTACCTTCTCGTGGCTTTCGCTGAACTGCATTGCTGTGGTTGGCCGCTGCGCTACCTAGAATGTTGTCTCTATGTCGTTCATGTATTCTTGGCCTTAGATCGATGATCCCCACCAATCTCTGCCCCTTGAATGCACTGCAAACTCTCTCTAAAATTCTTAGTAAACCACGCCCTAGAATTTCAACTTAGCTTCAGTGTTCTGCACGTGTGTGCACTCTCCAACTGACCCCAATCCCTTCTCTTATGCTTTTCTCGTTGGCAAACCAATGACTGTGATCTAATCTCTAATCAACGGCTAAGATTAGAAGTTGTTTGATCCACGTCACTTAGAACATTCTCATCACATGTTTAATTTAATTCACTTTAATCTTTTAATTTTCCTAAGTTAGACTTAGGGTTCTTAATTAAAAAGATTATTATTTGAATATCTATCAAACCAGATGGAATTTCTCCAAACGCTTTCTGGGTCTTGGAGATCTCATGTACTCTAGCTCCTCCACAAAATTTCAGAGCTATAGCACATTTGGTGCTACTCCAAAATCTCAATTAGCAAGAGTCGAGACTCCATGAGGGTGAGGAAGCCTACTCCTTAAGCCTTATCACAACAGGCCAATGATGACCTCCATTGGAATTTGAAATCGAGTAGAGACAATAACATCCCATTGTGCCACTTGGTCTTCCACAATGAGAAATGTATTATATAAACCATAATAAATAATATGAATCATAATAAATAGTCATTTTTGTCTTAATCTCTCTTTACTCTTATGTTCTTACTAGAACCATCCAGTATAGGAGGAGATGACTATGTGCAAATGTTTGTAAACACTTAACATTTTGTACGTTGACTAAATCAAAAAATAATAAAAGGTTAAAAGTAATATAGAGTCTAGTATGGGGGACATGTTTTAGTGTCAATAAATGAATGTAAACATTTAAAAGTTGTCTCGATTAATAATAAAAAGTTAAAAGTAATATAAATAATGAAATTCAATCTGTTATATTGTAATTTTGTTTTTCATGGCACCTTAGTCCCTACAATTCAAGTTAGAATTTATGTTGTTGGAAAATTTGCATAAATAATTATAACTTACATTTATCAATACTAATTAATAGTTGTAAATTGGAAAACATCTTATAGTCATGCTTTGGCAAGAACTAATAAATTGAGATGTAAAGTGGATAAGTAAATTGCTTGGCATAGAACTTTCATTAATTTTAGAGGGTAGTAACCACTATTAAGTCTACACATTTGCAATTTTACTCCTACAAAAGTGTCAAGGAAAACCTAAATAATGATGGGAAGTAAATACTAGTATTTATATTCATTTACATCGTATTCCTATTCTTTTTTTATGCAAAAACTTGCTTAAACTATGGTGGGAAGTAATAGATGGTAAATATGTTATTTACCTAAATATGATATTTTTTCAAGGATTTTATCTATGGATGGGTAAAGCTTAAGAACAAAAAATCACTACAGAAATATCTAAAATTATGCCTGAATATTGCAACCATATCCATAAATTATGGCATAAAATATATAAGGCATTTATCCGCTTGGCATTCTATTGTGCAAAGGCTCCAATAAGGCTTTATTATGGTCCAATCAAATGTTTGAAAATTAACTTTTTTAATAATATTGTATGATAAATATTTGTTTTTCAAAGTTAAACATAAAAATTTGCATTGGCCAATGCTAAGCTAATCGTAATTGTTAAACTCAACCATGGAATAAACAAGAATAGCCAACATAGAAAAATAATCATGAGTTTATTTATTATTCACAATTATATACATTTATAATACATTAGGTGACCCTTGGATTCCACATTTCAAGGTCTCTTGGACTTTCTTTGACTGTCCATTTCCCACACCTTAACCTTTAGCGGATTAGGTGTCCAACATCCCCCCCTTAATCCAAAGTGGTATGTGTGAGTCCAAGAAAAGAGATTTAATACAAAATTTGCAAAGTATGCATGGAAACACTAGGCTGAATGAGCTCTCTGAAATGTTTGCATAAGGAGGTGGTTTAAGGATGACCACCAACACTGGAACGCTTAGTGCGATTCCCTTAACTCTTCCAAATCTAGCAAGAAGCTGAGGTCTTTTGCTAGAGGATGTGCTCCTCACATTTTTAAGAGGGGGACCTTCAACCTGGAAGAAGGGAGGTCTACAACCTGCGATGGTTTAAGGATGACTACCAACTCTGGAATGCTTGATGCATTTCGTGGAACTCTACCAAAACTGGCAAAAAGCTGAAGTCTTCTGCTAGAGGAAGTGTCCCGAATTCTTTAAAGAGGAAGAATATTAACCTCACATATATGGTTTAGGGCTGACCACCAACCAAAGGCATGCTCATGGGCATTTGTGTCTTATGCTACAACTCTGAATCTGGAATGGCAAGTTGTGGCTCAGGCTTGCTTGAATTTATGTGTCTCTGGCTACAACTCTGAATCTGGAATGATAGGTTGTGGCTCAGGCTCGCTTGATGTGGATTTGCAGTTTGTAGATGACCATCATTCCCCCCCCTGTCAAATACGAGGTGAGATGATGGTGAAAACTCAACTGCAATACTTTTTAATATTCTAAAAGAAATTTTGTCATATGATTGAAACATCTTCTTGGTTGTTGATGCCCATTGCCAAGAAGTGATCCATCCAAGATGAATCTTTACTCTTGCAGGAGGCTTGTTTCTGAAGAATCTGTGTGAAGAATGAGTGTGTTTAGCACAGTGCTTTCATAGGGGAAGATCGGAACAATGATCTTTCATATGCCCAACTTGGTCAGAGTGTTGGCATTTCACAATCTATTGTTGTTGTTGTGGAAGAGGAACGTAATCTAGAATAGTTGAAGGTGAGCTATCATGAAGAAATCTGACACTCTGAAGTTGAAAGGGCTTGGAATAGTCCAGAATATGAAAGGAAACCTCCTTGTTAAATCCAAGAGTAGTTTTGTGCTTGTTATGGACAAGCTCTTCCCAAGGTTTGATGATGGGAGTTTGTCTCAATGTTTTGAACAAAAAGCTCAGAATGATGACTCTGTTTCTATAATTCTTCTTGTTGTAGTTGAGATTCAAGCTCCAAAAAATCAATCTCATCTTGTGCATTTTGTAAACATGCTAGAATATTAGAGACATTGTCCTTACTGATTTGGACTGTGTTGTTAGTAGTGGACATGATTACAATTCTTAATAATTCTAATAATCCATGAATTTTTGTCATTGTTCAAACAACTCTAGTCATGAAATGATCACAAATGTACTTGTAATATTCTTCCAAAATAAATGTGCCGAATTATAAGAGGGAAATCTACTCAATCAATAACCTTTTGCAAGCAATGAATATTATCCTTGAAAATGTGATTCTCCTTGTGTCTCACTTTCATGAGTTCCTCTACTCTATGTCAACAAAAAACACGTTCATTAAAGTATCCACATGGAAAACATATTGAAAGTTGGCCAGACACCACAATAAATATGGCTCTGTTGCATTAGCTTCCTGTGTTATTTTCTGTTTGCTGCGAAAAAACTGAATTCTGGTGATTTTTTGTAATTTTTGTAATTTTTATTTTTGCAGAGGTTTTTCTGGGGGAGGTCAGACCTAAGGGAGGTCGTACCTGGGGGAGTTCTTACCTAGGGAAGGTTGTACCTGTGGGAGGTCAGATCTCGGGGAGATCGGACCTCGGGGAGGTTGGAGAAGGGGAGGTGGAATAGGGGGAGGTGAGGGCGGAGGAAGGGAGGAGCAGGAGAGCCCGTAGGCTAGCGGAGGGAGGGAGCCCACAGAGGGGGTTATGGGAGTATGGAGCAGGGAGTGGCAAGGAGAGGAGCGTGTTGTGTAACCAGCTCTAAAAAGAGAAGAAAAGAGATATCAACGCCTTAGAAATGAGCCACTTCGAGGGGGCAACCTCCAATACATTACATAAATGAACAATTCTTGGATGATACAATTTACAAAACCTCCTTTCTATATATAAGAGTCCATGGGGCCATAATGTAACCTAGTGGGCCACAATGTAATCCTAGCTGACCTAACAATAATGATTTAAGGGCACAATAATAACAAAATGGGGGTTACAAGGGTACAATAATAACAATAAGGGGGTTACACTAACAACAATAAGGGACTATACTAGTAATATAGGGACCTAACATGCCCCTCTCCTTCAAAAAAGGGTTGTCCTCAACGCTTGAGTAGCTCTGGGTGCTTCTGTATAAAATTCTCATCCTCCCATGTAGAATCTTCAGTGGGTAAGTTCTTCCACTTGATGAGATACTCCGAAATTGATCGATTCCGTAGTTGTCGAGTTCTTGTTTCCATGACCGCTTCTGGTTCCAATATGATTTTTCCTTCCTCATCAAGTTCTGGCAATATTGTTTGAACTGGAAGATTTTCTCCTATAACCTTCTTTAAGCATGAAACATGGAAAACTGGATGTACTCGCGAAGAAGTAGGAAGATCCAATTTGTATGCCATAGTACCAATCTTTTGCAACATCTTGTAAGGACCATAGTACTTTGGCGATAATTTATTATCCTTCTTAGCTTGCTTGAGGGACATTTGTTTATATGGTTGTAGCCGTAAAAATACCCAATCTCCCACATCAAAACTTCTCTCGCTGCGATGTTGATCTGCCTGTTGTTTCATTCGATTTTGTGCCAAATTCAGGTTATCCTTTAAGAGTTGGAGAACTTCTTGCTGATGCTCGATGTGATCTTCCACTGCTTGAACCTTCGAATTTTCCCTTAAAGATGATGTGATGGATGGTGGATGATATCCATAAAGTGCCATGAATGGGGTCATTTTTGCTGCAGTATGGAAGGAAGTGTTATACCACCATTCAGCGAGAGGTAACCACTTGACCCATTGTGTTTGTTTATCAGATACAAAAAAACTAAGATATCCTTCCAAACATTTATTTACTATCTCAGTTTGACCATCAGATTGAGGATGATAAGATGAGCTATGAGCTAATTGAGCACCCAAACAAGAAAATAACTCCGTCCAAAAATTTCCAGTAAAAATGGGATCTCTGTCGCTCACAATAACCCTTGGGCTTCCATGTAGCTTTTGAATTCTATCCATAAATGTAGTAGCAACTGTACTTGCTTTAAATGGATGAGATAATGCACAAAAGTGTGCATACTTGTAAGTCTATCAACTACCACCATGATGACACTCTTTCCTTCGGACTTAGGTAAACCTGTGATAAAATCCATTGAAATCTCCTCCCAACGTTGACTTGGAATGGATAAAGGTTGTGGAAGTCCTGGGGTCTTAATTGTTTCCACTTTATTCTGCTGGCAAACCAAACATTCCGCCACAAACTTTTGAATATCAGATTTAAGGCCATCCCAAAAAAATTCTTTCTTCACCCCGTGGTAAGTTTTTAAAAATCCTGAGTGTCCTCCTAAAGGAGAAGTGTGCAATTCCAGAAGAATCTTTGTTTTAGTTGGGAATTCTTGCAAAGATATAAGCAATCTTTGTACCATAAGGAATCATTTTTCCAACTAAATGTATCAGATGTACTAGGATCTTGCTGCAACTTTTGAATGAGTGTCCATACATCTTTGTCCTTCTTCCATTCATCTCTTGCTTCGCTTATCCAATCTGGTTGGATAATAGAAATGGCACAAAGCAATGCTTCCACCTCTTCATTCTTTCTTGAGAGTGCATCTGCAACAACATTAAGCTTTCCTTTTTTGTAGATTATTTCAAAGTCATAAACCAACATCTTTGTGACCCATTTTTGCTGCTCTTCTGAAGATATTCTTTGTTCCAAAAAGTGTTTAAGACTATCATGATCAGTTTTTACCTTGAAGTGTCTTCCCATTAGGTAAGTTCGCTATTTCTTTAGTGCATGCAGTATTGCTAACATTTCCTTCTCATAAATAGGTTTCTGTAAATACTTTCCTTTGATTGGATGACTTTCAAAAGCAATGGGTCTTCCTTCATGCATTAAAACTGCACCAATTCCATTTCATGAGGCATCACATTCCACAATAAAGGTTTTTGTGAATTCTGGCGTAGCTAAGACCGGGGCTAGGCACATTGCCTCTTTAAGATGTTCAAAGGCCTTAGTTGCTTCAGGAGTCCATGAAAATGCATCTTTCTTCAATAATGTTGTTAGAGGTGCTGCTATTCTCCCATAATTCTTAACAAACTTGCGATAATACCCTGTTAACCCGAGAAATCCTCGCAACTTCTTTATGGTTGTGGGGACTTTCCATTCCTTAATGGCTTTAATTTTGTTAGGGTCTACTTTAACACCCTCGTCAGATACAATGTGACCCAAATATTCCACCTCTTGTACTCCAAAGAAACATTTTGGATTTTTTTGCATATAATTGTTTCTCCTGCAATAGTTTGAGCACCCTGTCAACATGTTCAACATGATCCTTCCAAGACCTGCTATAGATTAGTATATCATCAAAAAATACTAGCACAAATTTTCTAAAGAAGGGTTTGAAAATGGAATTCATCAACCCTTGAAATGTAGAAGGTGCATTGGTAAGGCCAAAAGGCATGACCAAAAATTCATAATGACCTCATGAGTTCAAAATGCTGTTTTTGGAATATCTTTAGTCTTCATTCTAATTTGATGATATCCTGAATGAAGATCCAACTTGGTAAAATAAATTGCTCCATGTAATTCATCCAATAATTCATCAATCACAGGAATGGGAAATTTATCTTTAATGGTGAGCTTATTGAGCTCCCTATAATCCGAACACATTCACCATGATCCATCCTTCTTGTGTACCAATACTACAGGAGCAGAGAAAGAACTTTGACTGGGTTGAATTATACCCGCCTCTAACATTTCTGCAATCATACGTTCAATTTCGCTCTTTTGGAAGTAAGGATATCTATAAGGCCTGATGTTTGGAGGAACACTTTCTAGAATCAAATGAATAGCATGATCATGATCACGAATAGGTGGGAGTCCTTTGGGAGTTTCAAACACCTTGGAATGATTGTCCAAGACTTGTTGGAGATCCGCAGAAATAGATGATTTTGATGTCGGAACTTCTAGTGAGCATAATTGTGCAATTACGCCTCGTTGTTCTTTCTTTAGAAGCTTTGTCATGACATTAGAGCTTATTATCCTTCCTGGCTTTCCTTCAATACCCCGTAATTCGACTACCTTTCCTTCTGAAAAAAATTTCAAGAAAAGTTCTTGAAAATTAAAAGCTACCGTCCCCAAAGATTGTAACCATTGTACTCCTAGTACAACATTAACACCTCCTATAGGAATGGAAAACATTGGAATAGTCAATACATATTCCCCCATGGTTAGCTTAATATTATGGCATTTTCCAGAGCAATTTATAGTTCCTCCATTTGCAACCATCACTTGACATTCTAGTGCTGGGTATAGGAAACAATTTAATTCCTTGGCTACCTTACAATGAATAAAATTATGGGTGCTACATGAATCAATCAACACTATTACCTTTTTCTTCTTGATTTGTCCTTGTATCTTGAGAGTTTGAGGAGTGGTAATTCCTGCCAGTGCATTACACGATATGGTCGGATTCATTTCTTCCTCTTCTAGGGTTGGTTCCTGGTGTATATCCTCTTCTTGTTAATTTTCTTCTTCCTCTTCACAATCTATGTTAAATAATTTCTTCTCAGCACACTTATGACCTTTAGTGTATTTTCTATCACAACTGTAGCAAAGCCCTTTTGCTCTTTTTTCTTCCAATTGTTGTGGTGTCAACCTTGTAGGTTGTGGAAATCTAGACGTGGCAACACTTCCTTCTTTATAGAATTGAGTGGTAGGCTTCCTTGTCGCCATTATTTTACATTCAACTTTTCTTGCCAACCTGAATGCCTTCTCCAATGAATCTGGTTCCAAAAAATGAACTTCATGTTGGATGTTATCCTTTAAAGTGCCTATGAAGAGATCGATCCTATGTTCCTCTGGAATATCAGTTACCCTTATATTCAATTTTTGGAAGTCCTCAATGTGCTGCCTCACTAAACCCTTTTGTTTGAGATTTATCAATTGGCTAAAGAAGGTGTTGCTCTTTGTATCCTCATAATGTGCTATCATTTCCTCCGTAAAAATTGACCAAGTGACAATTTTTTTATGGGAGCAAAGCCACCGATACCATACAAATGTATTTTGTTCTAAATGTAAAGTTGCAATGCGTACCTTTTGTGTGTTTTACACATTATGGAGATCAAAATATTGCTCCATCTGTAGTATCCATGTTACAGGATCCTTTCCATCAAACTTCCTCATATCCATTTTTGAAATATGGTGGTTCTTCCCTCCAACAGTAGAGTTTATGAAATCACGATTAACATTTATTTTGTTCTCATCATGAGTTTCCTCTACTATCTTTTCACCATTAGGAAACATTTCTTGTATCAACTTTCCAAAACCTTCGATGTCTACTTTTAGATCTTTCTTCATGTTTTCCATGTTGTCTTTCATTTTTTCATCGATCTTAGCTTCCATGTCATCCATCTTAGCTTCCATGCCCACTTCCATGCCATCCATCTTAGCTTCCAAACCATTCATCTTAGCTTCCACGCCTTTCTTCAAACCATCCATCTTAGTTTCCACGCCTTTCTTCAAAACTTTCATTTCATTTTTTGTTGTTCTTTGCGAGAGCGAAATTTGTTGCACTTGCTCTTGTAATTTTGATATGTCATGTTGCCATTCTTCGTCTTCATGAGTCATAGTAGAGCCTTCTAAAGGCTTAATGGGTGTTGAATTCTTTTTAGAGGCCATTTTAGAATCCAATATTGATATCTATTCTACAATAGGCCCTTGCAATCAATTCAAATTGATTCTTCAAACAAGACTTATGCAATTCGGAAAAGAGAAAATACACACCTTTTACTTGCTTTGAGGAGCTCGATATTGAAATTGTATTATATCTGTGATTGCGGATCTTCAATATCTGAAATTCAGCATTGAAGTAGCCCTCTGAATTCTCTTTTGAATGCCACAGGTATGACCTGATTTGGATTCTCTAAGACAAAGTTGTGTCCAATCTCCCACAATGACCTAATTATGGACTGGTTCAGTAGAGCGAACTTGTACGACTTGCCACGTGTCACTGTTTCTTCCTTTGTCTCTGAAATTGATAGCCAAGAAACTACAGTCTGTGTACTTGCGACCACTTTTTACGACACTCTAATTCGATTCCCAGAGAGAGAGTTATTGAACTTTTCCAACAATCACCTCTTTGAGATGCAATTCAGGAGCCTGAAAAAGCACTACCTTCCACAGATCATATCTCCAAAAATATTGCGAACCAAGCTCTGAAATTTTTTGAAGAATTTGCTCTGGATTCTGAAACTTCGTAGAAACAAAGTTATAGTGGAAATGCCACGATGACCTATTTAGGAGCCTGAAAACAGACCTAACTTCCACAGATCATATCTCCGAAAATATTGTGAACCAAGCTCTGAAATTTTTAGACAATCTTCCTTAGGATTTGGCTTTGCACCCTAAAAATTTCAGCTTCTGAAACTTCGTAGAAAAAAATTTATAGCGAAAATTCCACGATGCCCTGTTTGGAGCAGCGAAACCCTAGAATCCAAAGCTCTGATACCAAATGTTGTGTAACCAGCTCCAAAAAGAGAAGAAAAGAGATATCGACGCCTTAGAAATGAGCCACTTCGAGGGGGAAACCTCCAATACATTACATAAATGAACAATTCTTGGATGATACAATTTACAAAACCTTCTTTCTATATATAGGAGTCCATGGGGCCATAATGTAATCCTAGTGGGCCACAATGTAATCCTAGCTGACCTAACAATAACAATTTAAGGGCACAATAATAACAAAATGGGGGTTACAAGGGTTCAATAATAACAATAAGGGGGTTACACTAACAATAATAAGGGATTATACTAGTGATATAGGGACCTAACAGAGCGGGAGGTAGGAGGAAGGGGAGCCCGCAGAGGGGGTTGTGGTAGGTGGAATCAGGGAGTGGGGAGGAGAGCAGGGAGTAGAGGGAGCGACGATAGCAGCTGTGGGAGGGAGGGAGCAGCAACATAAGTTACGGTCGGGAGCTGAGAGGAGGGGACTGCGACGAACTGGGGAGCTGCAGGAGGGAGCAGTGCTGCGAGAGTAGGGAGAAGGGAGCTGGAGGTTGGGAGCGTTGTGGGAGCCGGTGACAGACATAGCGGAGGTGGGATATGGAAACAGACAACGTGGAGGCTTGGGGTTGCTTATGGAGGAGCGACGAGCAGCTATAGGAGCCTGTAGGTGCTGTGGGGGAAAGCAAAAAACAATTTATTTTTTTTAACGCAACAAAACAAACTTTCAAATAATTCAGGCCAAGAGGGCCAAAAACAATTTTTGAACGCAACAAAACAATGCAAAATATTTTGAAGGTTTACATAGGCCACAAAAAATAAGTTCCTCACACAAGATTGAGCTGGTTATGAACATACAGCTCTGATACCATGTTAAACTCAACCATGGAATAGACAATAATAGCAAGCATAGGAAATATATGCGTAAGTTTATTTATTATTCACAATGATATACATTTATAGTACATTAGGTGATCCTTGGATTCCACATTCCAAGGTCTCTTGGACTTCCTTTGACTGTCCATTTTCCACACCTTAACCCTTAGAGGATTAGGTGTCCAACAGTAATCAACTGACAATTCAATTACTGGAGTCTTGCCTTGGCAAGGACTAATAATGATTTCATAACCATATTTAAATTTAATTAATAAGCACATAAAAACTTAATACTTCAATAAACTTACAACATAACAAGATCTATAACCATGGATATTCATCCCCACTTTACCATAGATATTATTAACTTGTAAATAGGTTTGGTACAATACCATGGGCTAATACAATGGCTTATCAATACCACATGCCCAAAAATCATAACTCATTTCATAATAAAAAGGTAAAAATGTAAAATATCTTAGACCTTACATATAGTATTGATTACACAAAGTGATAATTCTCAATCACATGGATGGAGGTGGGGAGGGGGGGTGGGTGAGAGGGAAAAAGAGAGAAATGGAGGGGGAGAGGGGGGGGTAAGAGAAGGAGAGAGGGAAGGAGATGGACAGAACTGGAGGGCAAAGAGAGAGAGGGAGAGTGATGGGAAGGGGAGATAAAGGGCGGTGTGAGAGAGAGGATGAGAGGGAGAGAATGAGAGAGGGAGGAGGAGAGAGTGAGAGGGGATAACAAAGACATAAAGAGATAGAGTAGAGAGAGAGAATGACAATGGAGAGATGGATAGAGGGTGAGGAATAGAGGAGAAGAGAGAAGACAAAGAGAAGGAGAGTAGAAAGATAAGGAGAGAAGGGGTAGAGAGAGAGGGAGGAATAGAGATGGAGGGGGGAGAGAAAGAAGGAGAGATGGGGGGATATAATGATAGAGTTGGAGGGAAAAGAGAGAGAAAAATAGATATAGAGAGAGTGATGGGGGGAAGAGACAAAGGGAGGCGGGAGATAAAGGGGGAGAGAGATGGATATGGATGGGGGGTGAGAGAGAGGGAAGAACAAAAACATAGAGAGATATACATGGATAGATAGAGAGGGAGTAACAGGGGAGAGATGGAGAGAGAGCGAAAGAGAGAGGAGAGAAGAAGAAAATATAGAGAGAGGGAGAAGGAGATAGTGAAAAAGTTAGATGGCAGAGAGAGAGAGTGATGGGGGGAGAGACAGAGGGAGGTGGGAGAGAAAGGGAGAGACAAGACTTGAGAGAGAGGGAGGGAGGGAGAGACAGAGGGAGGTGGGAGATAAAGGGAGAGACAATAATTGAGAGAGAGGGAGGGAGGGAGAGACAGAGGGAGGTGGGAGAGAAAGGGAGAAACATGACTTGAGAGAGAGGATGGGAGAGAGATATGGAATTGGAGGAGGAGAGAGAGGGGGGAGGAAGAAAGACAGAGAGAGAGAGAGGTGGAGAGAGAGAGGGGGAGTGACAAGAGAGAGACGGAGAGAGTGAGGGAGAGAGGAGAGTGAGAGGGAAGAGAGAGAGATGAAGAGAAGGGGAAGAGATAGTGATCCATATTTATGCATAAATGAAATGAAATACGGATTTAAACAGAAACACAAATATATAGAAAAAATTGAACTTTAATTCATTAATAACAAATACTGAAAAATGTTTACAGGCATAATGTAATTAAACTGGCTGGGGTGATGGTAGTTATCTCTGAGAAGATATGTGACAGTTACATGCCTTCAGAATTGTGTACAATGATACTTGAAGGCCTTTTTTATTATTGAGAAACAATGTAAAACCATAAACATCCAAAAACCTAACCCAAGGAGATGAAACACAAAAAGTGTTTGAACAAATTGGGGTTAGTTGACACGTCAACTTCCTAGGGTTGTAACTTTGGCATAAAATCTCTGTTTGAAATGTACGATCCCTTATTAGAAATATCTATTTGAGGAAAAATTTTGATTTCATGCCACTGATATATGTTGTGAGTGTTCCTATTTTCCAAAAAAACATCGTTTAGGGCCTTAAAATGACTCCGGAAGTTTAGGACCCGAAAAGTTTCCAAAAATAGTAAAATGTGCTAGAAATTATGAAACTGAAAGGAAATAATGTTGGGGTCTAAGTGGAATAGGTGGGTGGACACCAATGTCCACTTAGATCAGTCTTCCCCCCCTTATGAAGCAATGGTCCCCATTGCATTGAGTGCCTCCATGAGATGGGAAAATTTATTTTGCACTCAGTCCTTGGTGAACCACTTGCCTTGGTGTAGGAGTTGGCCAACTTTGACGACCCAATACAGTTGGATCCTTTGTTGGTGAGTTTTATTAATCTATGTATCCATGATCTAATCAATCATGCCCTATTCAATGCAATTTGGGTTGAGCTTTGTTGGTGTCAATTGCTCAGTAATCTCTGATGTGTCCAACAATGGTGGAAAGTATGGTTTAAGGCGGTCTACATTGAACATTGTGTAGGCCAGGGAACAGAGGAGTGTTCAGGTAGAAAGCATTGCCACCCAGAACCTTGGTGAAGGTGTAAGACCCATATGAGAGTGGTCAAAACCTTTGATGGGATTTCCTAATTTCTAGCAAAATTTACTATTTTTGGCAAATTTTCAGGTCCTAAACTTTCAGACCCGTTTTGAGGCCCTAAATAACATTTTTTTAGAAAACAGTAAAACCCATATGTTATGGGTATATAGTTTCAAGTTTTTTTTTTCTTATATAGATCTTTCTAGCTAGGTATTGTACGCGTTAAATGAAGATCATATGCCAAATTTATGACCCCGGAAAGTTGATGTACTAACTAACCCCAATGGGACCCAAAAACTTGGAGGAACCATTCCCGAGGACCATGACCTTCCACTTACTTTCAGAGTGAATAAAAAAAAACAATTTTCTTAGTCTAGGAGATGATCTTACTACATCACTTAGCAGAGATCAAAGAAAGGGCGGTAGGTGAGGCTACCACCGATATCTTGTATAGCTTACTACCCAAAGTAATAATAATAGTGTGAGGCCTAGACTCATACACAACATGAAATTTACACAAGTATGGTTGGTCTAATAATACATCACAAACTTGAGAGATGGAGAGAGACTTATGGAGAAAGGAGAGAAGAAGAAAATAGAGAGAGAGAGGGAGAGAAGGGGAAGAGAGAGAGAGAGGGAGACACAACAATGGAGGGGGGAGAGAGTGAGAGGGGGAAAACGATATAGGGAGGGAGAGAGTGAAAAATTTGGAGGGAAGAGAGAGAGAGAGGGAGACACAACAATGGAGGGGGGAGAGAGTGAGAGGGGGAAAACGATATAGGGAGGGAGAGAGTGAAAAATTTGGAGGGAAGAGAGAGAGAGAGAGTGATGGGGGGAGAGACAAAGGGAGATGAGAGAGAAAGGGAGAGAGAGGGAGGGGGAGAGAGAGATGTAATTTGAGGGGGGGAGAGAGAAAGACACAAAGAGAGAAAGGTGGAGAGAGAGAGGAAGTGACAACGGAGAGATGAAGAGAGAGTGAGGGAGAGAGGGGAGCAGGAGGGAAGAGAGGGAGAGAGAGAGAGAGAAGTGGAAGAGAGAGTGATCCAGATTTATGCAGGAATGAAATGAAATACAAATTTAAATAAAAACACAAAGATGTAGTCAAAATTGAACTTCAATTCATTAATAAAAAATATCGAAAATATTTTTTTTTGGTAAGTTGTGCTAATTCTATTAATTCTAAAACATATAAGTACATAGTTTACAGGAAGGGTTGGTAAGCTGCGCTTAACCAATCCCTGCCTTTGTTACACTGTCTCTGGGCTGCCATGGTGGAAGGGACTAGCCCAGACAAAACTTGCGAGCAAAAATTACTGTGTGCGCAGAGGCACTGATACATTTAGGAGCATGAGAGGAGGACGTGACAGTGTAGTCCCGCGGGCACAAAAGACAACAAAAAAAATAGGACTGAACATCAACGCAAAAATTACACGTCCTCATCATCACTGCGGTTGGGAGCTTCCTCGAGAATGGTGCAGGTAGGGGCCTGCGCGATGGCCGCTTCCCTTGCAACTTCCACTTCAGCAGCAGTGCGAATGGGGAGATTTGACAGAGCACAGAGGATGGGGGAGTCCGGATTTACTCCATCTGGAACCCTCATCCAGATGTCGTCAAAATCCATTATCCAAATATATGTGTCTTTGTCTGCCTGCGTAGGGCTATTCGGTGGGGCAGGAATGCGTTGCGGCAAAGGAGCCCTAGAGAAGGCGGAGGATCCCTGCGTACCACGTCTTCCTCTTTGTGTCGATCTTCTGGCGTAGACTGTGTGCTGCTCAGGAACATAAGGGTGGCTGGCAGGGGAGTATGACGAGGAGCCCTCGAGCCATTCAAGACGATTGTCCTCGCTGCGACGATAGCGGCCTAGGAGAGCTCCTCGTTGACCTCCTTGAATTGTGCATTGTTGCAACCTGGGTGCCATTGTGCACTTGGGAGGGGTGGTAGAGAAAGCACAAGGGTAGGAAAAAATGGAGAGGCTAAGGGGCAGGTGCGCAATGTTCAATACACCAGGCAAAGGGGGTTTGCGTAGCTTCGCACCAGGACTTGGACTTTGCAGCTGATTGTTATCAGCGAGCATCCAAATCAGGAGAGCGAAATGCAGCGAAGAGCAGGTGATGGGGGGCAGGGGTCGAGAATGTGAGGATATATAGGAATGCAGAAGAGGCATGTCAGAGAGGCTATGAGTGATCTGCGTGTGAGGCTTTAGCTGGTGGGCATATGTAGAATATAAGCAATGCAACAGTACTGATTATGTCGCATGGTCATTAATGGAGGTGAGGGTGAGATGATGGACCTGTTCAAAAGACATCAGGCCTGTCCAGTCTGCATGATCGGTGTATGTGTGAGGATCGTGTGAGGTGATAACGGTGATTGGATCCGCAACAGGTGGTGAATTTCTTTGGAGATATTCGTAGTCTGCGTGCGATGGGCTTTGCTGTCTACCCGTGTCAAGCGTGTCACCCGCATACGGGAAACAAATATTGAAAATCTTTTACATGCATAATGGAAATAAACTAGTTGGGATGATGGTATTTATATTTGAGAAGAGATGCGACGACTACATGCCTTCTCAACTATGTTACAATGAGGCTCGAAGGCCTTTTTTATTATTGAGAAACAATGGAAAACCCTAAACATCCAAAAACCTAACATAAGGAGATGAAGTGCCAAACGTTTTTGGGTACCATTGAGGTTAGTTGGTATGTCAACTTCTCAGGGTCGTAACTTTGGCATATGATCTCTATTTGATGTGTAAGATACCTCGTTACAAATATCTATCTAAGGATAACAACTTTTGACTACAAATCCCTATTACATTTTAGAGTATTCTCATTTTCCAAAAAAAAAAAAACATTGGTTAGGGCCTCAAAACGTCAATGGAAGTTCAAGACCTGAATTTTTTTCCAAAAATAGTAAATTGTGCTAGAAATTAGGAAACTAAAAGGAAATAGTGTTGAGGGTTTAAGTGGAATAGGTGGGTGGCCACCAATTTCCACCTAGATTAGTCATCCCCCCTTAGGAAGCAATGGCCCACATTACATTGAATGCCTCCATGAGATGGGGAAAATTTTGTTGCACTTGTTCCCTGGTGAGCCACTTGCCTTGGTGCAGGAGTTTGTTGAATTTGACAACCTAATACATTTGGATCCTTTGTTGGTGAATTTTCTTAATTTGTGTATCCATGATTCAATTAGTTGTGCCTTGTTCAATGCAGTCCGGGTTGAGATCTGTTGGTGTTAGTTATTCAACGATGTCTCATGTGACCAACAATGGTGGTAAGTACGGCCGAAGGCGATCCACATTGAACACCTAGTGCAAACCAAGGAATAGGGGAATGTTGAGTTAGAAATCATTGTCACTGACAACCTTGGTGATGGTGTAAGGCCCATATGAAATTGGTTGAATCTTTCTATGGGATCTCCTAATTTCTAGCGCAGTTTAATATTTTTTGGCAAATTTTCGAGTCGTGAACTTTCAGAGTTGTTTAAGGCCCTAAACGACATTTTTTTCGGAAAACAGGCAAACCCATATTTTATGGGTTGATAATCGAAAGTTGTTTTCCGAAGATAGATCTTTCTAACAAGATATTGTATGTGTTAAAGGAAGATTGTATGCCAAACTTATGACCCCTAGAAGTTGATGTACCAACTAACCCCAATGGGGCCCAAAAAAATTTGGCTCTTCATCTCTTAGGGTTAGGTTTTTGGATGTTTATGGTTTTCCATTGTTTCTCAATATTAAAAGGGCCTTCGAGCCTCCAATAATGCGTTCCTTTTGCAAATGCAACCAGACTTTGTCGCTCATTTTAAACTTATGTGGAGCCCAATGTTGACCATGATGTTGGTTGTACTTGGCACTGCCTTTATCCAGGATGTCATGAACCTACTGGTTGATGTGCTAGGTGCGTTCAATAAACCTGATGGCTTTATCATCTTCAGACTGAACATGTGCAAAGTGGCGAGCCCTCGTATTGCACCAAGAGTGCTGCAACTCCCAAGGGTTGTTGCCCTACTTTACTTTATCAACCTGGGGTTCATACAAACTTGGAGGTGACAGTGTTATATACACAACATATGCATTCTACTCATTTCATCCTCTTTTTCTCTATGAAAGGGTGCTACTTCAAGGGTTTCTTGGTGAAGTCTGTCACGCTTCAATGAAACTAAACTAAATTGCAGAAAGGAAATGACAGCAAGGAAACTAAATTAAATTCCTGAAAAGAAATGACAGGAAAGAAAACTAATTCTAACCACACTTAATGGGCCAAAGGACTAAACACACTCTACTTAACCTATGATCTATCTACCATGCTACCATGCTTCTAACAATGCAACTATTCATGATCTATCTAAACTTGAAAAAGTTTTTCTTGCAGTTTGGAGAAAAAAGGGCTAAAGATGCTAATGGAAGGCTTAACACATGTGACAAGGCTTAGAGGTGGAGAGAGGAGTTTGGACTTCATTAAACCTTATGATATCACAAAAATGCTTTGGATAGGGAGGCTTTGAAAAATGCGATGGTGGAATTGCAATGGGAGGACGGAAGTGCGATATGCGATATCGCAAAGCTGGAGGAGTGACTGAAGTGTTGTTTGGGAGCGGGAGCGAAATGCGAAAAGCGATGGGATAGGATTTGCGATTGCGATGGGTGACAGAAGTGCGAGATGCGATATCTGATATCGCAATCGCAAGACCGCAAATTCGGAGAGTAGCGGAAGTGTTGTTCGAAGTGAAATGTGAAATGCGATATGTAGTGGGTGACGTGGTGAAGTACAGAAATAATATCGCAATCGGCCCACAGGATTGGTAAGTATTATGAGAACCAAATGAGAAATGCGATTTGTGATTGCGGTAAGTATTTGAAGGAAAAAGGATCGGGTTCTAATGTTTATGAAGTTATTTTTTACTGATAAGTAACAAAGGTAAGGCAGAAGGAAATATCACAATCGAGGCTTGGAATGGGAGAGAAAAATAGAGAATGCAAGAGATCTGCGATTTGCGATGAGCAAAGTACAGTGAACAGGAGTTTCGAGGAGCAAGGGCGAAGGTCAAACTTTTAATGTTTTTTTCAAGTGTTTTGTGAATAAAAAGGGTGGAAACTACAATAAAAGGAGGGAATAGAGCTTAACAAAGGTGTTTGGAAGCATGAAAACAGAGATGGAAAATGAAGCGGGAAGGCGAGGGTGAAATTCTCCAGAACTTTAATATTGATTCTGTAAAAAAACCTGCAGATTCATGCACAGAAAAACATACAAAATGCATGATAACACAGTGGAAGAAAGACTGAAACTATTATTGCACTCTACTATAATATGAGAATCAATGAATCATAAACAAAAATCATTTTTGGTTTGCAGGAAGGTCTACCCTCCTCGAGCTCTATCGACAGAGATGAGAGGGGAAGGTTGCCTCACAGTTTTATGGAGTTCATCAACTATTCTACAGCATAGATAAGCAGATTTAATCTACAACAGAAAATTATAACAACAATGAAAATATCATAAATAAAACTAGCTAAATGACAGAAAGAAAAGAATGAAGAAAACAAAGAAGCTGAGGCACATGGGTTGGGCCCTAACCCACGAGCCAAACTCTCTGAAATTAAATTAGTAAAATGGAGTCTGTATGCTCATTTCAGGAAGAGAATAACCTCTTTACATTTCTAAATGTTTAACCACTGAGTAAAATAATAAAAATATTAATAGCTTGCATCAACAGTTTTGAATGGAATCGAATCCCTTCCTAGCTCTAGCTCTACTCTATTTATTCTACAGGGCAGCGACCAACAACTCCCTATAAAATAGTGATTGAGTCCATTTTGACTCCAAGTAAACCATAGATTGAGTGCACTTCGTCCTCAATTTTCTTGGTTGCCTTTGATAGTTAAGGAGCGTGGACAAACCCCTTGAATATCTCCAAGATTTCTCCATAAATTCATGACATTGTGCTCATTTATTCTTCAATCTTGATCTTCGAGTGGCAGGGATCAAGTCCCTAAATTATCTCCTTCTCCAAATCTGCATAATCTGCCCAATATTCTCACAATATTCTACAAAAATAACCAATTTTAGGCACAAATATGCAATTACCTTTAAACCTTCCTAAGAACATATTAAAGCATAAGAAAACATTATTAAGTGTACAAGGAGAGATTTAATATATCTTTTATGTGCATAAGGAAGGTTATATGGGCCTAAGAAAGCTTAGATGGACATTATTTTATGTCTAATTTAGAAATCCATCATAAAGTATCATCAATGGGACACAATGGTTGAAATCCCATGCCCACTTGGAAGGGTATGTGGCTAGCTGAGCTATGGAGAGTTATGTTATAGTTATGTTGCACATGGGGAAGACTCCCATCCCATGTTCGTGGATGCTTGGATTTGTACATGCGTAGTGTGTGCACTGTCATCCTATTGACAACCTCTGTCTGAGGATGGAATGTAGTTGACTTTGTGATCTTAGTGTCCAACAACGACCAAAGCCTCGACTAAAATGTGTTCAGAAACTTGCTATCATGATCTTATATAATGGTTTGTAGGATCCCAAAATGTACCCACACTCGTTTGAAGAAGAGTTTGCCAATGTCTTCTATTATGATGATCTTCTTGCAAGCCATCAATTTAGCCATCTTTGAAAATCTATCAACGACCACAAATACATATTTGTTACCATGCTTGGTAGAAGGAAGGCCAAACATATAGTCCATGGAGATGGATTCCCAAGGTTGGCTAGGAGTAGGCAAAGGAGTGTACAAGCCTTGATTCTTAATGGTTGGCTTGGAGATGGCACATGCAGTGCAAGATTTAATATATTCTCCAATATCATATTGGAGATTTGGCTAATAAAAATACTTCTGCAGTATTTACATTGTCTTCTCTATGCCAAAGTGTCTTATGAACTGACCGTAGTGGGCCTCCCAAATCATCTTGGCAAGCTCGCTTGAAGGAACACAAAATTGTCCCAGGTGGCATGATAGTGCATCCTGGAGGTGGAAGTCTAGAACTTTCTTGCCATCCATCAGCATCTAGTATGTGGTGGAAAATTCTTTATCATTTTTATAAAGTTGCAGCCATCCAAAAGTCTTGTTCCCACAAGATTCAACAGTAGTTGTCAGCACGATAACTAGTGGTTGATTGAGGCAATCTGCAACATTATTGGTGATGCCTTATACTTAATTCTTAGAATAAATTGTTGCATTTATGTGGCCCATTTATAATGGCAGTCATTTTGCAACTTCCCTTGTGTCTTTATAAACTAAAGAAGTCGATGATCCACGTGGACGATCTTCTCCTTCCCCAAATTGTAATGTTTCCACAGTCAACATGACTACACGATGGAATACATTTCTCTATCATAAGTGGGGTATTTTTTAATTGTATTAGAGAGTGTCTTACTATGATATTCCACCGGATGCCTTTGTTTGGTGAGAACTGCACCAATAGCATAGTCAAAGGCATCTATCTCAACTTTGAATGGTTGTTGCAAGTTTGTAAATGTGAGTACTATTGTAGAGAAAGGGTTGTGCTTCAGCTCAATGAACACCTTCTGTTGGGAATCAAACCAATTTTTTTTCTTTTCTTTTGCTTTGCCTTTGGTAACTTGACTCAAAGGCCAAGTGATATAAGAGAATCCCAACACAAAACTTCGATAGAAATTGGCAAGGCCAAGGAGGTTACGAAGCTCTATTAGAGTGGTCGAGGTTGGCCAATCCTGAATCACTTGCATTTTATCCAGATCCACATACACGCATTGCTCATCAATGATGTAACCCAAATATTGAACCTGGTTCATGCAAAATGTGCATTTCTCCAAGTTGGCACAAGTTTGTGTTGCCGCAGGGTTTGAAGAACTTGTCGAATGTGTTGCAAGTGCTCTTCCCAATTCTTATTGAAGATAAGGATGTCATCCATATATACAACCAAAAACAAGTTGGTGAAGGGTCATAAATTGTCATGCATCAGGCTCATAAAAGTTGCAGGGGCATTTCTCAACCTGAAAGGCATGATCAACCACTCAAAAAGGTCCTCCTTGTATTTGAAGGTGATCTTCCATACATTTGTAGGTCCTATTGGGACCTGGAAATAACTAGACTTCAACTAAATCTTGCTGAAGTATTTGGTTCCCTTAAGCTGGTCAATAATGTCATCAATCTGTGGGATTGGATACCTGTTCCTTGTGATGATTTTATTTAGTGCCCGATAATCAATGCATAGTCTCCAGGTACCATCCTTCTTCTTTATGGGTACAATTGGTCACCCACAAGGTGAGGAGCTTGGTCAGATGTGCCATTTTTGTAGCAACTCTTGGATATGTCCTTTGATTTCTTCATTTTCCATAAGGGAGTGGCGGTATATCATCCCATTTGGTATAGGTGCTCCAGGGGTTAGATCGATCGAATTCTTGACTCGACAGTGCAAAGGTACCCCTGTGGGTGAGGAGAAGATGTCTTTGTATTATTCCAGGACCTTATCCACTTGCTTCTATTGCATGGAGGAACCATTCCCGAGGACCATGGATGTGGCCACGATCTTCCACTTACTTTGAGAGTGAATCAGAAAGAAAAAAATTCATGGTATGGGAGTTGATCTTACTGCATTACTTAGTAGGGATCAAAGAAATGGTGGTACCTAGAGTATCATGTACAACTTACTACCCAAAGTAATAATAACAGTGAGAGGCCTAGACTCATACACAACATGACACTTCCACAAGTATGGTTGGCCTTATAATACATCACAACATTCAAGGGGAGCAACATCACACAGTTCCTTCTCCGTGAAGGCGTTTTTCATGCCTCCTCCCACATTTACCCACTTTTACAAGCTCTCCAAAGTAGACATGATTTGAGTGTCACTATGATATTAACCAACCTCCGAGTTCCAATTATGGAAGTGGGGCTACAAACCAGAAGCTCACTGCCATTTCTTAGAGAATACAGTTCACTCAAGAGCCTAACAACCACCCCAGGTGATCAATCCCTGATTTGGAACTCATTTTCACAATATTGACTCCCCAATTGCGCCCATAACACAACTTCCATGCGGTTGGGAGGCTATAACTGCACCCATAGGCCCCTCTCCATGCTGTTATGACAAAAAATCCTCAGTTTTGTGCTAGAAATTGTGAGATTTATGCCACTTTTTCAGGCAAGCCTCTATATCACTACCCAAAACAGCCTATAACTTTTCAGAAGCATAACTAAGATAATAACTATGTTAAACAATCAATACTTGAGCAAGATCTTGACTAAGACATGTCTAATGCATGATAGACATTTCATCTAACATATGATAAACATAGAAGCTACAAGTCATGAATGCATATGTGATCAACTTCTTAACTTCATCTGGGAATCATCAAGAAGGCTTTATGCCCTCTCAAGCTAGCTGCAACAACACTTGTTAGCCCATGCATTCATCAACAATCCAATAACTTATCAAATCATGACAATATTCGTAATGAGAACGCATCATATAACCATGCATATAGCCAACATATAACCATAATAGAAACCATGATAAATCATCCCTAAGATCACCATAATAATTAGTATAAGTGCTCATAGATCATAATAGGAAAATAACTCATATTAGCATATGGAATTGCAAACCAAGTCAGGGACTTCCACGTACCACCTGACCATATATTGGGCTAAACCAAATCTCTATTTCAACAAATCACCCCCGCACCATATTCCAAGCATGAATGTGGGATAATATGGGTTAAACCAAAATAGAACCAACTAGGGCTTCCATAGGCCAAACCACCTCAACCCTCAACCATAGTGATCTCACCTAAACGTTCCATAAATCACTAATACCAAACCAAATTGGTCTCTTCCCAAGTTGTCCAGGGCTCCAGGGATTCTATCTGAACCCACAGCCTCTAGGGCTCCAGAGATTCTATCTCAACCCACAACCATAGGGAATTTGAGAACCAATTAGAAGATCCAAATGGGGAGCCCACTGCATCATGGTTATCCAGGAAATGGCAAGGCAAGGTTGAAGCCATAATCAATATAGACAAATATCCATGCCAATGACAACACATAACCAAGGAACACCATGCATATACCATGCATCCAAAAACTATAAAGGAAATTGCACATGCAACCTATTATATACAAAGTATCCATGTTGTAGTTTTTGTTCCAACGTGCTCGTCTGTCATCCACCAATTCCATGCTTGTCCTTTGATTGCTTTCTCCAAGTCCAAGTGAATGCTAGAGTGCTCCAAGAATGATATAAGTGTGCAGGAATGTATGAGTGAATGAACAAGAGCTCAACCCAAAACTTTCCAAAATCTAGCAATTGTTTATCTGATGCCTTTTGTTCTTTGATGTCTCTTTTTTCTTCATTTTCCTTCATTTTCCCTCTAATTTCCATTGCATACATATTTGTGTCTATTCACCTTCCTTTTCTCCGATTTTCCTTTATTTCCTTAATCATATGTTAATTATTGCCTCTTTGACTTTGCCAATGCATTTTCCGATTTCCATAGCCATTATTAAACCACAAGTGATTCCCACTATAATGTTTTCCCAACATTCGTCTTGGAATATGTGTCTCATGATTTTGATCTTATTTTATTTACATAGAAAATCAACCAGGGGTTGTTACAAACCCCTCCTTGGGGGAACACCATCCTTGATGTTATATGATGCTTATAACTAAGGAAACATGTTGCCCATGGAGTTTTATAACACAACACACACACACACACACGCACACACATATATCCTCAACCAACAAATAAGGAAGGATACAAAGGCTGCATCTGATCAACCGTCTCCCATGTAAGTTTATCAGCCCCAAAGTGCTTCTACTACACTTTAACTTGCTTTATTGCTCTATTCCAAAGCATGATTTTTTTCCATTGCAAAATGCACTAGGGTCTGGCTATAACTCTCCCTCTGGTTCCACCTGCAATACAAACCAATCAATCACATGATCAACATTGTGGACATATCTCTTAAGCAATGAAACATGGAAAAAATCATCTACTTTCACTATTGGTGACAATGTAAGTATGTAGGCCACTGGTCCAATCCTCTCAAGGATCTCAAAAGGTCCACAATACTGAGGTACCAACTTGCCACATGACCCAATCCTCAAGAAGCTCCTCTTGGGCTTGATACATAAGTACACATGCTCCCCAACCTGAAACTACTTGAATTTTGTATTTTGATTTGCATAGCGCTTATGCTCTTCATGTGCTTCCATTAAGTTCTTTTTAATAACTTGCATCTCATGCTCAATCTCAGTCAACATATATGGTCCAATCAGCACCATGTTCGCTTAATCACTCCAATTGAAAGGAATATTACAACTCCAACTGTAAATATCCTCAAATAGATTCATATTCAAGGATTCTTGACACCCATTATTATATGCAAACTCTACCAGTGGAATATACTCCTCCCACTTCCTTTGTTGATGCATGACATACATCCTTAGCATATCCTCAAGAATCCTGTTAACCCTCTCTGTCTGCACATTTGTATGTGAATGATAAATTGTACTGGAGGATAAATCTATCCCAAGCCTAAAAAAAAACTCCTTCCAAAACTTGGAAATGAACTTGGCATCTCTGTCTAATACGATCTTCTTGGGAACACCACACAATATGACTATCCCCTTAATGAATATCTAAGCTACCTCACTAGCTAAATTTGTATATTTCATTGCAAATAAGTGAGCTACCTTGCTTAACTTGTCAACCACAACCATGATGGAATCATATTGTCTCGATGTCCTCAATAAATTTGTGATGAAGTCCATGGAAATGACCTCCCATTTCCATTCAGGAATCAGAATAGGTTGTAATAAACCTGTGAGGTGCTTACTCTCAACTTTCATCTGCTTACAGTCCAAACATCTTGCAACAAACTTAGCCACCTCTTTCTTCAAATTCAGCCAATAATATAACTTCTTAACATATGTCAAAGTCTTCTAGTATCCCAGATGGCCTGAACATAATATGGATTGACATGAAACTCCCTCAAGATAAACTTCTTCAAATCACTGTTATCCAACACATAAATCTCATTCCTCAATCTCACCAAGCCATTTGTCGTGAGGTGATACTCCTCATCCATATAATCCTCACGTTATTGCTGTAATATCTGCTTCAACTGCTATTAATTCTCATCATGATGCCCTGCCTATAATATCTACGCCTGCAAATCTATCCCATAAGAGCTCACAACAGAAATATGATTTACCAACACTTTCCTATTAAGAGAATTTGCAACCTTGTTCTCCTTTCCTTGGTGTACCTGGTCTCAAATTCAAACTCACTGAGGGTAGCCAACCATCTAGCTTGCCTGACATTCAAATTAGGTTGGTCAAACAAGTACCTCAGCCCACTTGTAACAACATCCTCCCACATTTACCAATGTAACCAGTCCACTGAGGTAAACATGTGACAAGAGGCTACTATGATGATATTCAACTCCCCATGTACAGTTAAGGAAGTGGAACCAACATAATGAAACCAAAATTACCTTCCACACATGCTACAACACATTCAGGAGCAATCCAACCCTTCCAGGTGGCCAACCCCTGAGAAAAATTTACATTTCACTGATTTGGACCCTCAACCGCTCCCATGTCAAGCCATGCATGTGACTGAGGCCTTCCAGTCTCTCCCACAACAAGTCATGCTAGCGACTGTGGACGTTTTCAGTCTTATGCCATCGACCCCATATTCTGAGCCACTTTTTCAGGGCCAGGTCTCAGGCCACTTCCTAGAACTTTATGAAACGTTCAAAAATGAATAATAACAATGGAACAAAGCTACTAATGGAAAAATTGGTTCAATTACTTGATCTAACCCCTACTATCCATGACAGGAATTTCGTCAAACATGTCACAAATATGTAACCTACAGGTCATAAAAAAATATATGAGCATGGGGTTCTGATACTTATCTGAGATTCGTAAAGAAATTTTTTCCCTTATCACAATAATTGCATTATCATCTATTAGGTCATACATCCATTTATTAACCGAAACATGATGAGAGCCATACATCAATTCTCTCATAAAACATACTCATAACCAACAAAAATAACAAGGATATAACAACCATAAGAGTCTCATATGAAAAAATAATTTACATGTGAAATACAAAGGAGAAGGAGATCTTATTAATGGATGCAAAAGCCAACCGGGTCTAGGAATTCCATGAACCACCCAACCAAAGATTGAGCTGAACCAAATATTTCTTTCATCCAATCACCCATGTGCCATATTCCAAGCATGAATGTGGGACTCACCACGAAACTAACTGGGTCTTCCTCAGGCTTTATCACAATCCCCATCAGATCACTAGGCCCGAACCCTCGTCAATACAACCATAATTTATCGCAATCCCTACCAGATCTCTAGGCCCTCGTCAATACTTTATTGTGTATCCTGCCATTATTGGTCAAGGGATTCCTAGGCCTACGAGGTCTCCACCCTCTAGGCTTTACCATGTATCCCTTCATTACCAGTCAAGAGATTCCTATGCCCAATCAAGGTTATTCACCATTGATATTTACCATGTATCTTGTCATTCACTGATAAAGGATTCCTACACTCAATAGAGGTGTTCACAACCAAGATTTACTGCGTATCCCATCCCGAGATTCCTAGGCCTGGCGGATAATCCTCAGACCACCCCACTTAGCTTTGAGTCCATCCGATAATCCATCTCAACCAAATATGAGAGAACCCACCACACCATGGATATACGTAAATGGAAAGGAAAGGTTGAAGAAAACTATCACAAATAGAAAATTCCATGCCAATGATAGCAAGAGAAACAAATACAAACGTGCATGTACCATGCATGCCGAATCTAGCAAGGAAATCACACATGCAAATCAATACTTGCAAGTAATATCGTTGTAGCTGCTCGATCCTGCTCTTCCTTGCTTTATCTTCTCTCTTCTTTTCCTTCTTGTTCCTTCCTTTTCATTCCTTCATCCAATGCTAGAGTTCTCCAAGAAAACTCTACGTGTCAAAGAGTGTCTGAGAGAGATAATAGATAGAGAGCTCCAAAACTGCACTGACAAAAGGTCAAACTGATCCTCATAAGACTTTTTATTAATGGGACCTCTACTCTCTTCAATTTTCCATTGTTTTTCTTCATTTTCCTCCTCACATGCAGCTTACGACCTTTCGCCTTCATTTTCTCATAATTTCCAATACTTTCATAAACAAAATTCCAAATAATACCTCATGCCTTTCCAAAGCCTTTGTCATTGCCTTTGTTAATTTCCCTTAGCCATAATAAACCAAATGAACATCCTGCTAGGATGTTTTTCCCAGCATTCAACTTGGAATACATGTCCCATGACCATGGTCTTATACATTTTACATGGATTTTTGACAAGGGTTGTTACAACACTATGATCACGCATAAGAACGAACCTCCTGCCAAGAAGATAATGTCTCCACATCTTCAATGCATGAATGATCTCTACCAAGTAGAGATCATGAATCACATAATTCTGCTCGAGCTCATTCAACTTCATTGAATAATAGCATACCACTTATCCTTCCTGTATAAGAACCCCACCAAGTCCTTCCTTGCAAGCATTTGTATAAACCACAAACTCCTTGTTAGGATCTACAATATTCAAAAGTAGAGCATTGTAAGAAAATGCATCAACTGCTCAAAACTAGTTGCACACTCCTCAGTCCATTCAAACTTCTTCCCTTTCCTCTGCAAAAATGTGATATGATAGCCAATCCTTGAGAAGTTCCTGATGAACTGCTTGTAATGACCTACTATTCCCATGAATGATCTGACCTCATCCACATTCCTAGGAGTTTGGCACTCCATGATAACTTTAATTTTTTTCGGATCCACTGTCATCCCTTCCTTGGAAACAAAATGTCCCATGTAATGGATCTAATACTGAAAGAAACAACACTTGATGAGCTTGGCATACAACTGATGCTCTCTCAACAATCTCAACACTACTTCCAGATGCTCTGCATGCTACTCCTCATTTTTGGAATTTATCAATATATCATCATTAAACATTATCACAAACTTGTCCAAATAAGGTCGCAACACATTGCTCATAAGGTTGTAGCATTACTAAGACTGAAAGGAACCACCAAAAACTCATAGTGTCCATACCTCCTATGGAATGTAGTCTTTCAGATGTCTTCTTATTTTATGCACACCTGATGATATCATGATCTCAAATCAATCTTTGAAAAAATTGTTGCTCTCTTCAACTGATCAAACAGGTCATCAATCTGCGACAATGGATACCTTTTTTTTGTGGTCACCTTGTTCAACTGTACAGTCTAAGAGTACCATCCTTCTTCCTCACAAACAACACTAGTGAACCCCAAGGTGTTACACTTGGCCTTATGTATCCTTTATCAAGCATTTCCTTGAGATGCAACTTAAATTCCACCAACTCCAGAGTGCTCATCCTATAAGGTGCCTTATATGTTGGTGTTTCTCCTGACATCAAATCAATAAATAAATCCACTTCCCTATGAGGTGGTAACTTTGGAATCTCTGTAGGAAACACATCCTAAAAATCCTGCAAAATAAGATACTTCTTCAGAACTTCGTCATCCTCAACATCCTTCCCTTTGTCACTCGAAACATGCACTGCAAACAATAAACATCCTTTCCTCTTATTGCGCTTTGCTTACATAGTTGTAAACATTCTCACTGATGTAGGCTTCTTCTTTCCCTGCAAGATTCTCCTTTCCGTATCATCATCAAGACACTCAATAGCCTTGTCACAACAATCCACCTTGGTCTTGTGAATGAACAACTAGTCCATTCCCAAAAGAATACTATATGATAGCAAAGGAAACACATTTAGATGTGTTGATGTAGGAATTCCATTCAACTCAAATGCACAAGATCTCACTGAATTGTGAATTGTTCTCTTGGTCCCTGTAGCCAACTGCACCAACCAAGATTTTGGATGCACTTCTTTATTCAAGCCATACTTATCCTCCAGGTCAGGACTGATATAACTATAGTTAATTCTAGGATAATTAAAAATAGAAACAAATTGATCACAAAACTTACCTTCCATCTCAATAGTGGATGTTTGATGATCTTCTTGCCTGCTATCCACTGCTGCATAGATCCGAGGAATACTCTTCCCAACAACCCCAAATGTTTCTACCTCCTGAGCACTGTAAATTTGAGTTCTTCCACCCTAGTGCGATGGGAAATCTCCCCTGTGATGCTCTGCACCATAAGTACAACACCTCAAGGGCTTCCTACCATCGCTTTTTTTTTGCTCCTCAAGTTGAGATCCATGTACTTTCCTAACTACATTGAACTTCTTATAAGGTGCTACGTTCTCCTTGTCACATACATCCTGAGGTCTTCCTCACTTTTGAGGCCATTTTCCTTTAGTCTTCTCATTCCCTTTCCAATCTCTGTTAGGCTTAGACTTCGATTTGACTTCTCATAACAATTATTCAACTTTCTAATGGATTCCTCCAAAGACCGAGGCTCATCAAACTTAATCTAGTCTTTTAATGTTAGTGGCAACCCACTGAGGAACCTTTGAATCTTTGCTTTCTCTTCCTTAAGATAAGGCACATACCTCAACAACTACATTAATAATATGCTAGTGTACTCATAATCTATCATAGAACCCATCGTTAACTCATATAACTCATTAGCCCTGTCATCATAGTATCTTTCAAATATGTACTTCTTCTTGAAGAGTCTCTCGAACTCATCTCAAATCACCTCCTCTTCTCTAATGCCTCTAACATTCTTCGCATATTCCCATCAGATATATGATTTCCATTTGAGAATGAAGGTATCTATCTTTGATCCAAGTGAATATTGGTGGCCACTCTCCTATTCCACCTATACCTCCAGTCGGTTTCATCAGTTTCCTTTATTATATCAACATTTACTATTTTTAGTATTTTTCGGTCATGAATTTCTGGAGTTGTTTTGACCCCCTAAACTGTGTTTTTTGAGATCCGAAGCAAGCTTGTAGTTGCAAATTGTATGCGCCAAATGGAGATCATAAGACCAAGTTACAACCCCGCGAAGTTTGCCGCCTCACTAACCCCAACGGGGTCCACAAAATCTTGGTGTTCCATCTCCTGGGATTAGGGTTTTGGTTGTTTAGGATTTCACTTTGTTGTTCAATAATAAAAAGACCCTTAAGCCTCATTGTAACATAATTCAGAGACATGTATCCACCACATTTGTTCTCAGAGATAAATTTACCATTGTTCGAGCTAGTATATTTCCATTTTGTATCTAAGCATATTTCAGTTCTTTGATATTAATGAAACGAAGTTTTATTTCTATTGCATATTTGTGTTTATATTTATATTTGTATTATGTTACATTCCTGTATAAATCTGGATCAGTGGTATTTGAGAAGTCTTCTCTTTCTCTATTTTTCTTTACATGTCCCCAATGAGGTCAGGGTATAAGGAGTTAGGGCTCGAACTAGTTGAACCTTTACAAGACCAGCCTCAAAAATCTCAATGGCCTCCCATGGAGGAAGAAAAGAGAGACAAGGGAGTAGGAGATCCCTTCAAAATATTGCTCGAAGAAGCCCTTGAGTGAGAAAGGAACGCGATTATGGACAACTTTGCCCAGATCCTTCGGCGACTACCCACAGGCGATGCATCTTCATCCAACAACCACTCTGGAGGCTCCACTCCATTTAAGGTACAATTTATCATTGACATTTCCATATTTGAAGGCCAGATAGATGCGTATGCCGTAGATAAATGGTTAAATCTATTAGAAGGATATTTTTCGATTCATGAATTTTCCAATTGGGAAAATACTAATTTTTCACTCTTCAAATCCACCCTCCACGTCAAGGACCTGTGGGAAACCTACTATGAGAAGAGGGACGAGATGGAACCCTCACTATTTTCAGCGGCGCCCACTTGAAATTGTTTTTGAGATGCCATTAAGGATGAGTATTACCCTGTCGGGAGCTATGACGATAAATGCATAAAGTGGACCAATGTGCAACAGGGAAGGGACAAAGACGTGTCGAAGTTCACAAATATTTTCATACCCTTCACATGATGTTGGCCATCAAGGATTTTGAGCGGCATTTGGTACTCAATTACCGCGAATATCTACACATGTACAACTAGGATGATATGGAGTTCTTGGACATCTCCTTGCTCGGCACTGCTTATCAATACGTTGTCAAGATCGAGCATAAATTTAAACAAAATAAGTGAGACTTTGGATTTGCAAATATAAAGCATGGGAAAGATGCCCCCAAACTTCTAAGAAAATGACAAAGCCAAGGCAGGGTGACCCAGGAAAACTAGTCAAAGTCGCAAGTAAAGAACAACACAACGAAGACAAATAAGGACACGAAAAAATGTTGTGAGTTCCATAAGAGCCCCTCTCACAACATGAGTGAGTGTCGATTCAAGCAGTCATTGGTGGCTGAGTTGAAGGATTATTAATCAGATGCATATTCTGACTTTGAGTCAGAACCCGACAAGGGGAAAGACAAAGGGAAGCAGATTATTAATGTAGAGCTTGGTGCCACTATTGCCACTAGCAAGATATAGAATATTGAGCTTGAATATCCAAAGGAAGGGGAGTGCCTCTTCCACTCACAGATGTGGGTGAAGGGTTCTCCATTGCAGTTCATTATCGATAGCGGGAGCCAAAAGAACCTCATTTCAGTAGAGGTCATGAAGCTGCTGGGCCTACCGACCACACAACACACCGAGTCGTACACCATCAAGCGGCGTCACCAAGAACGAGATTTCCATGTTTGATCCAAATTTTTTTTCTTGAGATGTGCCAAAGAATTACATGTAAAAATTGCAGCTTAAACAATAAACTTTAAAGGCATAAACATAAGAAGAGAGAAGCAATTAACATCATGGAAGAAGACACATAATTGATATCGGAGTTCGTTCGGGAGGGACTACGTCTCCAGGCCCTGATCAATTAGTGGGGAGGCCCTCTTTCATTAAGTGGAAGTAAATATGAAAGTACAAGTATAAATGAAAAATTACACCCTTATACCTCCATAGCTGAAAGTGCCCGGAAATTGGATATCTTTGATGAAGAAATGGACAGCACCGTTGGATTCGTGGCACCGAGAGGTGCATAATACATATAAAATTTTCCTGAATCTGACAAAGTGAAAATCTGGACCCTTTGAAAAATGACTCATATCATGATTCCTCCCCCCTCCTGCACAACGCTCATGGTTTCTCCTGTCTCATATTTGTGCCTGCTGCTGACCTGCTTGGGCACACTTCTGAAATGAAGAGTTTATATAATAAAATTTGGGTGGACTTTACCAAGTCTGTCGTTGGTTGAGTTGGTTAAGATCCATCGTTTGGGGGAGGGGGTCAGGTGGTCAAACCCCACCCGCTCCGTATTACGTTGAATTTAATTTTACTTAAATGCGCCATCCATTTTTTTAACACCCGTTGATACATAAATATTAAAGCAAGTGTACGCTTGGGGGGGGGGGGGGGGGGGAGGGGCGTGCCCGCATTGGGTAGACCACCCCCATAAACTTCGTCGGCGGTACCATGAATATAGGCAGTGGGTTGGGGCCTCGAGGTCAAAGCCATTGGCCCCACTCATAAATGGGTTATGGTTGCTATAAGTGTGGGTGGGGTCGAGGGGGGTCATGACCGTCAACCCCATTTAAATAATTATTTTGTTATTTCGTTGGATGGGGAGGGCGGGGGTCATGGCCTGCCCTCCAAAATATTTTTGATTTGATTTTATTTTTACAACAACTAACCCTTTTTAAAAAATCTGGAATTTGACTGAAGGAGTCAAATTAACGGTCCCACAATTTCTCCCGGAAACCGGTGGTCAAGTTTCTGCAAAATTTCTACCTCCTCAAGCTGCCACATCACCAAGTCAACCCTGAAACTTTGACTGCACCTAACTCCTTCATACAGACTCAGAATTGAGTGTCGTCTGCGTCGTTGGAATAAAAAAGATGAGATATTTAACTTGACACTAATTTTTCCACATTTATGACAGTTTGATTTTTGAGCCTTTGTACTTAAGCCACTTGTAATTAGACCTGTTCAATCCACCTGGATCATTCCTACCCACTAAAGAGATTTTGTACCCAAAAAGGCTTATCAATCAACAGGAAAGTGAGGGAATTGCTCCCTCACCTTCTCCTTTTCAAGCCATTTAGTTTTACTTGGGTGCATCCCTTTGAAACCAATATGGAGATATTCCACGTCTCCTTATTGAGAAGTCCTAGCTCTTTGATCGAGAATGATGTCTTATGGAAGCTCATCGAGATAATCTGGTGCAAAGTCATCCACTATAGGCACTGATCCTACCTCCTCGATGTCCATAATCAATGGTGGTTCATAAAGCTTCAGATTTTTGACATTCACGACTTAGTACATCTGCATGTATATAGGCAAATTGAGTCGGAAAGAATTATTCCCAAACTTCTCCAATATGGTAAATGGACCATACCGGATTGGTCGCAATTTCTTGCCTTCCCCCTTCATTTGATCCTTGCTGATATGGAACCACACCTTGTCACCAACTTGAAATTGATGGTCGACTCGGTGCTTATCATGTCGGGCCTTACATCAAGCCTGACTCTTTTCTGAATGCTATTGCACTTCTTGGTGAATTGTTTATATCCGTTGGATGAAACATTGTGCTTTCTCCCTGTCATCATGTCCACTAGAATCTTCATCCCTTCCATAGATCATGTCAAAAGGGTCTTTTGGTAAGTAACCGAAACATGTCTCAAATGGTGAACGTTTTGTAGAGGAATGCACTGCTCGGTTATAGGCATCCTGCACATATGGAAGATGCTCATCCCACAACTTGGGATGTTTGCTATAATAGCCCCGCAACAAGTGTACCACGGTACGATTGACAACCTTTTTTTTTCCATTTATTTGTGGATGGAATTCTGTACTTCTGTTTAACTTGGTTTCCATCATACGCCACAAGCTGGTCCAAAACTCTCCAAGGAAGCATGAGTCTCGATATGACATAATCAGTGTGGGAAACCCAAAGTGGACCCAAACAAACTGAAAGAAAAGATAAGTAGTCTACTCAACAGTGATTTGCTTTTTACAAGGCATGAATGTGCACATTTTACTAAAGCAGTCTACGACAACATACAAATAGTCATGACCCTTTCTAGACATAGGAAAACCTCCTACAAAGTCCATCTACACACTTTCCCATGGACGACCTGGAATAGAGGGTGGTGTGTACATCCCGAGTTTTCTATTAAAGGGCTTTGAAACATAACACATTACACATCCCTTTACAAAACAGGTTTCAATGTTTTTCACATGAAGCCAAAAGCAAAACCTTTGTAAATGACATAAGGTTTTTTCGACACCAAACTGACCAAACACAAGAGAGGTATGCACCTCTCAAATTACATGTACCCTTTCTACTGTGGGTACGCACATTTTGCCAAGGTGATACAATAGCTTCCCCTGCAGATGATAGTTGTCCACCTGCGATCCATTAGTTAGTTTTTCATATATTGCTTTAAAATCATCATCCTTAGCATATTGTTTAGCATAAATTTCAAAACACAACGAAGCATTATGAAAAATAATAGAAGCAACAATAGGAGGGCGAGAGAGCATATCTGCTACTTTGTTATTAGTGCCCTTCTTAAAATTTATTACCCAATGAATCTGCTATAGAAATCCAATCCACATGAAATGACGAGACTGTTGTAGCTTGGTCTGCAACTGAAGGTATTGCAAGGGCTGGTGATCCATATGGATAATGGTTTCCTTGCCGATCATGTAGTGTTTCCACTTTTCCACGCTTTGGACCAGGGCATAAATTTCTGTTGGAAATGTTGTCATTGATGGCAAAGGAGGATCACCTGAAACAACAACAAGGCAAAGAGAGAAGTAAAGTAGCAGAGAGGCAGAGGCAGAGGCAGCTCAGACACCAGGAAGAAGCAGAGGTAGACACCAGGAAGAAGCAGAGGCAGGAAAGAGAGCATTAGACATGAAGCAGAGGCAGTTGTAGAAGGGCCATTTGATTGGAGATCTGGAGATACAGATTAGTGAGGTTGAAAGGGCCACTGAGTTGAAAATCTGGCCAACTGAATTGAAAATCTGGCCTGAAAGGAAATCTTTCCATGTAATTACTATTTTGGTACCGATGTTTAATTTATGGGTTTATACCCCATTCCTGAGTTATGGTGTACTGGTGTGAATTGTATGCATTGAAGCAGAAATTAGTTGGAGGCATTCAAATTGAATTGATTCCTCCTTCGTGATTTGGTTGGTTCGCATATGATGTTGAGAAATTGATTTAGTTGATTTATGTACTGAAAATTCAAGAGAGGGTTCGATTCTTTTGATTCCTGAATTATTACATTGTGGAAAATTTTGAATTGCTAGTCTCTGTGTGAAGAGGCAATTTGTTCCTGAAGCTTTAATTGATTCATACATTTTGATAAAATTATGTATTTGGAGGGTTCTGGTCTCTTCGGAATTAAATTGCTATCGATATAATCTGTGTTAAGTATTGTTGAGTGAATCAAGAAAGGGTTCGATTGTATAAATCGATATCAACTCTGGTGTTAAAGCTACGATACACAGAAGTTGATGACAAGGAATAGGAGTGGTGCTAAGCCTGATCTTGAGCGCGTTTAATCTGGCATCGGAATGCTGTTCAATTGAATCGATACCATTGACCCAATCAGAAATTATTGATTATTGAATGCGTTTTAACTGGTGTGGAGAGTTCGCTGGAGAATTCGATGAGATCTAGTCCTTGTTTGAAGAATGCAAGCAACAATACCCGCATCGGATCTTTGGGCATGTTAAATCTGTGTGGAACTCTGTTTAGTTGGAATAAATGAAGATTGATCAAAACCGATCCACATTTTTCGGGCAGAGAAGGCGGTTGTGCTATATATGTCTATCTTAGATTGAACGCATTGTATTCACACTCTCTGTTATGAATTGCATGCATTTTTAGTTTGTATGAAGGATCGATTAATGGGTTCGAGGGACAGTCGAATGGGGGAATGGTACTGTGAGCCAAGGGAAATTTAAAACAGAAGGCATATTCATGAATGTTGTGGACTAGAAATAACTCTAGAGCAGAATTATGAAATAGAACTAAAGCAAAGAGTGGAATTGCATAAGTTGAAGGCCGAAATTTGAAGAATTGAGGAGATACTGGAGTCAATGAAACCATGGAATCGAATAGAATTTGATAGCACAGAAACTTCAATGGTTCGCTGAGTTGAAGGGAGGCAGAACCATGAGAGAAAGGAGCGGAACCATGAACAATCAATAGTGGAGGCGGTTTTGAAAATTGAAACAAGCAGTATCACGTAGGTTCTAAAGTGGTAAATGGATTTTGAAAAAAAAAAAACGCGATATCACAAACCGTTTGACGCGTGGCAAAGAGTGGTTTATAAAAACCATTCTTATCGTGCGATTTTGAGAAATTAAGGAGTGTGTTGTTTAATTGCACAATATTGCGCGAGATCCATCGGATGAGTGTTCAAATGAATTTTGGAACGTGAGAAGCAGTTGACCGTCCGATCTATTTGATGGTTAAGGAAGGTGTGGGCCCGGTTGCATTATATTTGATGCGATGATTGGTTTATAGTCGGATGTTTAATAAATTGTGAGGGCAGCGTTAAAGATCGAGTTTCAACCATTTTTATAATCTAATGCCATGCTAAAACCTTGGCATTATCTAATTCGAAAAGGTGTATAGAATGTTGGAAAGGAGGTACGTATTAGTAGTTGAGGCCCAGACTTCAAAATATGGTGGTGTTGGTATTTAACCAAAGTTTAAAGCAAACCTCATGAGATATAAACATTAAGTGAAGGGCGCATGCGCATTTGATAGCTGGTGCTTTGGGTTAATGAAATTCGAATAATTAATTCGAATACTCTTAAGAGAGCTTAACATATGGTTAACCCCGTGAAATCAAAGGCAAAGAATAGGTCCTCATAAGGTAGGTTTATAAAGTAGATATTTATTATGATTTTGATTATGAGGATTGGGGAAAGCTTCCGAAATTGAAACAAACATTGGTTGGGTTTTATTAAGAGAGCATTTTATATGCTTGAGGGTTTATAACAATATGGTATAAGGCGAGGAACGAGTTCAGCATGAGTTTGTATTGATTGAGTTTATCATATGGTCCCAACCATAGGATTCTACAGAAAAAAAAAAGTTTCCGCATGTCATTAAAATTGCCCAGGTTGGAATTTGGATTAAGTGCGGATGTTTTATGCAAGAGAAATTAATTTAATATCTCAAATCTCAGATTTGAGATATTAAAGATTCCAGATATATGTTTGAAATTACCACGTTGATAAATACTTTGAGTTTTCCCAGATTGTTTCAGATTTATTTGGGTGAAAATTTGGGATGCATTTATATGCACAGGAAAGTGGAGAATGTGGGTCTGACAGGGGTTCATACACAGAAAAAAGGGGTACATGATGATAAAGCAGTTATATATGTAGCAGATACATAATTGCAGTGAACAACAGAGGTATGCAGAACAGTTACTTAACAGCAGCAGAAAAGACAAAACCAGCAAGCCAAGGGCCGGAAAAAGGGCTGAGTGAAATTCATATATGTAATTGAAAATGTGAATGTAAATGTTTTAATTGATTTTTTATTGTTTGTGATGCATTGGCAAGTCTCCAGTAGGAAAACGAAACTCCACTGTAAAACAGAAATTTGTATAAATTGGTATATTTTTTCTGAATGAGTTGGACAAAGGAATGAGAAGGCAGAAGTCAAAGAGTCATGGTTGTTCACTTTGAATTCCCTGTGGAATACAAACAAACATGTGATGAACTCTATAAATGATATCACATTGATATGAATAGAGAAGTTAGAGAATGCAAAAATGAAGTAGTGAGGCAGAGAAGAAGGAGGAGCTGATAGAGAATCCGAGAAGATGCAGAGATGATACAGGGAAGATATGAGGACTGATGGAAAACAGAAAAGAAGGAACAGAACAGAGCTCATATCCAAGGTAAATCAGCAAGTGTTTTCTTTTGAAAGAGTGAGGAAGTTGGAGCTCCCTTATCAAGTTGTAGCTTGATAGATGTCAGTTGTAGCTGACTAAGGTAGGAGCCTCCTGTAGGTTGTAGGCTACAGAAAATAGATGGGAGTTGGTGCTTCCACATCAAGTTTTAGCTTGATAAATGTCAGTTGTAGCTGGCTGAGGTAGGAGCCTCCTGTAGGTTGTATCCTGCAAAAAATTGATGGGAGTTGGAGCTTCCTTGCAAGTTGTAGCTTGCAGAATTGAGGTAGGAGCCTCCTGTAGGTTGGTGCCTACAGAAATTCAGTGGTGAGAGGGAGTTGGAGCTTGCCTTTGCATCAAAACAATAATAAGATGTGGTTTTCTCCCTTATGGGTTTCCACTTATATCTGTTGTCTATGTGTTGATTTGACATATCTTATCTACTTAATACTTGTTGCTCACATATTAAGACTGTTGTTACATTAACTAATCTGCTTAATACTTGCTGCTCACAAATTAAGATTGCCCACATATTAAAGTTGATCATGAAATGAAGGTGTAAACAAGTTATAATGGAAAAGTTTCAAAATTCCATGAATGTGTTAAACTGATTCACCTCCACCCCTCTCAATTTAACTAAGGGTTCAACAAGTTCCTTGTCATAAGTGGGGTAATTGATGATAGCCCAGGAGAAATTATCTGAATGGTAACATATTGGCTTCTGCTGCTGCAACAATACAACTCCCATGGCGTACCCAATGGCATCGGTTTCGATCTTAAAAGGCTGCTGGAGATCGAGTAAATCCAAGACTGGTGCGGTGTTGATTTTCTCTTTTAGTGCTTTGAAGGACTTTTGCTGCATTCCTCCCCATTGAAAGGCTTGTTTTATACTTGTCAGATCATGTAAGGGTGATGCAATAATAGAGAAGTTGGAAATGAATCTCCTCCAGTACTATACTTCACCTAGAAAGCTACGGGCCTTTGTTACATTAGTAGGCTTAGGCCATTTTACAGTCACCTCAACTTTGGAGGGGTCTATTTTTAATTGATCATTACCGACTATATGACCTAGGTAAACCAAAGAGGTTTTACCAAACACACACTTTGACAATTTTACATATAATTCTTCCCTTTTCAATACATCAAGCACTTTCTTTACATGGCATACATGTTCATCCCAAGTATTACTAAAGACAAGAATATATGATGCAGAATCATTAAGGTAGAGCCAACAATGTGACAAGATGGTCACATGTTGTGGCTTGGGAAGAGGACTAGCAGTCCAAAGGATCTGAAGACTTTGTTTGTTAAAGTATTTTTTTAAGTTAATTTGGGCTAACAAAACCACTATAATTTGCAGATTAAAAGAATAGTTAAATTAGGATTAGTTAAGTTTTTAGTTGAATAAATTGTCCTGAAACTGAATGACAGTTTCTCAACCATATGGGGATTTTGGAAAGACATAAAGCCAGACTAAATCCACCACTGGGGGGTTCTGCCATCCAAGAGAGAGAGAGAGAGAGAGAGAGAGAGAACAGGAGGGAAATAGGTGTGTGAGAGAGGGGTGAAGAGATATTAGAACAAAATTAAAAAAACCAGCCATCCAACGGCTTGACTATGTGTATTTCATTTCTAAATTAATACCAAGTTTTTTGTATCTTGATCGAGCTCTATGTTTTAACCCGTTTGTTTTATTTCCCTGTCGAAGTTGATTATTGCATTTAATCGCATAGCAGGAAGGTTAATTTGTATTTTGTTTGCATCTGTGTGTTATTATATATGCGTGTTATTTTTGTTAATGAATAGACTGATTGAGCGAGAGGATGAAGTTCCTATGAAATTCACATAGACAAAGCTATGGTAGAGATCGAGGGATGATGAGACGAATAAGAATTTTAGGAGGAGTAGCGTGGTTGAAACGGTGTTGCGGAACAACGATAGTATAAATAACAGAAATCGACTAAAGACAAAATACACTTAGAATAATTCCGAGTGAGGAATCGATGGCAAGGATTGAAGCACAAAACCAAAGCTTTAATATTTGACAACATAGATTAGTGTGGACAAAAGAGGCGAAGAAGAGCTGCGAGAAGGTGAATAGACGGTCGTGATTAGATCACAGATCTGAAGACAAGAGATGAACGATTAAGGTAAGTTGAGAAAGTACGAAGTAGACGCGTGTCGGCATGGCACAATTTCGCATCAGCGATTGTATTATTTATTTGTTAATGATTTCACAAGGTAAACCAAATAACTTGCGATACGATGCAGTAAGGATGAGAAGACGCGATGCGATGAGGGGAGGCCACGTGCCAGCACTGTGCAATAGTGCACTTCGCAAGATTTTGTGGATTAGCGTATTTGTTAAGGAGTTAAAAGTTGTGGGAAAGAGATTGCGATGTGCTGTGATTGGCTATCGTGGTGTGCGACCCTGGAACCCGGTTTCGTGTATATGCTAAGAGATTTGAGTTATACGGCATCTGTTATAAAGTGAAGCATTGTTTGATCACTAGTGTATGTATGTTAATAACTTCGAATTTGTAATTCGCTGCGTATAAAAGGAGTTATGTGGGCCATAAACCACAGGTCCATGATTATAATATAAACTATAGTTACAGCAGCATCAATTGGTATCATATCATATAAGATCTGAAAGGTGGTGTGAAGGAATTTGAACTAAGCAAAGTTGAGAAAGATTGCTCATTGATTCTAATCGGGTGAACCTTATGAGGTAAGACTGTGGATTGGAGGCTTATGAAAAATCATAAGAGCTACAACAACATGGATGAAGTAGTAGCATAGAAAATAATGTAGCAGCAGGAATGAAAACATATCAGCAAGAAGATCACAGCCTTTAAGCGCAGTGATGAAGGAAGCTAGCAAGCATTTCTAGGAGGAAAAAGAAGTGTGGTCAGAACCTAGTATTTCAACTGAGGTTGAAATATAAGAGGACAATAGTGTTCTCAAGTATAGATGAGTTGTGAGGGTGAGCCTAGAAGGAGCATAGAGGAGTGATCAAGGAGGGTTCTAGATTTAGGACCAGTACTTGCCAAAATACCAAGCATAGAGGAGGTTTGGTGAGGTAAGTTGTAGCAGGAGGAACTGGTACTGCAGGGTCTAGTGCAGCTCATAGAGGGTGAAAGAACTCAAGAATATGACTATTGAAAGTCATAGTATAGGTTTAGGAGGCAACCACAAAGTGAAGAAGGAATATGCCAAGAAAAATGGCATATGGAAGCATATGACTTTTGAAGAATATAAGTGTTATGCGGATCAATCCTTCCTGCAGACAAGAACAATCTCCCTAGTATCCTAATGATATCTAGAAACAAACATCCAAATGAAAACCATTTTCTCTAGATGATTTGTGATTCAAAATTATTAATTAACTAAGTAAGAGGAGATGGTCCTACCTAAATTCCAACGCTTGTTATAATCTTCAATCCAGTCGCTCCAAAAGAGGTCAATTTAGCATGTAAGACCTGCATTCAAATACAGGAAAAAGGATTAAAAGCACTTGCAAGATATAATAATTCAGAAACACTAATCTATCTCAGTGATCAAGGAATCCAATAATTAAATTACTCAAATAGATACATGAACAACTAATGAGAAAATAGAATCCATTTGTATTAACTTGTATGATAAGAAGTAACCTTACAACCTTGTCGCCTTGATGTCATACAAGTTCTTCCGGGGTCCTGAACAACCATTTTCCATCGGTTTGACAAGCCTTCTCCTCTCTAAACTAGCATAAAACTATAGATACGAGTATGTGACTGTTCTCATACCAATGATGTCAAGTATAGAGAGTATAATTTCTTTAGCAATTCTCTTCTAATCCACCCAAGTCTACATTCTACAGTCTACCCTTGAGACTGAAACATGAGTTCAATTTATAAGAGAATGAAGGAGGTTTGATTTCCATATAGAGGGGAATAAAGTCCTCTCATAAAGGGATTTTAGCTCCAAATACCAAGGGATAATCTCCATTCATGAAGGGATAGAGGTTCATGAATGAAGGGGCAAAGCTCGACCTAATAATGCTTATAGAAGCCTCCAGCTGGGAGAATATTTGACCAACTAGGATTCTAGAACTTACTTTTTCTTTTATTTTACCTTTTATGAGGATCCACAGTTTTAGTAAGCAGAATGTGCGGGACGTGCCACAGGTTATAGAGCAAGAAAGTGCGGAGTTAGGCTTTTTAGGGTTTTAATGAGATTTTCTCCAATTCCAAGACTTGGTTTAGGAAATTTATGGTTTTTGACCTCTAAGGGAGCATAATATAGGTAATGATGAACCCATATAGACAACTAATGTCATGGTGACAAATTTTAGTGTAACAATAAGAGAGAACTAGCTGATGAGAACCCATCTTGATCTATTGATGGAGTTGCTACACAGGAGTGACAAAGACCAGAGGTGTGGAAGATTTACGAGGGAGAAATTGTAGTGGCATGGGTTGTAGATGAAGAGGAAGCATAGGTTCAATGCTCAAGAAGAAGAAGTAATACTCAAAGTAGCAGAGTATGAAAGGTATGGAGGATGAAGGACAACCATTAGGAATTGTCATGGAAGATGGCGGGCATCATGAAAATGCATTGATCATAACATGTGATGAAGAAATGGAGTTCCCAGAAGAGATGACCACTGATGGTTATCTGAAAGGATCAAGGAGGAGTCACAATCAAAAGAAAGAAATCAACATAGATGCCAGTAAAAGACTAAGCATGGAAAAGCTTGGTGTGGTATCTACAGACAAGTTGATGGAGTCAGCTTGTAGAGATGGATTGTTTGTAGCCCATGATGAAAAAAGAGGAGTTCATGAAGGAAATAAGACTATGGCTATTGATAGTCATAGTAAAGGTTCTAAGGGAGATTATGAAAGATCAAGTAAGAATAAACTTGATAGAGAATTAATTGAGATAAAACTGCAGATAGAAGTGTTGAGAGAATTCATACAAGGGAATATGGAACACGAAAGGTATGGTTGGTCTCTTCGGAAGAAAAGAGTCAAGTGGAGTCAATTACAGAGCAAGCTGAGATCTAACACAAAAACTCAGCTAGAAGAAGAACTCAGAGGAGCTGAGTTGCAGCATAGGATGTGTGCTGAGGAAGAGGTTTACTTATGTGAACCTGATCAAGGGTTCATTCTTAGTGATAGTAATAATGAGTATGAAGACATGAGACCAGCAAGTGGTTTCATGGATCATTGGAAGGATGAGAACCAATGGAAAGAGCTGATGTTTGAGACAACAAGAGAGGCTATGAATCCTTATGGTTTTGAAACAAATGATTATTGTATGTTTGCAGGTGAAATAAGTAAAGAAAGAAAATTTGTTGATGTTGTCATAAAGGATGAAGGGAGAGGACAGAATCTGAATTATGTTCAAGAAGAAAATGAGACAGCAGAGTCTCAAGTACATGCACATGCACAACTAAGTGAAAACAATGATTTCCAGCCTACTGTGAAAGCTAAAATCAAGAAGGACTTGGCTTACGATGATGGCCAAGAACAGAAAGAGGCAAAAGATGATATCAAGCATTCAATGTTATGCTTGAGAAAGCTAAAAAGAAGACCAGTGAAGACTTTATGAGTCCTGGAAGAGACTTAGAACAAAAAGAGAAAGATTTGGTGATTGAGTCATCAAATAAGACCACTGGGTCTTGTGAGTTTAATGCTGAAAATTTGAATGTATTTGTAGGCTGTGTAGAAGAAAATCTACGTCTTGGAATTGTCTCAAGTAAATCTAAAGTTCATCTAGCAAAGCATAAAGAAGAAGAAAATTGTCAAGCAAGGTATGATGAAGAGTGTCTTTCTCATGAAGACCAAGTTGAGTTGTTGCAGCAAAAGGAATTCATAAGTTCCTTATTTAATGAAGGGAGCAACTTTAGTGGAGATTAAGTAGTAATACCTCATGAGATGAAATTTTTTCTTGATGAGGAAAAAGAGGAATTGGCTTGCTTAAATAGTCAAAGGAAGATTGATGGATGTACATTTAGGATTGTCATAGAAATATAGAATTAGAATTTTATTTTGATTAAAGATGAAGAAGCAGTATCACAAAGAGGTTTTCTTAGTAGCAAGGAAGAAGAAACCCATAAAGATGAAAGTGAGGCAGTTATGTCTCAAGCTAAAGTAAAGTCAGTCCTAGAAGTGGAAAAGACTGATTGACTATTAGTACTAGTCAAGAAGCAGAAGGACAACAATTGAGTGTTGTCAAGGAAGAGGAAGAGAGTTATGTTGAAACTATAATATAACATACTGAAGAGGTACTTGAAGGGAATCAAGTAATTAGTGAATGGATGAGTTGCTTGTTGAAAGCATTTGAGCAAGAGATAGAGATTGCAGGAAATAAGATGGGACCGTTTCAAACTATAGTTGAAACAGAGATAGATACTAGTTTCCAAAACTTAATTATGTTAGCTAGTATACAAGAAAGAGTGAATAAATATATTACTACAGTAAGAGAATTATAAGCCAATTTACCTTTTGACAGTAAATTTGCAAACAAGGAAAAGAACAGAGATTTTGCAGAGGGAGATATCTTCAGAGATATTCAGGAAGTTTGGGTGGCATCAATGTCCGGAGTAATATTTGCAGCAATATCTGGGACATAGTGTAGTAGAATGTGTTGACAGAGAACTGGAAATAAGATTATATTACAACAGAAGATTGAATTGCAAGAAACCATAGATGAACTAGGGGAGTTAATACAAATACCTAAGAAATGTTACAACAAAACTAAGAAAGCAGTCCACAGTGGAATTGTTTGGAAAGTGAAGAACAGTGAAGGTAGAGGTAGTGGAGCACTACAGTACAAAGCATGGAAGCCTGGAAGATTGCAGCTAAATAATGGTGAAGACAATGCAGCTTATGGACAACAACAAATTGAGTTTGGGATCCTGGAAGATTCAAGCATTGAAGACACATGACCAGGAGGTCATGAATTCTTTTACCATAGGAGTTTGATGCAGGAGCATTAAGGTAGAGCCAACAATGTGACAGGCTGGTCACATGTTGTGGCTTGGGAAGAGGACTAGCAGTCCAAAGAATATGAAGACTTTATTTTTTAAAGTATTTTGTTAAGTTAATTTCAGCTAACACAGTCATTGTAATTTGCAGATTAAAAGAATAGTTAAATTAAGATTAGTTAAGTTTTTAGTTGAATAAATTGTTATGAAACTGAATGAAAATTTCTCAACCATATGGGGATTTTGGAAAGACATAAAGCCAGACCAAATCCACCATTTGGGGGTTCTGCCATCCATAGAGAGAGAGAGAGAACAGGAAGGAAATAGGTGTGTGAGAGAGGGGTGAACAGAGAGCAGAATCAAATGTAAAAAACCAGCCATCGAAAGGCTTGACTCTGTGTATTTAATTTCTAGATTAATTCCAAGTGTTTTGTATCTTGATCGGGCTCTCTATTTTAACCCGTTTGTTTTATTTCCCTGTCGAAATCGATTATTGCATTTAATCGCACAACAGGAAGATTAATCTGGATTTTTTTTGCATCTATGTGTTATTATATATGTGTGTTATTTTTGTTAATGAATAGACTGATTGAGCGGGAGGACGAAGTTCCTATGAAGTTCGCATAGACAAAGCTATGGCAGAGATCGAGTGATGACGAGACAAAGAAGAATCTTAGGAGGAGTAGCGTGGAGGAAACAGTGTTGCGGAATGGCGACAATATAAAGAAAAAAAATCGACTAAAGACAAAATACACTTAGAAGAATTCCAAGTAAGGAATAGATGGCGAGGATTGAAGCATAGAACCAAAGCTTTAAGATTTGACAACAGATATTAGTGCGGGAAAAAGAGGTGAAGAAGAGCCATGAGAAGGTGAACAGATAGTCATGATTAGATCGCAGATCCCAAGACAAGGGATGAACGGTTAAGGTAAGTTGAGAAAGTGTGAAGTGGCCGCGTGTCGGCATGGTGCAATTTTGCATCGACAATTGTAGTATTTAAGCTTTAATGGTTTCGCAAGGTAAACCAGATAACTTGCGATGTGATGCAGCAAGGACGGGAAGACGCGATGCGATGAGGGGAGGCCATGTGCCAACACTGCGCAATAGCGCACTTCGCAAGATTTTGTGGTTTAGCGCATTCGATAAGGAGTTAAAATTTGCGGGAAAGCAATTGCGATGTGCTGTGATTGGCTATCGTGATATGGGACCCTGGAACCCGATTCCGCGCATATGCGAAGATATTTGAGTTATACGGGGTCTGTTATAAAGTGAAACATTTTTTGATCGCTAGTGTATGTATGCTAATAACTCCGAATTTGTAATTCGCTATGTATAAAAGGAGTTATGTGGGCCATAACCCACAGGTCCACGATTATAATTTAAACTGCAGTTACGGTAGCATCAATATCATATAAATATACAAGTATAAATTCATCAATGAAAGGCCTAAAAATATCATTCATGACTCTCATGAATGTGGCTTGCGCGTTCCACAGTCCAAATGGAATCACCACCAATTCGAACAACCCCTGTTTGGTCTTGAAGGCGGTTTTCCACACGTCCTGCTGTGCAATTCTAACCTGGTGATAACCACTACGCAATTCAATTTGGTGAAATAGATAGCATTCTTTAATTGATCTAATCGATCATAATTTTGAGGGAGAGGGTATCGATTTTTCATCGTGATTTTGTTTAGCACCCAATAATCCACGCACATCCTCCATGTGCCATATTTCTTGGGTACTAACATGACCGTCGAGACAGAAGGAAAAGTACTTGGCCGGATCACCCATTGTTTCAACAATTCCTGTACGTGCTTTTTGATCTCCTCCATCTCGATAGATGACATCCTGTACATTCCAATGTTTGGCAATGGAGCATCATGCTACAAATGGATATCATGTTGGATTTCTCATTTCGGAGGCAATCCTATGGGTTCCTGAAACAACTCATCATAGTTAGAAATAAATTCACATAATTCCTAATTATGAGCCGGATCACATCCTCGGAAAGCATCAGATGTTTCTGCATCTTTTTCTCTCACAACCATGAGAAAACACCCCTTTTTGGAATTCACTAATCTCTTCATCTTTTCTGCACTCAACACTGACATTGACCTTGGTTTGATGAGCTCTTACAATATATTATACCCCATATTTTGTGATTTGGTATTTATTATCATGTCTAAATAACATTGCTTTCCTGTCACAAAGATAGGGAATCCCTAACATAATACCACATATATCCAATGGTGTGACATCCAATTCTACTTCATCCACTAGTTTAGAATTAATTACAAATTTAACCTTACATTGATTGGTTACATTTAGTTTTACTTTATAACGTATCCATCCAAGTGGATAAGGTTTTGGATGAGGCTTAACTTATAAACCTAACATTTTAACCAAGGATTCTGAGATAAAATTTTCTACTTTTGTATGATTTATGACAACTCTAATATGAAACAACTCAATTCTCTTTCATTCATTAGGAAGAGGCTCATATGTTGAACTAGTGCTTCAATGCGATTCAAAATTAACATGAAGAGAATGAGTACCTTTTGTGCCTATTGCTGTGATCAATGCCTCATCGCTAGATTCGGATCCAAGGTCCTGCTGTGCAGTTTCTACCGTCTTTTGCTTACCCTGTCCTCCATATCTCTTTAGCTTCTTTTCTGGGTACAACTTCCAACAATGATCATCATTGTGACCTTCCTTTTTGCAGTGAGCACAATAAGGCTTTTCTCCTTCATATTTTTTCATTGATGTTGTCTTCTTTCCCCTTGAATTTTCCATTTTAAGGTTTGAAAGGTGGTTTCCTTGAATGATCATCTTGATCATTTATGCCCACATTTTCAAGATGAATGGGCTTTACACTGGCCGAGTGAATGGTAGTAGGTTCAAACATTAACAATGAATGTCTACTGTAACTATGTAATGATCCAATATACTTATTTACCACTTCAGGTGAATCTAATGAAATGCCCAAACTTAGTGCTTGTTTTCTAAATTCCTCGGTAAATATTTGTACATTTTGTCCTTTACCTTGCCTTAGGTACTGCCACTCCATTAAGGCTTTTCGCTTATAACCCAAGGGATAGAATTGCTCTTTAAGTGCCACAATAAAATTTGACCATGAGGAAATAAGGTTACCCAAATTACTACTACCTTGAAGTTTTCTCTCCCACCAAATGAGAGTTGTGCCTTTCAATCGAAGAGAAGCCAACTGGATCTTTGCCTCATCCTCCACAATCTATTGAATCCTGCAGTAGAGTTCAAGCTGCCTAATCTAGTTGTTAAGTTTTTGCATTACTTTCACCATTATACATGGGTAGATCAAATTTGACATCTAACTCAAAGAAAGGTTTATAAAATGCATTTCCTGAATTCCTATGATTATGGTGAGAATAGGAGGAATAACTTTCACTTGCTGGAGGATAAGGAGGTGGATCTCCTCCATTATCTCCATGCCCTGAACCTTGTCCTTCTGAAGCATTATCCCCTTCTTTTTTTAGTTTCTCAAGTCTAAAGAACAAATTCTTGACCCGATCTAGCATGGTGTAGAAGGTCTTACGGAAGTTAAGTTCATCCTCATTTTGAACATCGTCATCCATTTTTCTTCTCCGATGTGCACATCCCGCTTCGAGATCAAAAGACTGTAGTGTCCCTTCGCCTCTTCGTAGCATGTCTCTAGTTAGCATACAAGCATGTAATTCACATCTACAAACACTTGCTCTGATACCACTTGATCCAAAAATATTTTTCTTGAGATGTGTTAAAGAATTACATGTAAAAATTGCAGCTTAAACAAGAAACGTTAAAGGCATAAACATAAGAAGAGTGAAGAAATTAACATCATGCAAGAAGGCACATAATTGATATCGGAGTTCATCCAGGAGAGACTACGTCTCCGGGCCCTGCTCAATTAGTGGGGAGGCCCTCTTTCATTAAGTGGCAGTAAAAATGAAAGTACAAGTATAAATGAAAACTTACACCCTTATACCTCCATAGCTGAAAGTGACCAAAAAATGGAGATCTATGATGAAGAAATGGACAACACCGTTGGATTAGTGGCGCCGAGAGGTGAAGAATCCATACAAAATTTTCCTGAATTTGACAAAGTGAAAATATGGACCCTTTAGAAAATGGCTCAGATCATGGTTCTACCCCCTCCTACACAACGCTCATGGTTCTGCATGTCTCGTACTTCGTGCCTACTCCTAACCTGCATGGGCGCACTTCTAAAATGAAGAGTTTATATAATGAAATCTGGACAAACTTTATCAAGTCCATCGTTGGCTGAGTTGGTTAAGATCCATCGTTTGGGGGAGGGGGTCAATGTTCAAACCCCACCCCCTCCGTATTAAGTCGAATTTTGTTTTAATTAACTACGCCATCCTTTTTTTTAACACCCGCTGGTATATATATTAAAGCAAGTGTACGTTGGGGGAGGGGGGGGCTTGCATTGGGTGGTTCGCCCCCATAAAATCCGTTGGCAGTACCGTGAATATAGGCAGTTGGTTGAGGCCGCGGGGTCAAAGACGTTGGCCCCACTCGTAAATGGGTTACGGTTGCCGTAAGTGTGGTCGGGGACGAGCAGGGTCATGACTGTTGACCCCATTTAAATAATTATTTTGTTATGTCGTTGGATGGGGAGGGCGGGGGTCATGGCCCGCCCTCCAAAATATATATATATATATATATATATATATATATATATTTACAACAACCAGTCCTTTTTAAAAGATCCAGAATTTGATCGAAGGAGTCAAATTAACCATTCAACAATTTCGCCTAGAATCTGGCTGGAGTTGGCTGGAATCCAGTGGCCGAGTTTCTGCAAAATTGTTGCCTCCTTAAGCTGCCACATCACCAAGTCAACCCTCAATATTTCACTACTCCTAACTCCTTCATACGAACTTAGAATTGAGTGTTGTTTGCGCCGTTGGAATCAGAAAGATGAGATCTTTAATTTGACACTAAGTTTTCACATTTTTGACACTTTGATTTTTGAGCCTTTGTAATTAAGCCACTTGTACTTGGAACTGTTTGATCCACCTGGATCAACATCAGCCAACAATATCTCCTTCCTTACAACATCAAGCCCTTCACCTATGAGGTATTGTGTGATGTTGTTCATATTAAAATTTGCGATGTACAATGAGGCCAACTATACTTGTGGAAGCGTCATGTTGTGTATGAGTCTAGACCTCTCACTGTTATTATTACTCTCGACAATATGTTATACAAGATACCAGAGATAGCACCACCTACTGCCATCTCTTTGATCTCTGAGAAGCAATGCAGTAAGATCATTTCCCATACTAAATTTTTTTTATTCCTTATTATTCACCCTCAGGGAAAGAAGAAGAATATTGTGGCCACCTCCAAAACCTCCAGAGAGGGCTCCTTCACACAACAACAACATATGAACAGGTCACGAAGGAGTACAGGGACATCTTCACCTCACCCACGGGGGTACCCCTACACTATCAATTCAAGCACTCCATCGATCTGACCTCGGGCACGCCACTACCCAATGTACCAATCTACCAATGTTTTGTTCTAATGAATGATGAGATCAAGAGGAAAATTCAGGAGTTGTTACAGAAAGGGCACATTAGTCCAAGTTCATCACCCTGTGGGAGCCCGATTATGTTGGTACGAAATAAGGATGGAACCTGAAGGCTCTATATTGATTATTTGGAGATGAATAAGATCATTGTACGAAATAGGTATTTAATCCCATGGATTTATGACCTTATAGAAAACTTAAGGGTGCCAAATATTTCAAAAAAATTGACTTGAATTTTGGTTATCACCAGGTCCCAATTGAACCCTATGATGTGTGGAAGACCACTTTCAAATCCAATGAGGGCCATTTCGAATGGTTGACCATGCCTTTTGGGTTCACGAATTCCCCCACAACCTTCATGCGATTGATGGAAGACATCTTGCGGCCCTTCACCAACTCGTCTGTAGTAGTGTACTTGGACGACATCCTGATCTTCAGCCGGAGTTGGGAAGAGCACATACACCATATCCAACAAGTCTTCCAAACCCTGGAACAACACAAATTGTTTTCCAATTTGAATAAATGCACTTTTGGAATAGATTAGTGACATAAAAATTAGCCTCTTCGAGGGGGAAACCTCCTTTACATTACATAAATGAACAATTCTTGGATGATCCAAATGACAATACCTCCTTTGAATATATAGCAGTCTAAGCTGTCACAATACAATTAGAGCCTACATAACAATAATAACGTAAGGTCACAATAATAAAAATAGTGTGATTCTATGGGGTACAACAATAACAATATGGGGGATATATGGGAACAAAAATAACAATAAGGGGGATACACTAGTATTATAAGGAGCTAACATGCCCCTCTCCTTCAAATAAGTTTTGTCCTAAACACTTGAGTAGTTGTGGATGCTTCTGTATAAAATTCTAATCCTCCTATGGGGAATCTTCAAAGGTATGTTCTTCCACTTAATGAGATACTATGAAATTGATCAATTATGTATCCGTCGGGTTCTTGTATCCGTGACTGCTTCAGGCTCAATTATGATTTTTCTTTCTTCGTCAAGTTCTGGCAACACTGTTTGAACTGGAAGCGTGTCACCAATAACCTTCTTTAAGCATGAAACATGGAAAACTGGGTACTCGATAAGATGCAGGTAGCTCTAATTTGTATTCCATAATACCAATATTTTTCAACTCCTTTTAAGAACCATAGTACTTGGCTGATAATTTATTATCATTCTTAGCTTTCTTGAGGGACATTTTTTTGTATGGTTGTAGCCGTAAAAATACCCAATTACCTACATTAAAACTTCTTTAACTACAATGTTGATCTGCCTATTGTTTCATTTGATTCTGCACCAAAGAGAGGTTATCCTTTAAGCATTGGAGAACTTTTTGTTGATGCTTGATGTGATATTCCACTGCTTGAACCTTAGAATTTCCTCTTCAAGATGATGTGATCGATGGTGGATGGTATCCATAAAGTGCCAAAAATGGGGTCATTTTTGTTGTAGTATGGAAGGAAGTATTATACCACCATTTAGCTAGAGGTAACAACTTGATTCATTGTGTTTTTTTTATCATACACAAAGCAAAAAATATATCCTTCCAAACATTTGTTCATTATCTTAGTTTTCCTATCAGATTGAGGATGATAAGATGAGCTATGAGATAATTGAGTGCCAAGACAAGAAAATAATTATGTCCAAAAATTTCTAGTGAAAATGGGATCTCTATCACTTACTATAATCTTTGGGTTTCCATGAAGCTTTTGAATTGTTTCCATAAATGCAATAGCAACTGTACTGGCTTTAAAAGGATGAGATAATGCACAAAAGTGTGCATACTTGGTAAGTATATCAACTACCACCATGAAAACACTCTTTCCTTCAAACTTGGGTAAACCTATGATAAAATCCATTGAGACCTCCTCCAAACGCTGATTTGGAATGGTTAAAGGTTGTAACTAACCTGGGGTATTAATTGTCTCAACTTTTTTTTTTTTGGCAAACCAAACATTCTCGCACAAACTTTTGAATATAAGATATAAGGCCATCCCGAAAATATTCCTTCTTGACCCTATGGTAAGTTTTTAAAAATCTTGATTACACTCATAAGGGAGAGGTGTGCAATTCCAAAAGAATATTTTGTTTGAGTCGGGAATTCTTCCAAATATATAAGTGATCTTTGTACCATAATGAACCATTTTTCCACCTAAATGTATCAGATGTATTAGGATCTTGCTACAATGTTTGAATGAGTGTCCACACCTCTTCATCATTCTTCCATTCATCCCTTTCTCCAGTTATCCACTCAAGTTAGATAATATAAATGGCACAAAGCAATGCTTCCACATGCTCATCCTTTATTGAGAGTGCATTTGTAACAAAAATTTTCTTCCATTTTTGGTAGATGATTTCAAAGTCATAACCCAACATATTTGTGACCCATTTTTGCTGCTCTTCTGAAAATAACCTTTGTTCCAAAAAATATTTAAGACTATCATTATCTATTTTTACCTTGAAGTGTCTTCCGATTAGGTAAGGTCGCCATTGCTTTAGTGCATGTAGTATTTCCAACATTTCCTTCTCATAAATTGGTTTGTGTAAATACTTTCCTTTTATTGGACGAATTTCAAAAGCAATGGGTATTCCTTTGATACCAAATTCTATGCAACCAACTCACAAAATAGAAGAAAATATAGATCAATGACTTAAAAAATAGCCTTTTCGAGGGGGAAACCTCCTTGAAATTACATAAATGAACAATTCTTGGATGATCCACATGACAAGAACTCCTTTGTTATATAGGAATCTAAGGGGTCACAATATAATCAGAGCCTGCATAACAATAATAATGTAAGTGCACATAAATAACAATAGTGGGCTTCTATGGGGCACAACAATAACAATATGGGGGCTACTTGGACATAATAATAACAATAAGAGGGGTACACTAGTATTATAGGGACCTAACATGTGCCAATTTGGAGAAATGCACTTTTGGGATGAACAAGGTTCAATATCTGGGGTACATCATTGATGAGCGGGGTGTGCATGTGGACCTAGAAAAGATACAAGTTATTCGGGATTGCCAGCCCCAAACACCCTAATAGATCTTCGCAACTTTCTGGGTCTTGTCAATTTATATTGTAGGTTCATGTTGGGATTTTCTCATATCACTTGACCTTTGAGTCAAATCACCAAGGGCGGAGCAAAAGCAAAGTTATTTTCATCTGAAACCCAATATAAGGCATTTTTCAGTTGAAGCATCGCCTTTGCTCTGCACTAGTTCTCACATTACCAAACCTGCAACAACCAATTGAAATTAAGACAGACACCTGTGACTATGCAATTGGCGCAATTCTTACACAAAAGGGGCATTCGATGGCATATCACACTGAGACACTTTCAAATACAGTCTGAAAGTATCCCACTTATGACAAAGATATTTATTCCATTTTGCAGGCTAGCCGAAAATGTAAGCATTACATTATGGGGAGGGAAAAAGTCATCTACACAAACCACTGACCCCTGCAGTTCATACATACAAAAGGAAAGTTGCGGAACGATCGCCATCAGAAATGGTCCACACATCTACAACTGTTCCATTTGAACTTCAAGTACAAGAAGGGAAACACCAATAATGTTGCAGACTGTCTCAACTGACCACTCTGATCGACTCTTATGGACATGAGACTTTGGGGTGACCGCAACTTTATAAAAGCAATCCAAAATTTGATAACACATACCAAATGCTCCTGGAAGGCAAACAAGTTCCAGATTTTCACCTACAGGGTGCACTTTTATGTCACTTGGGACACTTATGTTTTCCTTCAAGCGAGCATGCCAAGACGGTTTGGGAGGCGCACTACAGTCGAGTAGCTAGAAATTTGGAGTAGAGAAAATAGTGGCAGTGTTTTAGAAGTATTTTTATTATCCAAACCTTCAAGAGGATGTTGGGAAGTACATCGAATCGTGCACTGATTGCACCATTTCCAAACTGACAATCAAGAAACAAGGCCTATATACTCCTCTTCCCACTCCTAGTTGGCCTTGGGAATCCATATCCATGGATTACATGTCATGCCTTCCTTCTACTAAGCATGGCAACGATTACATTTTCATGTTCATCGACAAATTCTCTAAGATGCCCATTCTAGCAGCCTACAAGAAGAGTATCACTGCAGAAGCCACTGCTAAGCTATTCTTTGAACAAGTGTGGATAGAATTTGGGATCCCATAGTTCATTATCTCATATCGGGACAACAATTTCCTGATTACATTTTGGTCAAGCCTCTGGTAAATGCTAGATACCAGGCTCACTAAGTCCCCGGCGTTCCACCGTCAAACTGATGGCCAAAAAAAGGTCGTCAACGAGATGATTGTGCACATTCTGCGCATGTACAAATCGAAGCATCCACGCACATGGGATTAAATCCTCCCCTATGTCCAACATAACTACAAAAAATTTATCCATAGCTCAACTAGCCACAAACCCTTTCAAGTGGGGTTAAGATTCTAGCCACTATGTCCCATTGATGTGGCCATACCATTTGCAACTACTCAGGAATATTCAGTTCATGTCTAGTCCAAAGCTAACAAGGCTAAAAACTTCATTGAATGCATTCATAACATCTGCCAATAGGTCGATGACATATTGAACTGAGCCAATGCTAAGTACAAGCAGCTTCATGATTAACATCGGGTGCCACACAAGCTCTAGGTGGATGACAAAGTTTGTTTAAATTGGCAGAAAGAGAGCCTCGTTGGGCCCCACTGCAATATTTTCCTACTCCAATATGAGTCGTACACCATCACCAAGGCTGTAGGGGACAATGCCTTTGAGCTCAACATTCCACCATTCCTTTCCCTACACCCAATATTTAATGTGGACCTGTTTTGGCCATAATTTCCCCCATTGTTGGACACATCTAATGTTTCTCAACAGCTCCCATGAACATAACTCAACCCAATCAGCATCAAATATGCCACAACTGACAGGATCATGGACACACAGACAAAGAACACTTGCCAGCAGAGGATCGAACTATATCGAGTTGTCAAAGCAGGCCAGCTCCTTCACCAGGGCAAGTGGTTCACCAAGGACCAGGTTCAACAAAAATTTACTCACCTCATTGGTGTCCACCCACCTATTCCACCTATACCTCTAGTCGGTTTCATCAGTTTCCTTGATTATAGCAACATTACCTATTTTTAGCAGTTTTCGGGTTATGAACTTCTGAAACTATTTTGACCCCCCTAAACTACGTTTTTTAAGGTTTGCAGCGGGATTATAGAGATTATTGGTTTTTTCATAAATCTTTTAGTACTCAGATAAATATTTCCAATGAGGTATCGTATGCGTGAAATAGATATCATATGACCAAGTTACGGCCCTAGGAAGTTGGTTGTCCAACTAACCCCAATGAGGCACAAAATATCTTGGCGTTCCATATTCTGGGGTTAGGGTTTTGGTTGTTTAGGGTTTCCCTTTTGTTGTTCAATAATAAAAAATCCCTTGAGCCTCATTGTAACATAATTCAGAGGCATGTAGCCGCCACATCTATTCTCAGAGATAAAGCTACCATCACTCCAGTTTGTTTATTTCCAATCTGTATGTAAGCATATTTTAGTTCTTTGATATTAATGAAATGAAGTTTTATTTCTGTTGCATCTTTTTGTTTATGTTTATATCTATATTATTTTTTATTCTTGTATAAGTCTGGATCAATCTTGGCTTTCATGTTCTCTAAATACTCATTCAATGTGAAGAACTTATTCATCCCAAGCAACCATGCTTTTGCATTTTCTGATCTTCATATCTCTGTCAAATGTAAGAGAGTTGGATTTCTTGAACTACTCTAGAAAATATCCCCTCTCACCCCTCCTATAAGGATGATGGTGCCGAGGGCTATAATGTATCTCAAAACCATAACTAGAATGAAATCCATAAGTACTACCCCTCCTGTCAGGTGTATCCAAATATCTGCCACCTCTAACTGTGTCATCTTTGTCCAATATTTATCCTCAATGAGACTTTTTACCATATTCCCCATTAGCCTTCTACTCCTATCCATAATTGATCCACCACAAGTTCACAATCTCAAAGGCTTCCTACCATCGCCCTTGTTCTTCTCCTCAAGCTGAGATCCATGTCATTTCTCAAATACAAAGATCTTCTTATAAGGTGCCACGTTATCCTTGTCACCTACATCCTAAGGTCTTCCTTGTCATTGAGCCAGTTTTACTTTAGTCTTCTCATTCCCTTTCCAATCTCGCTTAGGATCAGACTTGTGCTTTGACTGCTCATAACAATGCTTCAACTTTCTAATGGCATCCTCTAGCGACCGAGGCTCATCAAACTCAATCTGGTCTTTGAATGCTATTGGAAACCCACTGACGAACCTTTGAATATTTGCTTTCTCATCCTTAAGATAAGTCACATACCTCAACAACTCCATTAATAATCTGCTAGTGTAGTCAACATCTGTCATTGAACCCATCTCCAGCTCATATAACTCCTTAGCCCTTTCATCACAATATATTTCAGATAGTTCCTTCTTCTTGAAGAGTCTCTTGAATTCATCCCAAATCAACTGCTCTTCTCTAATGCCTCTAACATTCTTCACATCTTCCCACCAGATATTTGGTTTCCCTTTGAGATTGGAGGTACTTATCTTGGCTTTCATGTTCTCTAAACACTCATGCAATGTGAAGAACTTCTTCATCCCAAGAAACCATGCTTTGACATCTTCTAATCTCTTCATATCTTTGTCAAATGTAGGAGGCTTGGATTTATTGAACTCTTTTGGAAAATATCCCCTCTCACTCCTCCTATAAGGATGATGGTGTGGATGGCAATGATGTCTCTCATAACCGGAACTAGAATGAAATACATAAGTACTACCCCTCCTTTCAGGTGTATCCAAATATCTACCACCTCTAACTATGTCATCTTTGTCCAATATGTGTCCTGTATGAGACTTATTTCCATATGAACCATTAGTATTCTCCTCCTATCCATAATTGATCCCCATGTGTCCCTACTTCTGAAAATCTGAAAGAATTTGAAGGATGACTGCATTAACTTATGCTTGCTTTTCCTGAGCTTTGGCAAGTCTTTCCTTTGCCTTAATCAAACTGTTATTTTCCACCTTACAACTTCTGATCTCTGCACTCAGACTCCTCGGTGTATCTGCTAGATCAAGAGAATTCTCTTCTCCTTGTTGCTAAACTGACCTTTCCCATTCCACTAATTTCAGATTAGTCCTATAATGGGAGTCATGTGAACTGTAGTCCACTATTATTCTCTTCATCTATTATCTTCTATTTCTTGCAAACATGTCATGTTAGATAAACCAAATCGATACAATCAAAATCATACCTCGGGGGAGGCTATCTCATATGCATAACTCATTCCAATATATAACTCATTTTCACAAGATTAACTCCCCAACCGCACCCATAACACAACTTTCATGCGGTTGGGAGGTTATAACCACACCCATAAGCTTGTCTCCATGCGGTTACGACCTAGAATCCTTAGTTATGTTCCAACATTTGCGAGATCTATGCCATTTTTTCAGGCTAGCCTCCATATCACTACCCAAAACTGCCTATAACTTTCTAAAAGCATAACTAAGATAATAACAATGCTAAACAATCAATATTTGAGCAAGATATTGACAATTACATGCCTAATGCATGATGTAAATTTCGTCAAACATATGATAAAAATATAAGTTATAGGTTATGAATGCATATATGATGATAAACTTTTGAACTTCATCTAAGAATCACCAAGAAGGCTCTATGCCCTCTCAATCTAGTTTCAAAAATACTTGTTAGCCCATGCATTCATCAACCATATAATAACTTATCAAATCATGAACAAGAGTCATAGTGATAACTCATTAGATAACCATGCAAATAACCAAAATAGAAACCATGGCAAATAAACCCCAAGATCAGAATAATAATTAGTACAAGTGATCATAGATCACAATATGAAAATAACTCATATTAGCACATGGAATTTCCAACCAAGTCAAGGACTTCCATGAACCACCTGACCATAGATTGGGCTAAAACAAATATCTCTTTCAGCCAATCACCATTGCATTGTTTTCCAAGCATGAATGTGGGATCATATGGGTTAAACTAAAATAGAACCAACCATGGCTTCCAAAGGCAAAACCACCTCAACCCTCAACCATAGTGATCTCACCTAAAGGATCCATAAATCAATAATACTAAACCAAATGAGTCTCTTCCCAAGTATTCCAGGGCTCCAACGATTCTATCTCAACTAATAGCCTCCAAGGACCCGAGTTGTTACGGGGCTCCAGAGAATTACCATCTTAACCCACGACCTATAGGGACGCAATTTTTTCTAGGGCTCCAGAGATTTTATCCCAACCCACAACCATAGGGAACCTGAGAACCAATCAGAAAATCCAAATGGGGAATCGACTACATCATGGCTAGCTAGGAAATGACAAGGAAAGGTTGAATCCACTATCAATCCAGGAAAATCTCCATGCCAATGACAACATATAACCAAGGAAACACTTTCATATACCATGCATCCAAGAAATAGTAAGGAAATCACACATGTAAACTATTACCTGCAAAGTATCCCTATTGTAGTTGTTGATCCAACCTTCTCTTCACCCGCCCATCAATTCCTTACTTGTCCTTTTCTTGCTTTCTCTAAGTCCAAGAATGCTCTAAGTGCGTAAGAGTGTATGAGAGAATGAACAAGAGCTCAACCTAAAACTTTCCAAAAGCTAGCAACTGTTTCTATAATGTGCTTTTATCTTTGATGTCTCATTTTTCTTCATTTTCCTCCATTTTTCCTCTAATTTCCCTTGCATGCATATTTTTGTCCCTTCACCTTCCTTTTCTCATATTTTCCTTTATTTCCTTAATTAAATGCCAATTATTTCCTCTTTTACTTTGCCAATTTCCATAGCCATTATTAAACCGCAAGTAATTCCCACTATAATATTTTCCTAGCATTCAACTTGGAATATGTGTCCCATGCCCTTGGTATTATTTTATTTACATGGAAAATCAACCAGGGGTTGTTACAGACTTGATGTTGTAGGGTAGGTGACATTGTTGGCTAACACAGAGATCTCACCCTTGGTGGAGCAATCTGATGGTGTACGATTGTGGGTTTGGTATCATCGGTTGTCCCAATCACTTCACGACCTCAATTGAGATAAGGTTATTTCGGCTCTGTTATTGATAATGAACTACAACAAAAAACCCTACACTCACATATGTGAGTGGAAGAGATGATCCCCCTCCATAGATCTTCAAGCTCAATCTTCTAGATATTGGTGGTGGAAACGGTGGCACTAGGCTCTGCATCGATAATTTGTTTCCCTTTGTCAGTCCCCTTGTCGGGTCCCGACTCTAAATCTTTCATCTTGGCCACTAGTGATTTCTTGGTACGACACTCATTTGTACTGTGAGTGGGGCTCTTGTGGAATTCACACCACTTTCATGTGTCATTTTTGGTCTTTGTGGTGTTGTTCTTTGCTTGTGGCTTCAATGGGTTGCCTTGTGTCACCGCACCTTGGATTTGTCCTTTGTTCTACAGTTTGGAGGTGTCTTTTCCCTACTTCAGATTCACAAATCCAAAGTTTGGCTTATTTTGTTTAAATTTTTGCTCAATCTTGTCAACATATTGGTATGCAGCGCCAAGTGAGGAGTTGTGCAGGAAATCCATATTTTCCTCGATGTATTTGAGTAGGTAGCCACGTGACTTAAGTATCAAATGCTGCTAATAATCCTTGATACCCAAATTCGTGTGAAGGGTATGAAATATATTTGTGAACTCCGACACGTCTTGGTCTCTTTCATGCCATAGTGTTCTTCCTTTCATGTAGTTATCTTCATAGCTCTTGACATTGTAATATTGTTCCTTGACGGTGTCTCAGAAATAATTACAAGTGAGTGCAACTGAAAATAGTCAGGGGTCCTTCTCATCCCTTTGCTCACAACAAGTTTCCCATTAGTCCTCGATGTGGGCGGCAACTTTGAGGAGTGCAAAAGTAATATTTTCCCAATTGGAAAAATTATGGACCAAAAAATATCCTTCTAACAGATTTGACCATTTATCTATGATATCTACCTCTGTCTGACCTTAAAATATAGGAATGCAAAAGTTAATGTAACAACCCCAGGTTGATTTTCCTTGTAAAAAATAATAATATAAGACCAAGGTCATGGGGCATGTATTCCAAGATGAATGGTGGGAAAAACATCCCGGTGGGTGTTAGTTTCGGTTTATTATGGCCAAGGAATTGGAAAAGGCATTTGAAAAGGCAAAGAGGTATTAATGGGCACTTCATTATGAGAATAAATGAAAATAGGAGAAAAGGAAAGTGAAGAGACACAAATTTAATGAGAAGGGAATTGAAGGAAAATGAAGAAAATAGAGGCCTCATTGATAAAATGGCATATGAGGATCAGTTCACAGTTCTTTGTCAGTTTGGATTTTGAATTAGTTTCATAGAGAGAAGAGAACCAAGAGGAGAAAGCAAGCAAGCAAGAAAAGGAAGTCAAATGAAGGACAAGGAAAGAAGAGAACATGCAAGGAAGGCGAGATCAAACGACTCCAACAAGAAGACTTGTAGGTAACAGGTTGCATGTGTGATTTCCTTGCTGGTTTGTGAATGTATGGTACATGCATTTGAGTACTTGGTTCTTGTGATTTCATTGGCATGGTTTTTTTCGGGTACAATGGTGGTTTCGTCCTTGCCTTGCCATTTATGGATAGCCATGCTGTGATGGGATTATTTTATTTGGTTGAGATTTTGTTTTCCAGAAGGTTTTGTAACCAGGTGAGGTGGTCTCAGGAAAATTCCCAAGGGTTGGGGATGGAGGTGGTTTAATCTATAAGAAGCCCTTTATAGGTGGGTGGAGACAAAAAATTCCTCAAGGTATTGGTGAATAAACTATGAGGCATCCAAGATTGTTTTGGGAAGTGATAGCTTGACTGGTTTTGGCAAGATCACAATAGCTTGAGGGTGGAGGTGGTTTAATCTTCGGGAAGCCCTATTTGTTTATGTCCCGAGTTCCCACATTCATACTTGGAATATGGCACATGGGTGATTGGTTAAAAGAAATATTTGGTTCATCCCAATGTATGGTCAGGTGGTATGTGGAAGTCCCTAACTTGGTTGGATTTTGCATAAGTTAATAAGAGTTAATTTCCTATTGTAATTTATGAGAACTTGTACTTGTTATTAGGATGATTTGATGGGTGTTATGTCATGGTTAATAATCTGATTATATGTTGGTTATAAGCACAGATTTGTAATGTATTCTAGCTATGAATTGTTCAGGATTTGATAAGTATTTGATGGTTAATGAATGAATGAGCTAACAAGTGTTATTATAGATATTAGGGGAGGGAATTAGACCTTATTGGCGATTCTCAAATAAGTTTCAAACTCTTATGATCAAGTATGCATTCATGACCTGTGGTTTACCTTTTCACCATATGTTTGACGAAATGACTGTCATGGTTAGGCCTGGTTAGGTCAAGTTCTTGTTCAAGTTTTGTATGAATATAATTTTCATCATTTCATTTATGATTATGGCAAGTCTCAAGCAATTATGGGCAGTGGTCTGGTGTTAGGTCCCTATAATACTAGTGTATCCCCTTATTGTTGTTAGTTCATCCCCTTATTGTTATTATTCTACCTGAACATAATTTTTTCTTGAAGCATCCAAATCAGGTCAAACCTGTGGCATTCGAAAGAAGATTCAGAGGGCTACTACAGGACCGAATTTCAGATATTGAAGATTTGAAATCACGTAGATAACTCGGTTTCAATATCGAGCTCCTCAAAAGCAAGAAAAAGGTGTGTATTTTTTTTCAAATTGCATAAGTCTTGTTTGAAAAATTAGTTTGAAGTGATTCCAAGGGCATATTGAAGCTTAGATATTTGTATTGGGTTCTAAAATGCCCCTGAAAAATAATTCCACACCCATTAAGCCCTCAGAAAGCTCTACTATGACGCATGAAGAGGAAGAATTGCAGTATGAGATATCAAAATTACGGTACCAAGTGCAACAAATTTCGATCTTACAAAGAGAAATCAAAGAAGAGATAGATGGGTTAAAAGAAAAAATGGAGGCCAAGTTGGACGGTTTGAAGCATTAAATGGAAGCTAATATGGATGATAAAGTAGTGGAAGATCACATCAAACATCAACAACAAGTTTGCCAACTCTCAAAGGATAACTTAAATTCGCTGCAAAATTGAATGAAACAACAGGAAGATCACCATCACAGCGAAAGAAGTTCTGAAGCAATCACAGAAAAAATAACTCGAAAACTACCAAATCAATCAATTTCAGAGTATCTCGGCAAGTGGAATAACTTACCCATTGAAGATTCCACATGGTAGGATGAGAATTTTATACAGAAGCTTCCAGAAATAATCAAGCGTTGAGGGCAAAACTTGTTTGAAGGAGAGGGGCATGTTAGGTCCCTATAATACTAATGTATCCCCTTATTGTTGTTAGTGTGGCCCCTTATTTTTATTATTGTACCCTTGTAGCCCCCATATTTTTATTATTGTGCCCTTCCTTTATTATTGTTAGGTTGGCTAGGATTATATTGTGACCCCATGGACTCCTATATATAGAAAAGAGGTTTTGTCATTTGTATCATCCAAGAATTGTTAATTTATGTAATGTAAAGGAGGTTTCCCCCTTGAAGTGGTTGAATTATAAGACGTTGAACTCTCTTTTCTTCTATTTTTGGAGCTGTTTTCATAACATCTCGAGGTAGGCCTGAAAAGGCGGCATAGATCTCGGAATTGCATGCTTAGAACGGGAGGAATTGGGCTATAACCGCATGGATGCAGTTATGTACATGCGGTTGGAGGCCTATAACTGCATGCATGCCTTGTTGTGGGTGCGATTGTGGGCCCATGTAATATCCCGATTTAAAAATCCATGTAATAAATGCAAAATAAGACCAAGGTCATGGGACACGTATTCCGAGCTAAATGTTAGGAAAAAACATAGTGATGGGTATCACTTGTGATTAATTTATGGCTATGGAGATTGGCACAGGCAATGACAAAGGCAAAGAGGAATTTATTAGAATTTTATTTATGAAATAGAGGGAAATAGGAGAAAGGGAAGGTGAAAGGTCACATAATTACATGTGAGGGAAACTGAAAGAAAAATAGAGGAAACTAAAGAAAATAGAGGCCTTAATGATAAAAAGGCTTATGAGGATCAATTCAAAAACTTTTGTTAGTTTTATCTTGGAGCTCTCTTCTATTATCTCTCTCTCACACTCTTGCACACTTAAAATTTCTTGGAGCATTGTGGCATACTTTGGATTTGGAGAAAGAAGGGAAAGGAAAAGTAGGAAAGCGTAAGGGGACAACGGGATCAACAACTGCAGTGAGTTTTCTTTGCAAGTATCGAGTTGCATGTATGATTTCCTTGTTTTTTTTGGCATGCATGGTATATGCATGTGGTTATTTGGTTATGATCTATCATTTGCATGAAGGATATCCTGGAATGACAATGGTTTTTCCTAGACTTCCAATTTCCTAGATAACCATGGTGTTGTGCGTTTTCCCATTTGTTTTATGATTGTTCCTCATGTTCCTCATGGATGTGGGTCAAGTTAGTATTTCCTGGAGCTTTAGTTGGACAAACACTCTGGAAGGCTTGGAACAACTTGGGTTGTGTTACTACTCTTGAAAGCCTTGGTTGGACAAACACTCTGGAGCCCTTAGTGGATTGAGTTACTATTCTTTGAGCCTTGGTTGGACAAATGCTCTGGAGCCCTACGACAAGTGTAGGTTGAGTTACTAGTCCTGGAGCCGAGTTGGAATAAGCGCTTTGGAGCCCTGGATAGCTTGGGTAGAGATGGATCTGGTGATGGTTAGTGATGTCCGACTGTGAGGTGGAATCACTGGTTGAGGGTTGAGGTGGTTTGGCCTCTGGAAGCCCTAGTTTGGTTTTGGTTGGTTTATTCCATGAGATCCCACATTCATGCTTTGAATATTGCATGCGAGTGATTGGTTGAAAGACAGATTTGGTTCAACCCAATCTATGGTCAGGTAGTACGTGGAAGTCCCTGACTTGGTTGGATTTGCATATGTTAATAAGAGATATTTTCCTCTTGTATCTCATGAGTATTTATACTTGTTATTATGTGGCTTTGATGATTGTTCTATAATTGTTATTATTTTGGTTATATGATGGTTATAAAAATGGTTTCATGACAGATTCTAGTTATGGCTCTTAACATGTTTTGATCGATAAATGAATGGTTATTGAATGCATGGCCTAATAGATGTTATTGCAGCCATTGTGAGAGGGAATTAGACCTTATTGATGATTCTCGGATAAGTATCTGAACCCTATGTTCAGATATGCATTTATAACATGTAGATCACATGTTCACAATGTGTTTGACAAAATGCCTAGTATGTTTTGGTCAGTCTAGGTCAAATTCTAAGTTGATATGGAATGTTTAGCTTTGTCATTGTGTAAATTATGGTTCTATGGTGAGCTTATTGAATTAATGAACAGATAAGTATTTATAACCTACAGGTACTATGTACACAAAGTTCTTATATAAATGAGTAATTCATACCTCCAACTTCCCGTGGTCATAACTTTGGCATAGGATCTCCGTTTGACTATCATAATACCTCGTTTCGAAGATCTCCATGAGGAGACTAAAGACATACCAACACATCAATATTTCACTATTTTGGTCTCTCTCTTTTTTTTTCTCTAAAAATTTCGTTCAAGCCCTCAAAACGATCTCAGAAGTTTAGAACCTGAGAAAACTACAAAAAATAGAAAGCTTTCTTAAATTTAAGGAGACGAAACTGAAAAGAAATAGTGTTGGGTCAAGTTGGGATGATAATAGTGTGATCATGTGTTATTGGGTGGTTGTAGTTAGTTATGGACATATGGACCCAATTTTCCATAAGTGCACCATGGCAATCAGGTCTCGCATAGTAACTATCATCTTCATGCTTACCCTAGTGAGCAGGTTAAAGTGAGTAAATATGGGGTGAGATGGTTACAACCCAGGTCACTGAAAAAACTATCTAGCTTAGGGTTTGGTCACCTGGGGTGGTTCTTTGGAAACCGAGTGTCCTGTAAGCCTTGTAGGATGTCAATTTACGGTCAGTAAGTCTTAGATGTCAACCCCACTTCCTTAACTGGAGCTAGGAGGTTAGGTCATGTCAAAGTAAATCTTCGTCTCATGTTCACCCTGGTATACCGGTGAAGTTGGGTAAATTAGGGGTGGGGGTGTTATATTTAACTTTTACCTTAAACTGGGCAACACCTTTGAGGTAGTTTCTGGATGAAGATGCTTCGCTCGCTGATACTCGCTGAAGGATCTAGGAAAAGTTATCCATCATCTTGTTCCTTTATCACTTGTAGGCTTCTTTGAACAATAGTTTGAAAGCATCTCCCGCTCTCTCATCTTTCTTTTCTTTCGCCATGGAAGGTTGTCGGGGTCAGTGAGGCTGATCTTGCAAGGGTTCAACTAGTTCAAGTCCTAACCCCATATACCCCAACCTCATTGGATACATGCAAAAAAAAATAGAGAAAGAGAAAACCGCTCTGATACCACTGATCCAAATTTATGCAGGAACAAAATGAAGTACATATTTAAATAAAAATATAGAGCTAAAACGAAAACTAAACTTCAATTCATTAATAAAAAATGAAATCTGTTTACATGCAAAATGGAAATAAACTATTTGGGGCGATGGTATCTATCTTTAAGATGTGACAACTACATGCGTTTTTAACTACAAAATTTAGTTAATTAATGATTAAACTTGCTACACCTTCCATTGGCACTCTCATGAGATCGTTTTAATCAACGATCAATAATCATCTTGGAGCCTCACCATATGCCTGATAGTTAATGGAGTGGGGGGGGGGGGGTCCAGGATTTGTTGCTTATGCAGGTAAATCCTTGCTCACTTCCTTAAGCATGAAAAATGTTCTTTGATGGCCAATTTAATCAAATAGATATAACTCCATCTCGCCCCCCATGCATGTCTGACAATTAATGAAAAAGGGGGGGTCAAGGATTTGTTGAATTCCACCTAACACAACAAGGTGCTACATCAAATGGACCCAACTTTCTTTCCATGCTACAATGACGTTCCACCACATCACACTATCTCATCACTCTGCCACATCACACTACCATGTCAACTCTCTGTCATGTTATATTTCTGCCACATGTCATTGGGCCACTTGGCCACAATAAAATTTCAAATTTATTTTCCATGTTTCATGCTTATAAAGTGCCATGTCATCGTCGTTGCTATGTCACTGCCACTGAGTGTTATATGTCATCCTACTTGTACTATTATGTCAGCTAGGGTCCACTTCCTATGAATGATGAAATATAGTATCTAACTATTTTGGAAAGTGGAAAAATTATTACATGTCCAAATACCCAAAAATACTTCTTACTAGTATGTCAACTAGCTATCTCATCTCCCAATTGATCATGTTAACAAATGTATAACTTCCACCTAGCTTTTTTCCCATGTGGATTCCACATCATCATTGGCCCGAGGAAATAAGGTGGTTTTCTATGTAATTTTAGATATTCTACAATAGGTTTGGATACCTAAAAAAACAGATATACGACAAATATGTTGAGGCACCTGAATATTGCAAAGAGATCGGATTTGTTAAACCATCCTGATGTGCCGAAGTGCCTAGATATCCCAAAGATCCCATATATTTTAAACCATTCGGATGTGTTGGAGTACCCAAAGATACTGCTTGAGGGTAGAATGCTTAATCTTGGAACCTTGCATTAATTCAAATTCATTTTTCTCTTGATTCCTTATAAATTAGGCTAAGTTTGATATACCATTGGAAAGGTCTTGAAGAGGACAATCCAAATGATCCTTTACATGATCGTTCTATAACTTCAGAAAAAACTCAATAAACTCAAGGCAACCTCAAGCTTTCGTACATCCTTTGACATCAATTCTCATCAATGACAACACATTGGCCAATAATATCCTCCTTTATCATTGATGGCAATTCCACTAGACATTTATTGTCATTAATGGTAATTGGTTGAACTCCCCCTATCAAGCTAATGGTTAAAGGGTTGTTCAATCTCTTTTATTGTTTGGTCTGCTTTCTCTCCCCCTTTGACATTAATGGAAAAAAGGATGATGGAAATATCCAAATGCATATGCCATTCCTCAACTAATAACTCTTCAATGTTTACCCACCCTATCGAAGAAGGGCTCTCCCCTTGTGAATACTTTCATTTGCTTCAGTTGCAACCATACTCCCGCTGTTAATAGCATACTTCATTGTCGATACTAGTGATCCCTTCCTCCCTCCAAGGGAAGAAATTACTCCCATTTTCTATCTGAGATATTCAAATCTTTCTCTTGGCAAAGGTTTAATAAATATATTTGCAATTTGTCACTTTGTTGGAATGTATCCTAACCTCACAACTTGATTAACAACTTGCTCTTGGAGAAAATGGTAATTAATAGGAATATTCTTCCGTTTATAATGCCTAATTAGGTTTTTTGAAATGTTTATAGCATTGGTATTATCACACGTAATAGGAACGAATTGGTCACAGTTCTCTTGAATATCCTTGAGGTTCCTGCTTCATCCATAAGACTTGGGTACAACATGAGGTTGCTGCAATATATTCTACTTCAATAGTAGATAAAGAAATTGAAGTTTGTTTTTTGTGGAGTCTAGAAACCAAACATTTGCCTAAAAATAAGGCTCCTCCACTAATGTTATTTTTGTCATCAATACTTCCAACCCAATATGCATCTTTATAAGTTTTGAGTGTAAAGTTTGTTACCCTTGGATACCATAAGCCATTATCCATAGTGATTTGAAAATATATTAATATCATTTTAATTTCATTCACATCAGACTCCTTTGGACATGATTGAAATCTTCCCAATAGTCCTACTGCTTGCATGGTGTCTAGTCTTGATATTATCAAGTAAAGCATATTGTTGATCATAAACCTACACATGGTTTGGTTTACTTCTGGAGACTCCTCATCCTTGTTGAGTTTGCAACTTATAATTATGTGAGTGCTCATAGAAGCACACTTTTCCACACCAAAATTTTTCCAGTATTTCCTTAAGATACTTGGTATGAGGTATGAAAATACCTTTTTCTAATTGTTTAACTTGCAAGTCAAGAAAGAAGGACAATTCCCCTAACATGGACATCTAAATTTCCTTTTGCATGTTGGTTGTAGAAATCCTACTCATAGAATCATCATCACTTCCAAACATGATATCATCCACATAGACAACAATAATCAACATGTTGTATTTTTCAATTTTAATATAAATATTGTTTTATGTACAACCTCTTTTGAAACACTTCGCTGAAGATATTTATCTAATATAGAATACGAGACCATGGTTGCTTTTTTCAAACCATAGATAGTTTTATTTATTCTACATACATAATCTTTGTTTGTAGATATTTGAAATCCTTTTGGCTTACTCAACAAAAACTTCTCCTTTGAGTTCCCTATTCAAAATTTTTGATTTTACGTCCATTTAAAAAACCTTCAACCCTTTAAAATAAGTAAAGGCCCAAAACATCTTGATTGCATCAAGTTTGTCTACTGGAGAAAAATTTCCTTTGAAGTCCACACCTTCAACGTGGACATATCATTTTCATATGAGTCTTACCTTGTTCCTTACCACTTGTCCATCCCTATCAAGTTTGTTTCTATAGACCCATTTGGTTCCAGTACAATTTCTGCCTTGTAGTCTAGAACACATTCCCAAGTCTCATTTTTCTCAATATGATCTAGTTCTTTATTCATAGCTCTCAACCAGTGTTCATCTTGATTGGTTTGAACAAAATTTTGAGGCTCCATTAATGATAATAAGTCCAGGTTCTCTTGGTTTGATGCACTAACACCCTTTCTTCTTGTTTGAACTCTGCATTCTTTATTTCCCAAAATTTGATTATCAAGATTATTATTTTGAAGATATCTAATTGAGATTTGTGTGCAATAGCTTATATTCCTCTCTTTTATCTTTGTCACACTCTTCGTCCTCATGTACATTTGACACACTCTTCGTCCTCATGTCCATTTCATTGTGTTTCTTGGTAGATAAATTGAGTTATTGAAGTGCAGTTTTCCCCTCCAAGTGATTAAGTTGCATAAATTTTCACAATCTCTTTTATAGAAATGAAGTTTTCTAAACTTCGATGTATTTTAGGAGTTCAAGAAGTTGTAATTAAGGGGGGATAGGCTCTAATGCCCACTTTATTCTCCTATTGTGTCACCTTTGTAAATCCTTCAATTCTATTCCAAGTTGTTCTTAATGGGGGGTGGTAGGATATTTAGACACTTAGGAGTTAGTTAAGTCCAACTTGGTAAAATTTTCCTGCTAGGTAAAAGTGTGTTTGTTTAGTATGCATTAGTTGTGTTGTAATTCAATGATCATGATATCTTTTAGACATAGATTGATTTGATGGATCATATTCTCCTCAACACTAATGCACACTAATCGATGGCTTAACACATGATTGGTCCATGATCTGTATTTAAAGGGCATGTGGGGTCATGGCTGATGATCAATTTGTGGGAACTCTCTTATGTAAAATATTTTCTTTTGCATTAGTAAAATTACCTCAAGGACCGTGTTGGTTAGGGCAATGAATTGTTTCCCTCTTAGAGGTTTTTAACCACGTAAAGATATTATCGTTGTGATTTTGATTTGGATATGTGAGTGGTTATTAGACATGTCCATCTTGTATGGAATGCATTGTTTACCCAAACAAATATTGGGATGCTAAAAAATAAAGAATTCGTTGGTTGACAAGTTGTCCATTAATTAATAACAATCCCTTTTTTTCCTATTGGGTAGCCAAATTGGATTGGGAATTAGCCAATCTCTTGTCATGTTTTCGCACGTGGAACCATTCAATCTTGCAGTTCATTTTTAGACCAAAGTTATAATTCTACTAATATGGCTTCTAATCTAAGATCTCCAACCTTTGTTACAAATTGCATGTTTCTTAGGATGATATATGAGTCCCCTAGAACAATAAGATGCCTTTGGGAGGTAAGTATGAGTTAGGATAATTTCTTGCAGAAGAGCACATGCTTTTGATAAATTTTTAGAAAGAACACCTAGATGTCATAGATACTATCCATCAATTTTTTTCTCCGGGGAGAAAGATTCCCCCTTGCACCAACCTCCCCTTAATTTCATTTATTGTATTAACATAAGAACGATTTATTATATATGTAAGTGGATTCTATATATTGATTATGAAATGTATTAAAATGTTCAATTTTAACTGTATTTTCATTTGTCTACCAACCTTATCATTCTCAATTTTATCTTTTTTCTTATTTTGACAACTATAATATAATTACCAATTTGTTGAGGTTGTATTTAGTCATTGTTTTTTTCTTGTTTCAACAAAAGAGGTTACTCCTAACTTCTTTTAATTATTTTTGGTTGTGTGATGGGTAAAATAACCACCTTTTCCAACCATGGTTTTAACAACCTTGTAATGTTGTCAACAAAAAAAACCTTAAACTTAATCCTTGAATTGAAAGGTGACACAAACAATAACACATTTTTGTTCTTCTTGGGATCAAAATTACTAATTTGAAATCATGGTCTTAACAACCCATTGTAACTAAATCAAAACTAGTGCTCCTCATAACACTTGGGAGTCAAAATTACAGCCTTTTCAAAACCATGACCTTAAAGAATCAATAGACTTGCAATAAAAAAATTAATCAACCCTTGAATCGAAAAGAGTGATACCAATGAAACTCCTACCCAGATTTTAAATTGTAACAATTTTAAAATCATAACATAAAAGTTCAAAACTATTAAAAAAATCACAAATAAATAATTAAAATGAATAGTAAAACACATAAAAGAAAAATGAATTTGAAAAGAAATAAGTAGAAAAAAGAACAAATCACAACGATAAGAAAAAATATATCTTTTTTTTTTTTTATAGTTAAAAAAAACTCTCATATACCACAAATGATTTTATGATTATCAACTTCGCGCGTGCTCATGGTCGGACCGTCATAGCTTAGTCATGGCCTCGGTTTCCGCGTATTTTCGAGCGGTTCTCCATCATGGACCCGGAGTAGGACCTCGGCGCCCCCCCCCCTCGCCCCCTCGAGCGGGGCCGCCTTCATCTCTCGTATTTACCGGCATCCGGCCTCTTCCCGCTCCCGCTCGGTAATTCGTGAAGAAATCGGCTAACATCCGCTACGTTGTTCGCTCGTGAAGAAACGCAAAATTTCCGAATCTGCGAAAGGGGACTTATAGTTGCCCGTGAACGCTCTTTTTTCTATAATATAACTGTTCTAGTTAAAAAAAAAAAAAAAAAAAAACCCCTACATATCCTTTGAAATAAAAATAATTATATATATATATATATATATATATATTATATAGAGAGAGAGAGAGAGAGAGAGAGAGAGAGAGAGAGAGAGAGAGAGAGAGAATCAATAAAATTGAAAAGGAGAAAAAAATTCAAACTAAAAAATAAAACAATTTTTTGGGAGTTCAAAAAAAAAAAAACATTTTGATTGGGGATCATTCCCATAATTAAGCCCTAACCCCAATTCCCATAATTTCCCCCAACCCTGCTCCTTATTTAACCCCAACCCACCTCCCTTTTTCCATCCCACTGCACACTTGTCCCTCCCTCTCCCCATGGTCGCCCCTTAAAGAAGTGAGATGTCATATGGACATGGGTGGAGGGGCCTCCCCCTATGCTTGCTTGCTAAAGAGCGAGATGACACATGGGGATAGGTAGAGGAGCCTCCCCCATGCCCAACATTTTAAGTGATCAACACAAGAGAAAAGGGAGGATATGCATAGGACGAAATAATGGGGGCAAGTTGAGGGTTAAATAGATGGGAAGTGTGGTACGTGAGAGGGGGGTTGTTGGGCGATACTTGAAATCACACCTCCCTCGTAATGTACAATTTTTATTTATTTATTTTTATTTTTATTTTATTTTACTTATATATATATATATATATTATTTTTTCAACTTAATTATAACTGGAGGAAAGAAAAAGTCTTAATTCTTCGTCAAAATAATATATATATATATTATTTTTTCAACTTAATCATAACTGAAGGAAAGAAAAAGTCTTAATTCTTCGTCAAATTTTTTTCTTTTTTTCTTTTTTTAAATTTGTTTATCATCTTTTTAAAAAATAAATAGATTAGAATATTAATTTCTTTCTCACAAAGTTTTTTTATAAGATTCATTTATTTTATTCTAAAAATTATTTTAAGAAAAGTTCTTCTTCCCTTTTTCTTTATTTATTTTATAAGAGCAATGGGAATTTTTTTGTTGTATATATATGTTCTTGTTGTTGTCATCAAAGATCATGTGTTCCAAAAAAGTAGTAATTAACTCTGAAAAAAAGTGGCTCATTTTTCAAGTTTAAGGTTCATTTTACATTTTTCCTTGTAATGATACATATTTTTTTAACCAAAATGATTTTTTTTGGAGAATCGGTAACTTTGACAAATCGCTCACCACTATTACACTAGATGCAACTATTTCATAGATGCCACAAATGGGCTGGTTACAACATGTCTCTGGATACTTGAACCCACATAGTTGGGGAAACAAATTGTTCACCAAACCACTCAAGCTAAGATCCTTTGACTTAAAGAAAGGAGGATATGGGGGTGGGCTTTGATCCATATATGTGTGCACGAGTCAGGAAACCATTGAATATGGTCTTGTTGGGTACAACCACATGTTCGACAACTACCTCAAGGTGACCCATGGCTCCACTAAAACTCTCATGGGAATTGAATCTTTCCCAATGATGAAAAACTCCTCGTTTTCCACCATTTGATCCAACACCTTGTTGTAATAATGGAGGAGTATGAAAATTCTCCTAATAATAGAGTTTTTTGTGTTGTTATAAAGTTGATTGAATTGTTTTCCTTAATTAGACTTTGTTGGTTGTGAGTCCTAATATTCTAAGAATTTGTTCAACAACAATCTAATCCTATATATGTAAGAGTTTGTTGGCTTAGTGAATACAAGAGAGTGTTGTGGTGAAATCTCCTGAGTGAGCAAATTGTCACACTAGAGAGCTGCAACCCTTCTTCAGTTATATCTTTCATTTTCTGAGTTGGTATTAAAGCCACTTTGAGGGTAGTGAGGCTGGTGCTAAGCGTGATTGGTGTGAGAGTCCAAGGCATGTTAGGTTGGAGTTGTTCGAGTTTGAAGGAGCGCGAAGCCTCCTATGCGTGTGAGGCATTTCATGGTGCCAACGATTCAAGTAAATGTTCCCCTCTTCGTTGATTTGATTGATACCTAAAATGAAGAGCTTGAAGTTAAGCAGATTGGTGTGCTAAGGATTCCCTGTGATATAGAGATATTTCTGAGGGTGTCATCTTCCCTTTAACTTGAGTTAGAAATTTATTATTTCTAAGGTAAGTGTATGATTCCACCTTCCCTATTACGTGAGCTTAGAGAAGTGATTATGATATGAAAATGGAGGACAACTTATCCTTCCTAAAAATGATCATTCTCTGATGCTTTGCAAGGAAAAATGGGTCTTATGAAAAAACAATTTTTTAAGGTCTCTTCAAGGACTATGAATTAGTTTTTCATGTATCCTTAAAACATAAGAAACATCTCATTTAACTCATATAAGCATTCATGAAGAGCAACAACAAATAATTCTGTGACATATTTCACCCCTCTTGGGATACATCTCTGGGCCTGCTAACATAGCTATACCCCTCCATATATTTAGTGAAAAAGAGTGCATAAATTTTGTTAAAAAAAGAAGTGGCAAGATTCCCCTTCAAGGAATTGTTCTCCTATTGAGAAATATCACTCAAAGTAGCATGAAAACCTACAGTCAGTCATGAAACCATCAACAAGAAAAGGTATCTCCTAAAAATACCCTGCACTCCATCTGAAAATGAGCATACATAGTCATACATAGTCATACAATTACTTCAATTCCACATTGAAATACAAAAAGAAAGCTTTCCTCAACAAGACATTGTGAGAAAAGTAAAAATGATTTGAACCCTGCAAGTAACAGTTGCTACAAAAAACAATTGAAGGTAAGAAAACACCTACAAGGCATTCTCCATGCTCAAACACCTTCAAGAACTTCTCCAAAACAATAATTGATCCATACACACGTGGAATTTAACCTACAAAAATTCTCTTCATATTTGCTCAAATTAGAAAATAAAGGTCATGATTGGATCCAGAATGTGAATGTCCAAAAACACCTATGTGGACTCTTCTTGAGCTCCGAAAGGCCAAAAACTCCTCAATTTATGGCTCTAACAGGCTTTGTTCTAAGTTTTTCTATTATCCGTCCTACAAAATGGATAAACAGTCTAACTGTGCTAAAATTTCACCTTGTTTTCCGCTATGGACGCGAAAAATTTGCTCGCCGAAGGTACAAATTGTTGGAAATTTAATTTGTGCAATAACCCCATGTGCCACTCCCTACCTACCTTCGAGCATTTCAGTCACATTATAGCCATAGGGTCGGGGGCCAGGCTAACAACCTGCCCCCACCGGTAGCGCCCAACCACCTCTCTGCCAAGGTTCCACGTATACCCATAAGACCGGGGCCAATCCCAAAGTTTTTTTTCGTTAGGTTTAGCACCTCCAAACTTGTGTTTGGTCTAGCACCACCACACTTGTGTTTGGTCATATGCACAAACATGTGACTTAGGCTAGGGCTTTAAGCCCCGTCCCCCATCCATTGGCTCCGATGGACTCCACCTCGATCCTGTGCTACGACAGATGACTATGGGTTGGGGCTAAGCCATAAGCCCCTTGTTGTTTCTCTCACCGATGTCTTATGGGGAGTCGGTGACTAGGGACCAGGGCTTAGCCCCGACCCCTTACCCCAATGCGAATCCAAATCAAATTAAAAATAAAGTTGCAAACCATGTATAACAAAGAACACCTATGGGAGAGTTGGTATAGAATGAAAATGTTGGTTGATAGGTCGGGGGTTCAATCTTTCCTGGGCCTTGGGTTGAATAGATAAAATTTTACACCATCCTAAGGTGCCACATGGCAGCTACTAATTGGCCCATTGGAATACCCAGTCAACCTGCAGACTCATCTGTACTAACTGCCCAGTCAACAGTCCAGGAGGAAACCTGTAAATTTTTTAGTTGTTGGGCCAAATGATCAGAACACCATAACTTTGTCATACGATACCATATTGAGGTGAAACGAATGTCGTTGGATTCATAATGATGAACACTTCAACTTGACGCCAGTTTCGAAAAATTATGGGCATTTTAATTTTTGAGCTAAAAATTGATCACTCAATCATAGCTCCCCGCTAGGAACTTTTGAACTCCAAAATTTTACTTCTCCCAGTAAATAAAATGAGGCTGAAACCTAAGATTTCCCAAAATCTCAATCCGTAATGCTCTGTTTTCAATTGGTTCCCTTCAAGCTCTAATCAAGGTACTGCACCTATCTTCTCCATGAAGACCTATCGACATGTTAGAACCGAACCAAAATCCTTATTGCTGATGAAGGAATAAAAATATTGATGAGTGGAATATGAAAATTCTCTTTAAACCCATATTTTAATAGCTCAAACAAATTCATCTTGAAGTTAAATTTTTGAAGACAAACTCGACTTCCCATCTTGGAAATTAGAAGCAATACAATGCCTATCATGCACTGATTCAAGCTTGCTTTACTTTCCTCAAACTTAGATTGTACACAAAAGTACACCGTTATAAAAATTCAATGACACATTGGCTTTGCCTACAAAACATAGTCATATCTTGTACAATATTTAACAAAGATTCTATTCACAACAAGTTTAATCTTGAATACTTGCATCAGTGAATACAAGAAAAACTTGTAGACAAACTTGGATGACAAACATTGTACACTCAAAAAGTCCTTTAAACATTAGGGCTTATAAACAAGCCAACATAATAACATGTCAATGAAACATACTTGTTGCACATAATGTTTATGCTTATTCACTTTACAAAAGTAACCAAGATAGGTAAACAACACAACAAGTATTTATAATTCACAAAGCAACTATAGAAACAGTCTACCCAATCTTTGGCTCTCCTAGGCTTATGGTTTCTATTTTTGCATCAACTTTGCCTTGAAGGTTTCCTTAAGAATATTGCGAGTCCTCTTTTCCACCTCTTGCTTCCTTTACATTGGTTTTCACAATCTCTTTATCCTTATTGGAACAAAGCTCTGGATTTAGTTTCCAACATTGTTCATTGCCATGCCCATGCATCCTGCAATGGGTACAAAAGTACTTTCGCTTGCTTTCCGACAAGGAAGTCCAAAAATGTGAAGGAGATTCATCATGCTTGATCCCAATAATCTGATCCATTCTTTTTACCATTTCCATGTGTTGCTCACAAACATCCATACAATGGTCAACTACATCACAAAACGTGCAAGGATAGTTGTTCCACAAATAGTCAAAATTGCCAACATTTGGAAAACTCCCATGAAATTTATACCTTTCCCTAGAGCTACAGCTTTGACAATGTGGACCGAACGATGATATGCAAAGTCCTTTAAAGCATTCAGTAGAGAAATATCACTCAAAACAACATGACAACCTATTGTCAGTCATGAAACCACCAACAAGAAAAGGTATCCCCCACAAATACCCTATAATCCATCTAAAAATGAGCATACAAGTACTTCAATTCCACGTTGAAATAAAAAAATAAAGATTTCCTCAACAAGACATAGTGAGAAAAGTAAACATGACCTGAAACCTACAAGTAACAGTTGCTACATCAAACATATGAAGGTAAGAAAACCCCTTCAAGGCCTTCTCCATGCTCAAACACTTTCAAGAACTGCTTCAAAACACTAATTGATCCATACGCCCATGGACTTGGACCTGTAAAAAAACTCTTCTTATGTGCTTCAATAAGAAAATAGAGGTCACCATTGGATCCAGAATGTCCAAAAACCCCTATGTGGACTCTTATTTAGCTCCAAAAGGCCAAAAAATCCTCAAGTTATGGCTCTAACAAGCTATGTTCTAAGTTTTTCTGTTATCCATCCTACAAAATGAGTCTAATTGTGCTACAATTTCACCCTATTTTCCTCTGTGGAGGCGAAAAATTTACCCGTGGAAGGTGAAAATTGTTGGATATTTAATTCGTCTAATAACCCCATGCGCCCAAATTTTCGTCTCTGCTCCTGGTTTTATGGCCAATGTGGCTAGGGGCCGGGCTAACCGCCCACCCCTGCCACTCCAAACCTAATTCCAAGCATTGCTGTCATATTATAGCATAAGGTTGGGGGCCAAGCTAATAGCCAACCCTCATTGGTAGAGCCCAACCACCTCTATGCCGAGGTTCCACGTATACCAATAAGAACGAGGCCAATCCCAAAGGTTACACCATTCAGTTTAGCACCTCCACACTTGCGTTTGTTCTAGCACATCCACACCTCCGTTTAGTCATATGCACAAACATGTGACTTGGGCTAGGGCTTCAATCCCTGCCCCCCATCTGTTGGATTTGATAGACCCCAGCTCGGTCTTGTGCTGCGATAGATGACCATGGGTTGGGGATAAGCCTCGAGCCCCTTGTTACTGCTCTCGCCGAGGTCCTGTGGGGAGTTGGTGATCGGGGGCCAGGGCTTAGCCCTGACCCCTTCCCCTAATGTGAATCCAAATCAAATTTAAAATAAAGTTGAAAACCATGTATAACAAGGAACACTTGTGGTAGAGTTGGTAGAGTGTGACACTGTTGATTGATAGGTCAGGAGTTTGATCCCGCCCGAGCCTTTGGACGAACCCATAAAATTTTACACCATCTTGACGTGCCATTTGGCATTCTCCCATTGACCATTTAAAACCAACCACAACCAATAAAAATCGACCATTTGAACGAACCAAAAGATGACACTTGGTAGAGTTTTATTTGTCCGTTAGTACACCCAGTAAGCCTGCTGACTTAGCTATATGGACTGCCTAGTCAACAATCCAGTCAGCAACCTGCAAAATTTATAGTTGTTGGGCCAAACGATCAAAATTTCATAACTTTGTCATACGACATCAGATTGAGGTGAAACGAGTGTTGTTGGATTCAAAACAAGGAACACTTTGACTTGACGCCAATTTCGAAACATTATGGGCACTTTCATTTTTGAGCTAAAATTTGATCATCGAATTAGATTAACTAGGGTTGAGTTTGGATTATTTGATTTCAATGACATCCAAATACACACTATGTGTGTTGCCACGGTGTTAGGAAAGTGAAAGTGTGGCTATTGAGCTGGGCATGGGCCAATTGGCAGACACTCATGAAAGAAGCAACAATACTCTTAAAAGCAAGAAAAAAGGATAGGGAATGTCAATATCATGCACAATGAGCTTTTAATTAGTTAAAATAGACCAAAGGTTATGGAATTTCCTCAAGGTAATTTTATATGGATGTAAGAAAGATTTTGTGGGTGTTAATTTTCTTTTTTTCGAAGAGGATCAATGTAAATTATAAACATGGATGCATGCTTAAGAATCATATCTTGAATTCAAAAAGAAAAACAAGGCTCTTATTTTGTCCCACCGGTTCCTTGTGTATTTTTACAAATTTCCAATTCAATTACACTATCTAATTGACGGGGTAAATGACTCTTTCTTGACCTACAAATAGTCTACATGCGTCTATATTTAACTTCCCCATTTGCTTGACGGTTCAAAAAATAGCTCAAATAATTATATATAAGTGAATTCCTCATGTTACAACAAATGCACATTGGGCTTGTATGGGCACTGGAAAAGAAGTGGAAAAGATATAGTCTTTGTTGCAACAAGGAGAGTAATTTTCAATCACAGTAGCAATAAAAAGAGAAACAATGTTGGGAATAGAAGATAAAGGGGGTTGAAAAGTGTAACTGAAGACACTGATAGTGGGCATTGGTGATTGATACAAAGGGTGCATTAGTGTTGCGACGATTTGCTATGAAAGTACATAAGTTTGGTTTGATATTGCTTGAACTTTTTTTTTTTGTGTTTTGTTTTATGTGAAGTAGCTTAAAAAACAAGATACCTAATCCTCTAATGAAATTGTACCTAAATGAAGCAACCAAGTTGGATGGTGCCAATTATGTGAATTCAAAATTTAAAATGCAGACACTGATGGAAGAATACAATGTCTAGTCTGTAGCAAGTGGTGTTGAATTGAATCCAGAGGAAGCTGAAGGAGATACCACTGCATCAATTCAAGATTGGGGGAAAATGGAGAGGAAGGAAAAAGTTCTAATGCGAATTTTTGTAAAATACAACATTATACCACATATCAGAGAGTGCAAGACATTGAATGATACTTGGACAATGCTCAAGGATTTGTATGAGTCAAAGAATACAGATTGAATTCAATCCCTAAAGAGTAGGTTTCTTTCTATTAAAATGAAAGAAAATGTAAGGATCAATAATTTTATTTTGAGAATTAAGAATTTTAAAGATAAACTTAGAGATACAGGTGAAGTTTTATCTAGCACCGACCTAGTCACTATAACCTTAAATGGAATGCTAAATGAGAATCTGATTTTCATCATAAATCTTGTTGAAAGGGAGAAGACTTCCACTTTTGATGAGTTGGAAAGTATACTCATGCAGGAGGAAGAAAGACCAAGGAATCTCAAACCTCAAGGTTCAAATTTGGTGCTAATAGTAATGGGGAAAGCACATTTCATGAGGAAGCCTTGGGAAGGTAATAAAGGAGGAAAGTTACCACAAGGAAAGCCATCATTTGGTAAGCCACCATTTGCAAAACCACAACTAGGTATGACATTTCCAAATGTTAAATGTCATTACTGTGCAAAGTTTGGACACTACTCTACAAATTGCACGGAAAGGAAATACCAAGAGTCCAAACATAGAACTAAGTGGCACACTAGTAATTTTGTTGATAGAGGAGAAACAATGAATGACGACATCAAAATTTTTAGATTATATGTTACAAATGTTGCACTATATGCTGAAATAAATTATCCAAATACTTGGTTTGTTGATTCTAGGGCCTCCATACATATGTCTTGTAATAGGCACTAGTTTGGGAACTTTCATGGAACTAACAATGGTACGAATATATATGTTGGAGATGATCATGCACACAAAATTAAAGGGTATGGTGATGTATCAATGACATTACCTAATATTCGTTTTAAACTAATTCACAATGTGATGTATGTGCCTAGTATTAAGAATAATTTAATTTCAGTCTTTGCTATAACATGTCAGGGCTTGAAAGTAGAATTTGTAAATTCACATTAGGTGGAGAAAGACATGAAAGATCACTTCAAGGTCATTGTAACAAGAGTTGGAACTGGAGGTCTATATAAAATCAATATGAAAACCAAAATCAATCAAGCATTAACATCCATGATCGTGTCAACATAAACTCTTTGGCATCAAAGGTATGACCACATTAATTTTCATGATATATTACTACTGCAAAAATTAGGAATGGTAGAAGGGCTTCCAATACTTACAAATGAATATTTTTCATGTGAAGGGTGTGCATTAGGGAAGAGTTTTCTATATATATATATGAAAAGGGATGTTCTAGAACTTGTGCATATAAATGTATGTTATGCTATGCAAACTAAATTATTAGGTGGATTATATTACTTGTTGATCTTCATTGATGATTGTACAAAATATTCATGGGTATACTTCATGAGAAAGAAGAGTGATCTATTTGAATATGTTTAGCATTTCAAGAATCTAGTTGAAAAGCAAAAAGAAAAATACATCAAGATCCTTTGATCAGATAAAGGGGGAGAATATATTTCAAATGAATTCATCAAATATTAAAAGTCCCATGGAATTGTACAACAATACACTAGACCATATACTCCACAACAAAATGGAGTAACTGAAAGGAAGAATATAATCGTGGTAGAATATGCATGGAGCATGCTAAAAGATAAAAAAAATTACCGATTCTTTTTGGGCCAAAGTTGTTAACACCGTTGTTTACTTGAAAAATAGAAATCCAACTAAAATTTTAGGTCATTGGTGTTATGAAAGAAGACATGAGGAAACTTGATGCGAAAGCTACCAAGTGTATCTTCATGGGTTACTGTTTTGATCATAAAGCTTATAAGTCATTTGATCCTTGCACACATAAAATTGTGCAAGCAAAGATGTACTATTTGATGAGCATGAAAATTAAGGACATAAGAATGACAAGTATGATGCATTGCTTATCCCTTATGAGTATGATGATGTCAAAGAGGAAACACATGATAAGTAGGAACAAAAAGTGGAGGAAGAATCCAACAACATGGACCCCTTTAGCAACCACAACACACCAGAAGGAAGAGATGATTCATCATGAAGTGGGATAAGAGATGAAATCAACAAAGTACCAAGAAGGCCATCTCATCGAACTCAACCACCAATAATATTTAAAGACCATGCCTTAATGACTAAAGTTATGAGTGTCATAGAAGCATTTGTGCATAACGAGTGGAGAGATCCAATAAAGGAAGAATATGAATCTATAATGAAGAATGATACTTGGGAACTAACAAAATTTCCAAAAAATAAGGTACTGATATAATCCAAATGGTTGGTTAAAGCTAAATTTAAAGTTGATGGAAGAATAAATAAATATAAGGCTAGGTTGGTTGCAAAAGGTTTCTCACAAAAAGAGGGAATTGATTATGAAGAATTTTTTTCACATGTAGCTAAGTTAAATACAATTATAATGATGATTACTTTAGTTACAAAACATAAATGGGAACTAGTTCAGCTAGATGTTTAGTTTGCCTTCTTAAATGGGGAGATAAAAGAGGAAGTATATCTTGTTCAACAATAAGGGTTTGTTAAGAAGGGTTAAGAACACTTGTTTTGCAAGTTAAATAAAGCATTATACAGATTGAAACATGCACCCAAGATTATGGTATGTGAAGATTGATTCTTTCTTTCTTTCTTCAAAAGGGTTTTATGAAAAGAAAAACTGATCCTAATCTGTATATCAAGTCAGATCAAAAGGGGCATGTTATTATGATTTCCCTATATGCCGATGATCTTATTATAATAGGCAATGCTTGTAAGTTAATTAATGAAATTAAAGGACAATTGTCACACAAGTTTGAAATGAAATACCTTGGTGAATTGCATTATTGCTTAGGTCTTGAGATATGAAGAGAAGATGGATAGGCATTTGTTACACAAAGTATACCAGGAAGTTACTCAAAGGATTCAAACTGGACCAATGTATGGCAATATCAATACCATTAGAACACAATGCCAAACTTTGTAGTAATGATGGGACAAGAGAGGTGGATGGTACACTATATCATCAGTTGGTGGGAAGTTTAAACAATCTCACTATAACCAGGCTAGACATAGCATAATCAATTAACATTCTAAGTCAGTTTATGGTCAAACCTCTTGAAAGCCATTGGAGAGCAGCTAAGAGAGTACTTTGGTATCTAAAAGGAACAATTAACTTTGGTATTAAATATAATGATGATTTTGATGTTGACTTGGCAAGCTATTCTGATTTAGATTGGATCGAAAATCCCAAGACTAAAAATCAACTTTAGGACATGCATTCAACTTTGGATTTGGGATTATGGTATGGAGCAGTGAGAAACAACCAATTGTTTCTTTGTCATTGTTTGGAACTGAGTACAAAGCTTTGTGTGGTGCTACTTGCGAAACAATTTGGTTGAGGAGAGTTCTTGAAGATGTAGGAGAAGTACAAAAAACACCAACTATTATCAAGTTTGATAATCAAAGCACCGTCAAACTAGCCAACAATCCTATGTACCACACAAGATCAAAACATATTGAGATACATTTCATTTTTTCAGGGAAAAGATGTAATCTAAGGAAATTGATTTAGTTTATTATAATACCAACGAAAATGTGGCTAACATCTTAACAAAGCCTATTGGCAAGGAAAACTTTGAATTATGTAGGAATCAATTGGGTGTGGTAGAAAACACATTTCTCCATTAAGCAAAAGTGTTGGATTAATGAAGAAATATGAAGATTATCAAAATAATAGTGTTTGTTGTGCTGTTAGTCTAGAGCTTGTTGAACTATTTTCCTTAATTAGACTTTCTTGGTTGTCAATTCCAATACTCTAGGAATTTGTTCAACAATAATCTAATCCTATATATGTGAGAGTTTGCTCGCCAAATGAATACAAGTGAGTGTCGTGGTGCAACCTCCTGCGTGAGTGATTGTCTCACCAAAGAGATGCATCCCTTCTTCAATTTTGTCTTTCATTTGTTGTGTTGCCTTTGGGCGTAATGATACATATTGTTAAGGCCATGATTTTGAGGAAGTTGTTATTTTGATCCCAATAAAAATAGGTGTTGTTGTTGGCATCACTTTTTGATTCGAGGATTGCTTTAAAGGTTTTTGTTGGTAATATCATATGGTGGTTAACTTTTAAGCCCATGGTTGTAAAATGTGGCAATTCTAATCCTAAAAAATGGATATTATCACCACTTTTTGGAATGCAAGATGGTTTTGTTGTTTTTTAACCAAAAAATTATGGGCTTCTAGAGCCAGAGTTATCGTATTTGTGTCGAGAGACGCTCTACAACTCAATATAGGAGAGATGTTGTAGTGGTTGTAAATAAGTGTAAACATTTAAATATTGGCTCAATAAAAAAGAAATGTTGTAATGTCCATCAAATAAAACACTAGATAAAATAATAATAATAAAACAAGATGTCAACTCAATTAAAAATAAATAAATAATAAAAACGATAAATAAATTCAATGATATATATAATTACAAATATTTTTCTAAAAATATATCATAATATATAACTCACATTTAAAAATAATAATAATAATAATTCTTATTCCTATTATAATATTTCAAAACATATAATTAATAAATATATAATAAATTTTTAATATCTACAAACTAATATACTCCATAAATTAATATTCACTTAACCATACCAATTAAAATAATAATTTATATGAGCCTTATATTTGATAACCTCGTAAATTAGCAAAGACATAACAGGTGAAAACTATGAATTTGGTTTCTAAACATATGGAAAGAATTGAAAACACCCATCAGAATAATATTTTATACTAAAATGAAAAGTAAAATTTAAAAATATGTATAAAAATTATATATCATAATTAAAAATAATAATAATGATAAAATTCTAATATTAAAAAATAGGTTTGTATTTCTTATAATATATTTGTGTCAAAATGCTTTCTAACCTCGCTAGCTATTTTCGATAACACAATTTCCTAAGCTATGCTCTAACTTAACTCAATACAAAGTGTAAACTAATTGTTTTATGTAGTGCGTGTTTTGTTGGTTTGGGTTTTATTTTTATTTTTATTTTTATTAGAGATTTATCAGAATTGTATATTTGAATTATATAATTTATTTGATTGGGGTGATACAAAGTTTTTTCAAATAGCAAAATTTATTAATCATTGTCTTGTGAGGAATTATAGTATTTTTTTTGTGATCAAATTATATTGGCTATGTTTTTGTAGTTTTGAACAATGTTTCAGGAAGATGCTTAATATTTCTATTTTTGCATAAATTTAAAAATATTTTTTGAATTTCCAGTAAATATTATTTCTAATTTCTGATTGGCTGAGGAAGCTCTTATGAGACATAATTCCCCTAGTGGAGGGCATTTTATTTTCATTTTTTTCCAATGCCTAACAATTCATTTTAAAATTTAAATAAAATTAATTTTGTTAGTGGTCATTGCGTTAGTGAGTGTTCTGACACTGTCACTATTTTGTTAGCGCACACTATCATTGTTATGTTAGCACTCTACTCAATGATGCGAGAATTGATGCAGTTACAGGACATTCTTATGTTAATGCTATGTTCAATGACGTGATAATCGATGTAGTCAAGTTGTTTGCATAGGCCTCGGGGGGTGGGGGTGAACAAATGTTGAATTAATATTATATGTTTCCTTGTGCGGAGGACGAAGTATGTGCAGGAGAACTAGGGTCCTTTGCATAGTGAGTCTTGTGATATTGATGAATGAAGTAGTAATTAGTATAGTTTTGTTGTGCAGAACTTTTACTGTGCGGAGGACGGAGTATGTGTGAAAGAACTTGGGTTTTTTACATATACATGGGTGCTACAACATTGACGTGGGTGCAAAGGGATCTAGTATCATTTTTTTTACAATTATCGTAATCGTTGGACTATAAAAGCCACTCTTATTATACAATATTAAATAAACTGTGTTTTCAATCCGTGTGACATGCAGTTGCAGGCACTGTTATGTTAGTGATTTGGTCAATGATGCAAGAATTGATGCAGTTGCAGGGTTTTTGCATAGGTTCCCGGGGGCCCAAGGGGTTGAACAAATCTGCAACTGATATTATTAAGGAATATGTGTGAGAGAATTGGGGCTCTTTTGCATAAACAAGGGTGATAAATAAACTATGTTTTCAATATGCGTGAATAAAAATTGTTGTGTGGTAAAACAAATGTGTGGAAGGATTTGTGCAAGGTTCATTAAAATAATAAATATACAAGTCTCTTTTTAAATTATTATTTAGGAACATTTTTCGCAACTATGGAAATAACTGTGCGGAGCTCACTGTTCAGAGGTAGTGTGCAGAGTTTCGAATGTCAATGATTGATCGAAGTGTGTTATTGCGTGTGGAAGTAGTCATGCGGAGGTGGTTGTGTACATGTGAATGTTATGTGAAAGTCTTATGCAAAGTTTATTAAAATAATAAATATACAAAATCCTTTTTTAATTCTTGTATAGGGACATATTTCACAACGTATGATTATTAATTAATATTAGTTTCGATTGTCAATGATTGAGGGTGTTATTGGGTGTGGAGTCAGTTCTTCGAAGAAAGTGTATGCAAAGAAGAACAAATGCACGTGCATAAACATAAAGAGCTTTACATACACCACAATTGCAAACTCCAATAAACATGTCTCATTTACAATGTTAATTATAGTTACACTGTTCAATTTTAGAATTGTTAGTGTTTAAACCATTTGGAATAGAAACCTTTTGAAATTTGATTTTGATACGCATGCTTTTTGATACAAGAGTTTCATTCTGAAAATCTCTCATTGACATTTACAGAATGAAATTATTGTTATTTATCTTTTTGCTTGAATTGTTTATTGCAGAGCTTGAACATGGACATGCTATCGATGTATGAATTTTTCCAGTTGTTGGGATTACTAGTTGCAGCTCTTATTTTCATTGCACTTATATTATGTTGTTGAAAATTTGTGGGCTAGTCTAGTGGATTTTGATTGGTTTGTATGAGGGTGACACCATGCCCGTAATATGTAGCGGGGAGTCTGGCAACGACCTTGCATTTGTGGGATGCAATGCTCCTACTATTTGCATTTACTCTGGTAAGTTGTAGCATTTACTGTGGGAGTTGGCATCGTTTAGTGTGACAAGGACTTGAATTTATGTATGACTATGCAAGCATATCTAAAACAAAATCATTTCTTTGGGAGTTCCCCAAGATTGAAACATTTAAATATTTAAGAGCTTGACTTCAACTCGATATTCCCAAGCTAAGTACTAATTGGTGCTCCCTACACGACATAGTCCTCGACATCCGCATTGCCATTGTGTGGAGGTCGACACAATGAGGTGAACTTTCGCACGATGAACTTTGTGTGCAATTTCAGTTCATTGTGTCGACCTCCGTTCATAAATCTTCCATACAATGATTCAATTTTTATAATGTTCCAAAAATCTCATTTTTCTCTATTATATAATTACAAGGAAGAGCATAAATGGGTGTACAATCCTAATGCTTGCAGTGATTAACCATTAATGCATATTAACTATATTAACTATAACCATTGACTATATTATTATGTTATAATATCAATATAATATGCATTTGGTAGAAGCAATGGATCGAGTGAATTTATAAGCATAATCAGGGCCACCATTGAACCCTTCTTTAAATGCAATCAAATTAATTAACACTATAATATTAACAAAATATGCATTTGGCAGAAGTAATGGATTGAGTGAATTTGTAAGCATAATTGGGGCCAACATTAAAATATTAGCTTAATGCAATCAAACTAATTAAAATTTTTATTAATGTGTGGTTGAGCATTGGCTATAAGCAACAACATTAAGCTATTAATTAATATGGTTAAATTGAAGCAATGTTTGAAGCATTAAGTTTCTCTTTTAGAATAATTATGTAAAAATTATATACAAGATGCATGTATATATCCAGATTCTCCTGATCTAAAAATATTCAACTTCTTTCTAAATACAGAATCCTTCCACTGTTAATATTTTGTGGAAATTAAAATCAATTACAAACACATGAAGTAATAAAAACAATTGCACATAACACGGTTGTTTAACGGGAAAGCCTAAAGCTGAAAACCCCAACTATCATATATTATGTATCATGGAGATCATGTAACAATCTCATACAAAGCTTAATACATCAAGCTCTCAGTACAATCAATCGTCACACACTAATCAGAAGAAATCTGCAAATCCATGCACTAATTTCTTGCCACCTGATAGCCTGCCTCCACCGTGCAATCCCTGCTGAAGAATAGCTCTGAATTAATTCGAATTACCCTTCCTTGCATTGCGCAATCCTCATTGGCAACTCCAATGTGTGTGTGGTGCAATAAATGCATCACTATAGTCACAACGGATAGTGCATCTTGCCCTTTCACCTATCTCTCCACTGGGTCTCCACTGGAACTGACATGCACTGTAGCTAACTATTGTATTTGTTCAGTTGATTAATGCGTTATTATTTGTGAATTAATTAACTAATTAATTCACTCCACTCTCACTAGTGTATCATTCAGTTAGACTAGATACAACTAGCTCAACTGAGTTTAACTCCATTAACTGAGTTAAACTGAATAACAACTCCATGAACTACTCTTCCAACTCTGTCATAACTTTTCCACTTCAGTTCTAACCGAGTCCTCCATGCATGAACTCTAGTAAACCCTTGGGATTTGCGTAATTCCCTCATTCCACTGATTTGCCACATATGTGCATTGAAACTAAGTGCTCCAAGAGAACAAGTTGTTGTTTAGAGTCTGATTATTATTAAGAGCTAATAATAATCAACATGCATCTATTTTTAGATTGACTATCTATAAATAGACTTCACCCAATATTCTAAAAATAGAATTTCATTTATTTTTCCAACTTGATCAACCATCCACAAATAGCATCCTGCAACTTCTGAAATATGATCATCATGTCTAAAAATAGACTTGCGCCAAAAATAGCCTGCGGGCCCACTTAGTGAAGGTGACTCTTTTCACTAAGCTCATCATCTTGTTGAATCTCAACACTCCCTCTCAACAAGATAGGGATTATCCTTCACCCTGATCCTGCCTCTTTGGTATTCGAATTTTCTCCTGGTGAGCACCTTCTTCAGAATATCTGCATCCTAATCCTTCGTGGGAATGTACTGAAGCAACATGATATTTCGTTGCACACAATCTCTGATATGATGATACCGGATATCAATATGTTTAGATCTATCATGAAACACATGATTAATCGAGAGTTTAATGCAACTCTGATTATCACAATGTATCACTGTAGGATCTAAATGTGAACCGAACAAACCAACCAGGATCTTCCTCATCCAGATAACCTCACATGCAATTTGACTTGCTGCCATGTATTTTGCTTCCGTTGAACTGAGTACCACACATATTTGTTTCCTGGTGTACCAAGAAATTGTTGTAGATCCGATACTGAAAACCCCTCCTGATGTGCTCTTTTTGTTTATTGGGCTGCCTGCCAAGTCTGCATTCGTGAAGCCATGCAACTTCACCTCATCCGTTTGTCTGTACCATAAGCCATACTCAGATGTGCCCCTGATATACCTCAAGACATGCTTTCCTACCTTCCAAAAGAGCTTGGTAGGCTTAACCATCGCTTGTGAAATCTGGTTCACCGCATAGCATATGTCTGGTCTTGTATTAACTAAATACATGAGCGAACCCACCAATTATCGATAAACAGTGGCATCCACTACCTCTGCCGATGTAGCATCCTCTTTCCTCCAATTTCCTGGAAGAGGAGTGTAGATAGGCTTGCAGCCTTGCCTGTGAAACTTCTCAAGTATCTCCTGGGCATACTTGCCTTGAGACACAAACAGTTCACCTTCCCGCTGCCATATTTCCAATCCAAAGAAATAATGAAGGAGGCCTAAATTCTTCATCTCAAACTCCTTTGCAAGATCTGCCTTGCATGAGTGTATCAACTACTCATCACCCGTTCGTATTAAATCATCAACATAAAGAATAATGATTAAAATCTTACCCTCCACCACAATTTGGTATAGGTTTGCATCCGCCTCACTCTTGGTGAAGCCAAGTCCAGTGAAATAGTTGTCGATCCATGTGTACCAAGCACGAGGTGCTTGCTTCAGCCCATACAATGCTCTTTTGAGCCTGCACACATGCGACTCGTTGTTAAAGATCTCAAATCCTTCAGGCTGCTCAATGTACACCTCTTCCTCAATGATCCCATTAAGGAACACAGTCTTCACATCCATCTGATGAATCTGCCAACCCATCTACACTGAGAGAGCAAGGATGGTCCTTATGGAAGAATACCGTGCGACAGGTGCAAAGGTTTCTTCATAATCAATCCCCTCGATCTGTGAGAAGCCCCGGGCAACAAATATTTCCTTATACTTCTCGACGTTCCCATCAGCAGCTTGCTTTACCTTGTAGATCCATCTTGATCCTACAATTGATTTTCCCACCGGCCTTGGAACAATCTCCCAAGCACTATTTCTGACAATGGAGTCATACTCCTCCACCATGGCATCTACCCATGTGGGCTCATGCACTGCTTCTTCAAAAGAAGATGGGTCTGTCACGATACACTTGCTCATAAGAGCCATGTATCCAGTAAATCGGTCAGGTGACTGTCTCTGTCTGCGCTGTGATGTAGGGACTCCTACATTCTGTGTCGCATCAAGCTTTAGTCTCTCAGCTTCTGTGGTACACTTTCTGCCTTGTCTGATGTTTGGTTCTGCGTGAGTGGACTCCTCCACTCCATGAAATTCCTCATGTGGTTGATCCACATCTGGAGGCTCATCTTTGGGAACAATAAGTTCCTCCTCTACATGCAAGTGTAGCTCCCTCTCAAGCATAGCTCGTGCAACACCCACGATCATTCTATTCTTCCTCTCCATGACCCCATTCTGTTGTGGGTTATGAGGCGCTATGAGTTCTCTTCGAATTCCTTCTTTGCTATAGAAGTGTTTGAATTCGCCCGAGATGTATTCACCACCATTATCGCTTCGTAGAGCTTTCAATTTCTTCCCCGAATCCTTCTCCACTAATGCTTTAAATTCACGAAAATTTGAGAATGTTTCGCTCTTATTCTGCATGAAGAAGATCCAACATCTACGAGAATATTCATAAACAAATATAACATAATACTTGTGTTTTTCTGTTGAAGCAACCGAGAAAGATCCACACACGTCAGTGTGAATTCTCTCCAGGATCACCGAAGCATGGTTCTCCTTCTCATGAAAGGTGGTCTTCACAAACTTACCCATATTACATCAATATGACTGCGCAAGAGTACCCTTGGGAAGTCCAATAGAAATCTACTGCAAAATCTTCAAAGTTCCATGGTGAAGATGGCCCAATCTCCTGTGCCATAATTCGCCCTCATCCCGGCTCACCACTTCTTCTGATTTTCCCATCATTGCAGCGTAGCCATCTGCCTCTAGCTTGTAGAGATTCTTAACTCGAATCCCTATCCTCTTGGTTTGACCCATTGTTTTATGTCACAGGAAAGATTTTCCATCACTAAAAACAACGTCATAACCTTTGTCTTCCAACATTGCGACCAAGACCAAGTTCTTCTTCAGACCTGGAACATGCATAACATATTTCAACAAAAATGGATTACCTGACTCCCTCTCAAAGGTAATGGTCCCAATGCCAGTCGCACTGTATCGACCATTGTCACCCATCTCTATATGCATTTGAAGGTCCTTCTCCTCCAAGTCACTAAAAAACTCTTTGTCTCCTGTCATATGGAAAGACGCACCACTATCAAGATACCACATCGATCCCATATAGCTTGAAACCAAGAATGCGATCAAAGAGAAATCAAGTTCAAATTTCGAGGCTAAGGCCTCTCCAGCTGCAGCTCCAGCAACCTTCTTTTTCTTCTTCTTCTGTGGGCAGTTAGTGGCGAAATTCCCATGTTCGTGACAGTGAAAACACTTCACTTTGGACAAATCCTGCTTCTTGCCTTTAGCTTCGGATTTTGAGGGAATTTTCTTCTCCTTCCCTTTCCTTGCTTTGGCATCCAAAGCGCAATTCTCTTCATATTCATCCTTCGATGAAGAGCCATCCATAGTACTTCGCCTTATCTCCTCCTATACAAGATCCTACCAAAGTCGCTCCCATCCCGGTAGTTTCTCCCGTCCATTAATAGAGTCTTCGTAGCTATGCCAACTCTTCAGAAGCCTAAGGAGAGCCAAGCTCACCAAGTCTTCATCATCAACAGTAATCCCCACACTTCCCAGTTCATCCCTACAGTGGAAAAACTTCATGAGATATTTTGGAATATTGTCGCCCTTCTCCATTTTTATTTTTCAGAGCTTATCTTTCAGCGCCAACTTCCTCTGGTTGCTGCTGCTTTGGAACAAATCTATCAAAGCCTTCCACATTTCAAATGGAGTGGCTTTCCCATGATGGCTGGACACAATATGGTCCTTCACACCTTCCAATATAATTCTTCTTGTCTTTTCTATCTTCTTTTTCCATGCGTCAAGTAATGCAACATCGCTAGATCCCGGATTAGGAACATCGCTATCGATGAACTCCTTCAGTCCATTATCCTCCAGCACCACCTCCATCATATCCTTCGAGGCTATGTAATTCGAGTTTCCATCAAGGGCATACTCCAATCACAACCCATTGAAAGACATTTCAATGTATACTCAACTATCGCACCAAGAATTTTATGAAGCAAATTCGAATTGTCCACCAGCACAAACTCAAAAATTCTTCACAATTGTAATCTTCAAGAATTAACACTGCTCTGATACCATGTAGAAATTATATACAAGATTCGTGTATATATCCAGATTCTCCTAATCTAAAAATATTTAACTTCTTGCTAAATACAGAATCTTTCCACTGTTAATCTTTTGCGGAAATTAAAATCAATTGCAAACACAAGAAGCAATAAAAACAATCTCACATAACACAGTTGTTTAATGAGAAATCCTAAAGCTGAAAACCCCAACTATCATATATTATGTATCATGGAGATCATGTAACAATCTCATACAAATCTTAGTACATCAAGCTCTCTGTACAATCAATCGTCACACACTAATTAGAAGAAATCTGCAAATACATGCACTGATTTCTTGCCACTTGATAGCCTGCCTCCACTCCGCAATCCCTGTTGAAGAATAGCTCTGAATGAATTCGAATTACCCTTGCTTGCACTGTGCAATCCTCATTGGAAACTCCAATGTGTGTGTGGTGCAATCAATGCATCACTATAGTCACAACGGATAGTCCATCTTGCCCTTTCACCTATCTCTCCACTGGGTCTCCACTAAAACTGACATGCATTGTAGTTAATTGTTGTATTTGTTCAGTTGATTAATGAGTTATTATTTGTGAATTGATTAACTAATTAATTCACTCCACTCTCACTAGTGTATCATTCAGTTAGACTAGATATAACTAGCTCAACTAAGTTTAACTCCATTAACTGAGTTAAACTGAATAACAACTCCATGAACTACTCTTCCAACTCTGTCATAACTTTTCCACTTCAGTTCTAACTGAGTCCTCCATCCATGAACCACCAGTAAACCCTAGGAATTGTGTAATTCCTTCAGCCCACTGATTTTCCAAATCTGTGCACTGAAATTAAGTGCTCCAAGAGAATAAGTTGTTGTTTATTGTCAGATTATTATTAAGAGCTAATAATAATCGACACTTCTATTTTTAGATCGATGATCTATAAATAGACTTCGCCCAATATCCTAAAAAATAGAATTTCATCTATTTTTCCAACTTTACCAACCATCCACAAATAGCATCCTGCAACTTTTGAAATATGATCACCATGTCTAAAAATAGACTTGCACCTTAAAATAGCCTATGGGCCCACTTAGTGAAGGCGACTCATTTTCACTAAGCTCATCATCTTGTTGAATCTCAAAAAATTACAGTCTCAATACTTAGAGTAAAAGCATGCACGTTTTTTCCTATCGGAACAACGCTAATTTGCATGCAATTATTGTGGGAAAAAAGGGTAGGATGTATCATAGTGTAATATTCCCAAATGGGAAAAGCAAGAATATAGTGCATAAACATGGAAATTGCAGTGAAAATTAATGCATAAATATAAGAAACCAATATGGAGCCATTCTATTAGTCATAAAAGGAGCAAAACAATGTAATATAATGAGGCACAAACCACACAATATGAACCAACTAACCTCCAATAGATAAATCCCTCAAGAATGAGGTGCTGCTACTATACCAAAATGTCGAAAGACTGCTACAGCGCAGTCATAAGAGCTCTGCTACATCAAATGAAAATACAAAAGATTTGATGGCTGATATATGCCTTAAGAGATAATATACAATGAGGATCAAGGCTCTATACAACCTCTAACAAAGAACCCAAGAGGGTTTTCAGAAATACAACAATATACAAGAAATTAATCAAAGCCCTAGGGCTGAATATTCATTGCAACAATATAGCTGGAAATATGTGGCTGATCTGACATGCCAAAGAATGTAGCCTCCTCCAATAGAATCTCCAAATGAAAGGTTGATCCCTTCACTTGAAAACCTCCTCCCCAAATGGTGTACTGAAACCACCCTTGCAACTCCTCCCTAAAATAACGTAGTCCAAGACTGAAGCTGCACTGTAGGGGCAAATGATAGAGTGGAATGATTCCAAATGCTGCAATAAGGCTCAAGGGCCTTCCTTGCTAGCCTCCCAATGGAAGGAAACCTTCCTCCACTGAAATCTAGCTCATAAATCACCCAAATGTATTCTCCATTGTTGCAACCTGCAACACATCACAACCCTTTGCAGAAAATGTGCTGTAGATGAAAGATGGAGCTTGGCCTGATGCCGGAATGTGGAAATGTAGTGCAATCACTTCTCTTGAGTAGGCACTCAAAGTCCACTGAGGATGAAGGTGGGATTCCCTCTCGGCAACACCCCATGCTAAACAACACTGCAATCTTAGCTAAACAGCTGAAGAGAGCAAACAAGTCTTAACAGACCATATCAAAATAATAATCTAAAACATATCTTCTATGGTTTCCATCCCCTTCCTTATATAAGTGGTGAGCTTCCTCACCCTTGTCCCCACTCATTAAAGCCAACACTTCCATGCATGGAGTCTCCCTCCAAAACTACATTGTCCTACAATGAATTCCACTCCTCCATGACAGCGTTGTTGATTTGGTCAAAGCTAACCCAGTCTACATGATCCAGCCCCTTTTCACACATAAGTGTGCTTTATCAAGCCACTAAAATGATCTCCTTTCACATTAGCAGTGATTTTATTCCTATTAATGAGATTTGTGGGTCTCCATGCCCTCTTTTTCAACAAATTAAGAAGTGAAAGAAAAAATTAATATTCCAACTAGCTCATGGCTAATTGGGAATATTACAGTGCTCCCCTCCCAAATGTTGCTTTTCCTCAAGCAACTGTAAAGGTGAGTTCTGCAACTCTTCTCCTCCTTCCTTGGTGACACCTCCATGTTATAATATTTCCTCATATACCAAGTGTCTCCCAATCAATCCCTCCATGAAATGCTCTTCCCAAGTTCTCATGAGATGCAAATGACTCATCCCACAAGGAAGCAAAAGACCCAATGTAGCAATCATGGGTTGCCCAATGTTCTCCCTGAAACATGAAGCATAAGAAACTTGGAGAATATCTCTCCCAAAGGGCATGTTCAATCCTCCCATCCTTCCTCCAATCATACCCACAATAAGAATAAGAACATCATCAATGTATGGGATCAAAACCAAAAATACATAAGTTTTTATATGCAATGATGGATGTGGATCGTAGTCCCACATGTGGAACCAGCACAGTACATCTCTTGACTGCCTCAGATAATGATATGGTAAGTGGTTTCCCCACCAATTACTTTCTACCATAGTCTTCTCAAATTTTTTGAGAAGGTGAGTAATGTTTGGTGCCTTTGGTGCACACCCAGAATGACATGTCATCTCCCTATATCCTCTTAGGGAGTGGCCATGCTCAACCCTATTTATGGCCCAAAGTTGACCATGAAGTTTATAAGGAATAATTCTCCCACTTGGAGCAATGGCCTACACATGTATGGTTAAGGAATGCACATATTCATTGTATAAATCATTATGCATACAAACATGATCCTTACCATATGCTTTGTTCACACAAATAGAGTGGTCCATAGATAGATCCCCTCTCATTCCCATAGAAGAAAGAGGTGGTTGTGATAACTCCATCAAAGAGTTGTGTATCTCCTCCATATCCACATGATCCATGCATCTCCTCAAACGCTGATATATCTCCTCTTCAAAGCCTTCCCAAGTATATCCCTCCATGATGGTATGGTATGCCCTAATGGAATAAGTGTGGCTCAAGAGAAAATCTTCATGTGCTACTTGTAGTAACTTCTCCTTGAGATTGGATGCTCTACATAAGAATATCCTACTATGATAGTAGATGACCTCATCTCTTACTGAATACCCCTCCTCTAGTAGCTGGTCATCAAGTATCATGCAAGTGAAGATATCCTTGGAATAATCCACCAACAACTGAGATTTCCAATATGGATCTATCCTCCATAGGGACAGCGTCAATGATCTATCATATAAAGAATCTGTCATGTGGCTACCCCCTTCTTTGACATCTCCCATGTCAAAGTCACATACCAGGATGTTGCTTTCCTCCTCTGTTTCTCCTCTTGTAGCTACCCATGCTTAAGTAAAGGTTGAAGCTTTTGGAGGCCAGTCTTCCATGGGAAGCTATCACCTATCCAAAACTTCCCGAGTTTGGCCAATGTATGCATGAGTGACCACCATCCTCTACCATGTGTGGAAGATTTCTCCCCAAGTGAGAACATCTTCTGAGCCTCCAAAGTCAATGAATAGTCTCCTTGCACCATGATGGTGTTATCCTCCATCCGTGTAGCATCCTCTCTCAGTGCAAGATGTGGTGTGAGTGTGGTAATGATGATAGTGGAAGAATGTCTCCCTCCTCCTTGAGTCTACCCAAGACTCTCTACGTTGTACCATGACCTCCCAATGTTCCCACTCCTCCTGGATCTATGAGTGGTGAAACATGTTGTGAGACATCTCTTACCAATTCCTGATCATGTGGCCTCCCTGATGGTTTGCCACTAAACAACAATGTCTCATGGGCTAAAGTCAACTGCATAATAGATGGGATTGTTATGTCCTTGCTTCCACTGTGCAAATCCAACTATTTTTTCTGTGTGTAATTTGTCTGATCTTGAATGGAACCTCGAATCCTCAAGGTCAAGTACTTGTGTACTCCTCTCGATGATGCAAGGGCCCCTCCAATTGGAGCAAATGCTCCATTCCCACCTCCTGGTGGTGGTGGATGCTCTCATGCTATCCCGACACTGTGAACTCCTTCTGGTTCTTCTTCTCCATCCTCCTCATCACCTGAAAAGACCTCTATATAGTGTGCCTTCCCTATTGCACATCTATGTCTGGGTGCCCATGATTCTTGGCATGTGAAGCAAATATTCCTTCTCCTCAAATATCTTCGAACATCATCACTAAGAGGTACTTTGCTTTGGCTCTCTTTTGAAAAAGGAGCCTTCTCATCTTTTCCCTTTGATGGAAAAGTGGGCTTTTGCTGAAATGTTGCCTTTGCTTTTGGCAAGGAAACTTGTAGATCTCTAGCCCTTTCAATGGCATCTTGAAAGGTAGTGGGTTTGGTAGATTTAACCAACTCATGTAGAGGTTCTACTAACCCATCAATAAACATATAGACCCTCCTTGCTGCAGATAAATCCAGGAACCATAACATAAAGTTTTATAAATTCACAAATATAATTTTTTGGATTACCTGATTGTTTGAGCTTAGCTAGCCCCATGAAAGGTGCCTCCGGGTATCTCCGATCAAACCCCTCCACCAACCTCCTTATGAAATCTGAATATGCAGTCACATTGGCATGACCCAATGTAGATAGCCCATGAAACCACCAATCATGTGCCTCACCCTCAAGGTGTAGCGTTGCTATTTTGATGGCCTCCATCTCCGGTACTTGGTTCAACTGGAAGTAGATGCTTAGCTTCTCTACCCATGATTTGGCAGTGCATTTTGATGACCCATTAAAGTTGGGTAAGAAAAATATTCCCATAGCTCGGTGTATATCATGATTCGGTATGAATCCTCCACCTCTATTGTGATGTCGGGGTCTCCTATTGTCCTTGATCTGACATAATTCTTGAAAACTCAAATGATCCTTGAATCTCTAAGATTGAGAATCATACTCCATAAAATAGTCTTCAATAGTTTCTTGTTCTTGAAACCCTCCATTTCCCACTGCTAAGAATGAGGCATTGTAGAGCGTTGGGAAACCTACTGCTTCACTGGTTGATCACTCCAGTGATGAGAAATGCTAGAGCCTTCACCATGTAGAAACCCTTTAGGGGATTCTTTGTGTTTATCCATCCTCATCTCCTTTATTTCTCTTGCAATGTGTTGAATAGTTCGAAGAAGAAGCTTAGGAAACTCTTCGTCATCCTCTTCTCCTGATAAAGGGGTTTTACCCTTGTCTTCTTTATCATCTGTATAGTCATACTTCCAGTTTCTTCTGAGATACCTCCTCTCTCTATCTGTGACAGGATCTCCTTATTCTGATGAGATATTGGCATAAGATGCATAGGCTGAACCAAGATTATGCTCTGATACCACTGTAATATTCCCAAATGGGAAAAGCAGGAATATAATGCATAAACATGGAAATATTAGTAAAGATCAATGCATAAATATAAGAAACCAATATGGATCCATTCTATTAGTCATAATAATAGCAAAACAATGTAATCCAATGAGGCACAAACCATACAACATGAACCAACAAGCCTCCAATAGATAAATCCCTCAAGAATTAGGTGCTGCTACTATACCAAAATGTCGGAAGACTGCTATAGTGTAGTCATAAGAGCACTGCTACAGAAAATGAGCATACAAAAGATGTGATGGCTGATATATGCCTTAAGAGATAATATACAATGAGGATCAAGGCTCTATACAACCTCCAACAAAGAACCCAAGAGGGTTTTTAGAAATACACCAATATATAAGAAATTAATCAAAGCCCTAGGGATAAATATTCATTGCAACAATATAGCTGGAAAGATGTGGCTGATTTAATATGCCAAATAATGTATCCTCCTCCAATAGACTCTCCACATGAAAAGCTGATCCCTTCACTGGAAAATCTCCTCCCCTAATGATGTATTGAAACCATCCATGCAACTCGTCCCTAAAATAATGCAGTCCAAGACTGAAACTGCGTTGTAGGGGAAAATGATACTGTGGCCTGATTCCAAATGATGCAATAAGGCTCAAGGGCCTTCCTTACTAGCCTCCCAATTGAAGGAAACCTTCCTCCACTGAAATCTAGCTCAGAAATCACCCAAATGTATTCTCCACTGCTGCAACCTTCAACACAACACAACCCTTTGCAAAAACTGCACTGTAGATGAAATATGGATCTTGGCCTGATGTCGAAATGTGGAAATCTAGTGCAATCACTTCTCCTGAGTAGGCACTCGAAGTCCCCTGAGGATGAAGGTGGGATTCCCGCTCGGGAACACCCTGTGATAAACAACACTGCAATCTTAGCTAAACAGCTGAAGAGAGAAAACAAGTCTTAACAGACCATATGAAAATAATAATCTAAAACATATCTTCTATGGCTGCCATCCCCTTCCTTATATAAGTGGTGAGCTTCCTCACCCTTGGCCCCACTCATTAAAGCCACTACTTCTATGCATGGAGTCTCCTCCAAAACTGTGATGTCCCATAATGAATGCCACTCCTCCATGACAACGTTGTTTATTTGGTCAAAGTTATCCCAGTCTACATGCTCCAACCTCTTTTCATACATAAGGGTGATTTATCAAGCCACTAAAATGATATCCTTTCACATTAGCAGTGATTTTATTCCTACTAAGGAGATTTATGGGTCTCCATACCCTCTTATTCAGCAATTTAGAAGCAAAAGCAAAAAATAATATTCCAACTAGCTCATGGATAAGTGGGAATATTACGCATAGCTACTTGCGCTGTTGGAGTTTATCCCATAGTGTTTGTGGAGGTAGTGTGTCTAGAGATAGTGTGTGCAGAGGAAGCTGTGCAGACATCGTTTTGTGGAGCAAGCACTGCGAAGCAAGCATGAGATGAGAAATAAATGTGGCCAAAATGCATACCCCACTTAATAAGTTGTAGAGGCAGGGAGATACACATTATTTATGACTAAAATATTAGCAACAATATTATATAAGTCCAACGCTTGCTTTAGTGATATTGCAAACAAAAAAATTGCATTATTTATTACAACTTTTTTAGCAATAAAAGCCTTTAGTGCCAAGTGCAGTGAATTATACATTGAAAGCTTCCTTTCCACAATGGACTTCCTTCGCACTTCCGCACATATGCCTAATTTGAAACATATATGAAAATACGAACATATGCATTATTTACAATTAAAATATTATCAATCATATAAACATAAAATATTTATTTTTAATACTAAAATATTACTTACAATTATAGAGAATACCCATCAACTTGGTAGTTCCTTTAATAAGATTTTTCCCTCACATTTATTTCAAGGGAAAGAGAGATTGGTGATGGTATGCATTATTTACAATGAAAATAATATCAATAACATAAGCATAAACATTCTTATTGCCAACGATTTTGTAAAAAAAAAATTCCGAACACCACACAACCTTTATTCAATTGACTACTAATTTCTATAAAAGGCTGAGATCTCTAAAGGGCTCTTCGAGCAAAAAAAGAAAATACTGAGTTACACATTATTTATAACTAAACCTTTTACAGGGATGTAGAGGGAAATTTATTTGGTTTAACTATGAACAAATTTTTAATTATTATTATTATGTTTCATTGTGCGAAGCTTTTACAGTGCGAAGGACCTTATATGTATGGGAGAATGGGGGTGCATAGAAAACTTTATTCAGCAGGAACATAATTATTGTTAAAATCTTTCTGCACAATATGATAATTGATCAAGAATTAGTATCCCCATTCTCTCGCACATACCCCATCCTCCATAAAAATTCATATGATAAATGATATAGAAATTTGTAAAAGTATCTCTACACGACGACTTGTGTAGCCCCCCCCCCCCCCCCCCAAAGAACCTGCAACTACATCAGCTTTTTCATCATGGGTAAGTGTAGTACCATAAAAATGTTAGTGTCAGTGTTAATGTCAGAGCACTCACCGATGTAATTGGCACTAAGAAAATTAGGTTTTTTTTTTTAATCAATTGTCAGACACTAACAAATACCAAAAATAAAATTCTCTCCACAAGGGGACTTATGTCCCATCGGAAGTTGCTAGGCCAATTGAAAATTAGAAATAAGATCTCCAAATTTTTATTTTTATTTTTGAATTTATGGAATATAGAAAAATTCAACATTTTCCCGAAAGTTTGGTTAAAATTGAAAAAAAACAACAAAATAATGCATGACCAATGCAAGTTGACTGTGAGGAAAATGCTATGATGCATAATTGCACAATTGTTTTGCAATGTAATGATGCATAATGTGCGGATATGACTATAACTTTTACAAATTTCCATATCGTATATCGTATAAATGTGTATAGAGGATGGGGTATGTGTGGAGAGCGAGGAATATTATTATGTTTCATTGTGCAGAGATTTATTGTGCACAAAATGGGGTATGTGCGGGAAAACAAGGGTGAAAAAGGAACTTTATTTGACAAGGACAAAATTAATGTTAGAAGCTTTCTTTGTGCAAAGATTTTACTGTGAGTAGGACGAAGTATGTCCGAGAAAGCAGTTGCATAGAACTATGAATCTTTGTGAAGCAGAAAGCTCCCCGTAGGCGAAGGTCCGCTCATATATTAGCAATATTTTATGTCATTCTTCATTCCACACAATTTTGGACACATTTGTAACTGAAACAAGATAACAATTTATGCCACAAAGAAAAGGAAGAAGAAGAAAAATTAGTACTAATAGTGCACTATGTTATGTTTGTGCAGAGGTTATGTAGAGAACAATTGCATGTGCAGAGTGAGGGATGTGCAGATGGATCTTTAATTGTAACATATGCTCAATATCTTATCAAAAGGCGTTATTGAGTACAAAAGTAACTATTTGCAGAAGTGCCTAGAGCTTTCACTGTGCAGAAAGAACTAGGGCTCCTTTGCATAGACAAAAGTGTTAAATAAAATTTGTCGTGCAGTAAAACGAACTGGGTCAATTCGTTTCGAATACCGAATAAGGATTATGTTTTAATACTAAAATATTAACAATCAATCCTTCAATGTGAAGTACAAATATACACACAATGAAGGCTTCAAAGCTTCCTCCGTACAATGAATCAATTAAATAGAAATAGTATGCATTATTTACAACTAAAATATTATCAATAATACAAGCGTAGACAATGTTACTACAAATAGAAAATATGAATTATGTTTTGATACTAAAATATTAGCAATGAAAGCCTTCAATGCGAAATGCAAAGATCTGCATAATGAAAGCATGGAAGACACAATTTTTTTGAGAATGACTTTAATTTGGACACTAGTTATGTGCTTGTGGTCCATATCTAATTGGAATTTGTAAATTAACCTGTGCATTCTTCTGAATAATTTTTCATGGACCTAAATTTTACATTGGCACAGGGAAAACATATTATGTAGGTGAACATTTGTGGGCTAGTCTAGTGGATTCTGATTAGTCTGTAGGAGGGTGATGTCGTGCCTGTAATCTGTAGCGGGGAGTGTGATAACAACCTTGTGTTTGTGGGATGCAATGCTCCTACTATTGCATTTACTTTGGTAAGTTGTAGCATTTAGTGTGGGTGCTGGCGACATTTAGTGTGATACGAACTTGAATTTATGTGTGATTATGAAAGCGGATCGAAAACAAAATCATTGCTTTGGGAGTTCTCCAAGCGTGAAATATTTAAATATTTAAGAACTTGAATTCAAGTCAATATTCCCAAGCTGAGTTTTGATTGGTGGTTCCTACACGACATAGTCCTCAACATCAACATTTCCATTGTGCAGAAGTTCATTGTGCGGAAGTCTTCACAATAAGCTGAACTTTTGCACAATGAACTTTGTGCAGACGTTCAACTCATTGTGTCAACCTCCGCACATCAATCTTCTGTACAATGATTCAATTTTTATAATGTTCGAGATATCTCATTTTGTTCTATTCTATAATTACAAGGAAGAATATAGATGGGCGTATAGTCCTAATGCTTGCAGTGATTAACTATTAATACACATTAACTATATTAACTATAATCATTAACTATATTATTATGTTATAATATGAATAGAACATGCATTTGGTAGAAGCAATGGATCGAGTGAATTTATAAGCATAATTGGGGCCACCATTAAACTCTTCTTTTAATGCAATCAAATTAATTAACTCTATATTATTAATAGAATATGCATTTGGCAGAAGTAATAAATCACGTGAATTTACAAGCATAACCAAGACTAACCTTAAACTTTTTCCTTAATGCAATCAAATTAATTAAAAAGTATGGTAATGTATAGTTGAGAATAAGCTATAAGCAACACCATTAAGCTATTAATTAATATGGTTGAATTGAATTGGTATTTTAAAAACAAATGATAAACGAGTTAATAATAATTATAAAATTGAATGAAAATATATATAAAAACAACTTTTATGAGAGGAAAGTGTTAAAAATAAATGAATAACGAGTTAATAAAATAAAAAATAAAAAATCTATGTTCAACATAAAATGCAAATACGAAAGGTGTTAAGGTTAGAAGCAACATGTGGGAAGTGGAAAAAGAGGAAAAGCACCATGTGAATGAAATCACTAATCACCAAGGGGTTGATACAATGTTTGATAACACAAAATTAAAGAGAAAGACTTATGATATTCAATACATTTCCACAAGTCTCCTAATGCTTATGGTAAGAATCTAATGATGGAGTTTTGAGTACTCAAGGTGGTCGTGAAGCAATCAATTAAACTATGTCGTGGATGAAGGCAACCGAAAGCCTTTATGGGAATTGGTTTGCAAGTTGTAGCTCTAGAGATAGTGTGTGGTTGCAATGATCTAAGAATTGATGTTGTAAGAGCCTCTTCGTGTCACTTATAATCATTTGTTGCCTTGGGTAACCCCTATAAAATCTGTTTCCCAAATCCTAAAGAAAAATATTTAAACATCTTTAGTCTACATATTTAAAAAAGTGGCGAGGGATTCCCTAATTCTCTATAAAGACAATATAACCCTCACCCATGTTTGATTGTAAATAAGGCAATAAAGGATATGGTGCTCTTTTGACTCAATGCCTTTGTCACTCATGATAAATTGTGTTTGATCTTGAAATATAATGTTATGTAACCCAAAATTGATGGGACAAAATTATGGACTAGCCTAAAGAAAGTTTGAGGCTATGCATTTAAGGCTTCAATGTTACATACTCAGTTCAATAAAAACACCATCCCTCACCTAAAATTAATTTTGATGAAATATGTACTTCTTCATTAATATCCATTAAACTTATTGTTGTACTGTCGAATATCGAGTTGTTTAGTAATCTTGAAAGAGAAGATAACTCCTTGTTAGGAACTCTTTTATGATGTTTTCTTAGAACATTGTGAGTCATGATGATTCAATTAATGCAACAACACTCTTGTAAAAGCACATTAATCACTCTATTGAAGATTAAAACTTTGGTAATGATATTAATAATGTTCAATTTTTACATACCCCTTTCACCACCCATGACTTCTTAACATTATTCTTACTTTCAAGGTGTTCTAGCACATCCACCACTTTACGAAAGATTTAAACTTTGGTAATGGATGTAATAGTGCTCAATTTCCCGTTACCCCATTCATCTATCATAACTTGTTAACATTATTCTTAGTTGATTGTGTAATGTGTCAAGGGAATTAAAAAAATAATAAAGATTAAATGTAGGTTCTTTTAGACATAGAGTGATTAAACATTCTTGAATGTAATTTGAAATTTGGAAAGGGTTTATTTCAAAAATTAATGAAGATTAAAAGTAGATGTTTTTCAATAAAGAATAATAAAACATAATTGAATGTGGGAATAGCATAAATAAAGGATGTGTTGCATTTAAGCCTCGAGGTTAACTCAACTGGTCGAGTTCATGTTGTTAAAGTGCCTCGCCAATGGGAGGTCACGTGGTTAATTGTACTCAACATCCTCAGGGTTAGGCTCTGCTAGTTTGGCTAATGGGTGACGATCCCTTCAAAGTGTCTGACCAAATTTTTCACGAAATATATATATATATATATATATACCACTCTTACTAGAATTACTATGTTAGACCCAAAGAAAGAACCTAACGTTATCGTATTTCAAATTACAATAAAGTGTAACATTGGAGTAACCACCCACAAAGTCAGCTTATTTAGAGTTTCAATTATCCATAAAGTGAATCAACATGCCATCACAAGTGAAGATTTTTCAATACTCCTTAACAAAAAAAGTGCCACAGAGACAACTTTACATCCATAGATTATGATACAAGATTCATGATTTTTAACAAGTTTCCCATGTATTTGGGAAATGAAAATGTTTTCCAACCCATGGATTATGATATACAATTCATGATTTTTAACAAGTTTCCCATGTAATTGGGACTTGAAAATGTTTCCCATTGTTATAGGTGAAGAAATAATCATCTCATTATTATCCCTGTCACAACAGGGTATAAACGCATTCGAGAATGCGTTGACATTCAATTAGTTTGAGTGCTGACCAAAAATTAAATGCCCATGTTATAAAAAAATTTGTTTGTTTGTCAAGTTGTATGTGATCCTCGAGGCTTGACCTGTGGCTTGAGGAGTCGCGACCCAAGGGTATCTAAGCCGTCAAAGTCGTCCAAGGATCACACCAGGCCTACGTCACACCATCCCTTAGCTGACTTGATTTTTTAACATGTATCCTCCCCCTAGAACAAGGCACAACCACCTCCGTGAGGTTTGATCTTGGGTTGCCTTACTGACGAGGCCCATCCTCAACTATTTGTGCTTATGGGACTTGACATTCCATGTTATAACGTTAACATTATAGAAAAAATAATAATAATAATTTTATTATTTTAATTCTTCCTTTTTAAACTTATGATTGGTTAACTAGCTTGAGGTCTTATTTTGTGATCATAGTTCCACCGCCTTTTGGGTTGACAAGCCTGAAATTCAATGCGATTTGTCACATCTCCTTGCCCTTGCTTCTTGCAGATTATGCAGACTGACTGACAAAGCTAACAAACTTATAAATTCCAGCTACGGAAATTATCATTTACACATTGAACATGTACATACAGAATCCCCCCAATACAACACTAACACAAATATTTGAATGCGTATACCGAACTACAACGCACATACACTGAAAATACCTCCCTAAAAATAAATAATATGATTTCATTATTACGCACAATATTGCATTACCTTTTGATCTATACATTTTTTTTTACAAAGTCGGTTGCTATATTATATTCGAAAAATAAAAGGAGAAGATTCCTTGATACAATCTGAAGACTCGGAGGACAAAGTAAGAGGAGGGCTTAGAAAAAAATATGTGTCTCCAAAGTGTCGACAGTTCACACTATGTTGCATTAACGAACCTAGATAGATTCTGACAAACTGCGAAAGTGAAAGAGCAACTTTAAAAAAACATAAGCAACAGTAAAAGAGGTGGAATGAGGATTATTCGATGCTGATAGGTCGAGCAGTTGATGCATCAGTGTTGTTGTCTTGACCGACATTCTTACATTACTTACAATGTTAGAGTTGGAGCTGGGAGCCGAGTGTTTTTCCAGCATGTATTTCAGGATCTGAAGCGACTCTTCTAGATCTAAGCACCGATTTGAATTTTCCAACAGTTGATTCTAAAGAGATTGAGCACGTTCCTACAAGAAGCCATTGTCAACTTTCTGTTTATCCTCCATGATCTTCAACTGGCCACGGATCAACGCTGTTTCGGACTGCAATTCTGCACAATGAAAGTAATTTTCACTTCTCATTGTGTTGTCACAATGAGAATGGGCGGATTGAGAGGGAAAGAGAAGAAATTTTAGTGTTGGTCCTGTAGCGGAAGGAAAATCTGAGGTAAATGGGAAGGGGGCAAAGAGGAGAATCGCACTGCCACTCAAGAGGAGAAAAGGTCTGGTAAATAATCTGAGACAGAGGGGAAGGCTTGCTGGGAAAGAGGTGAAGTAAAAATTTAGTGAGGGGGTGAGGATAAATAGAGCAGGCAGATTGGGGAGGTGAGACATGGCAGAGAATACGAGGGGATAAGATCACGAGATGGGCATTGTTGCAGTGGTAAGAGGTTCTGATCATTTCAGACATAATATTGTAGAAGATCTTATGAGAAATATTTGAGGGCAGAGTGAGGATCATGGCAGAGGCGAGAAGGAAACACCACCTTGATCGAACAATTGAACTGCTGGTCTTCTACAACCTTTATTAGCCAAAGTATCTGCTTGCTTTTTGTTTGTGCAAAGGATATGGTAGAAAGAAAGGTCCTTGAAATCCTTTACCATGATACGATATCTATTGATGAGTCTACAGAGACCTATATTGGAGATTTGATTTGAACTTATCATCATGCTGATAATGATGGTTGAATCTCCGAAGATTATAACATTTTATAGATTGAGGCGTTTTACCTGTTGTAGTCCTTTTAGCAGCGCGTAGACTTCAGCTTTATTGTTTGAGAGTGAGCCAAGTCCCCATTCAAAAAATGAAATAAAATTGCCTCGCTCATCAATTATGAGTCCTCTTGCTCCTACGATGCTGGGGTTGGCCTTTGATGCACCATCAAAGAAAAGGGCAGGTCGATTTCGTTCTTTCAACCATTCAATGAATTCTTTCTCCTTGAGTCTTATCTTCCAGTGCTCTGTTTGAGAAGGTGGCTTACTTGGGGCTACGTTGAACCCAGAATTGTCAAGTATCCTCCCCAGAAAGATTCGTTCTTCAGTTGGAAGATCAGTGAATTTAAGATGACAGTTGCTTTTGGATAAAATTTTCTCTAGAGTGAGGCTCTAGGTCTTGCTTTGAGAGATTTGTGGGCAGGGTTGTTTATCTTGGAAGATCATTTTATTTCTCGCCAACCAGATACTCCAAAGTATAACACATGGGAGGGTGTCCTAGACCCTCTTAGTTATGGTTTTGCTCTTTTATCCTAGGGATATCCTTTTTTGTTGGGTATGTGTTATATTCTTTCCACGACTAGTCACGTGCGCGTGGGGAATATATATATATATATATGTATATATGTATATATGTATATATGTATATATGTATATATGTATATATGTATATATATGTATATATATATAATTGGACCTTATTTTTCAGTGGGAGGACCCGCCCATGGTTTTGTGCCATGGGTTTGCACATGGTTTTCGGCCCCTGGTATTTTGTAGATCCAGTCAAGGGAACTACGATTATGTTCTAATCCAGGGTTAATGGATTGGGGTTTATGTATGCTTCAGCATGTATATATATGTGTTGTAACACTAAAAGGAATATGAATAAAAATCAAGCTGGTCATCCCGATTTGGGATCTAGGGGAAAATCTTTGTGTATATTTGTTTTGTGTTTTATGCTCTCGCTATTGTTTATTTTCTGTTTTTAAGATTCGTTTGCAGATAATTTTTGTACAGGGTTAAAACCTACATTTGGTATCGGAGCAGTTTCAGCTTCAAGGGGACGCCTTTGCTGCTGAGGGGTTTTTTGCTCGGGCCTGAGGTATATCGTGTTCAGTGGGAGATCTACAGGATCGATTCTTGCAGTGAAAGAAGATGGCGAGCGGTGGGAAGATAGAGATCGAGAAATTTAGTGGTCAGAGTTTTGAGTTGTGGAAGCTCAAGATGGAGGATCTACTGGTGGATAAATATCAGTGGATCGCGATAGATCCGGGTACTAAACCAACGACAATGTCAGATGAAGACTATAAGAAGCTAGATCAAAAGGCAAAGAGCACAATATGGTTGTGTGTCTCAGATTCAGTATTGTTAAATGTATCTGGGGAAGCTATGGCGAAGACCTTTTGGGATAAGCTAGGGAATTTGTACCAATCTAAATCTCTGGTGAATAAATTGTTCATGCGGAAAAAGTTGTATAACTTGAGGATGAAGGATGGAGACTCGGTGACAAAGCATCTAAACGCCTTCAATACTGTGGTAAGTTAGCTGTCATCTGTTGATATTAAAATCTCAGATGAAGATAAGTGCATTAGTTTGTTGTGTTCTCTACCAGATTCTTGGGACAGTCTAGTTGTTGCAATAGGTAGCAATACAACTACCTTGAATTTTGATGACATTGTCTCAACCTTGCTGTCGGAGGAAATGAGACGGATAAATATGGAGGGTCAGAATGGAGATGCCTTATTTGTATGAGGAAGGTCCCAGAACAGAAGCAAGAATAAGGTTTCGAGTGGGAGATCTAAATCTAGAGGGAGATCTAAATCTCCTGGAAATTTTGTAAAGGTGTGCTGGAAATGCGGAAAGGAAGGGCACTACAAGAAGGACTGCAGATCTAAAGCTCCTAGGAAAGGAAAGGGATCTGATGATGCTCCTTCTGCGGAGGCAAAAACCACCTCGGATGAAGGTTGGGAAGTGTATTTGGCTTCTTCTTCAAATACACATGTAGAACATGAGTCATGGATGATTGACTCGGGTGCATCCTTTCACTTCACTCCCCATAGGGAGTGGTTCTGCGCGTATGAGAAATATGATGGCGATGATGTCTTCTTAGGTGATGATAGGAAGGCTAGAACCGTCAGACGTGGAAAATTGAAGCTGAAGCTGCAAGGTGGAAGGATTAGAACACTTCCTGGTGTTCTGCACATTCCTGCATTGGCCAAAAATTTGATTTCTGTAAGCAAGATGGATGATGCAGGTGTTCATGAAAGATACATGTAATATGGTTCAGGGAGCACTGGTATTAATTTGGGGAGTTCAGATTGGAACTCTATACAAGCTTCAGGGCAGCACTATTATTGATGGGTGCAACAATTCTGTGGTTCCCGAAAGTGGAGCAAAAAGCCTAGCGGTCTCTGGAGAAAATACCATGCTATGGCATCAAAGGCTTGGACATATTGAAGAGAAGGGCCTTTGGATACTACATGGAAATGGTATGGTAGAAGGTATGTCTAATAAATCTCTGGATTTCGATTTCTGTGAACATTGTGTATATGGGAAGCATAATTGGGTGAGTTTTCCTTCTGGTGCTAAGAGGGCGAACAAGATATTAGAGCTTGTGCACAATGATGTGTTTGGACCTGTGTCGATTCGATCATTGGGTAATTTTGTGTACTATGTTTCATTCATAGATGAATTCTCAAGGAATACATGGATATATTTCTTGAGGAAGAAATCTAAAGTCTTTGACAAATTTAAATAATTTAAGGCTCTGGTGGAAAACCAGACAGAGAAGAAGATAAAGGTGTTGAGGACAGATAATTGGGGGGAGTTCTGCAAGAAGGATTTTGAAGAGTTCTGTAAGAAGTGTGGTATAGCATGACAGAAGACTACTCCATACACACCTCAGCAAAATGGAGTTGTAGAAAGAATGAATAGAACGTTGATGGAAAAGGCAAGAAGCATGCTAAGTGGTACCAGGTTAGGACAAGAATTATGGGCAGAGGCAGTGGAGAATGCATGTTACTTGGTTAACAGATCACCTTCATCAACGTTGGAGGATAAGACTCCACATGAGGTATGGACTGGTAAGAAACCCTCTCTTTCACATCTGAGGGTATTTGGATGTGATGCATATGTACATGTTCTAAAGGAGAAAAGGACCAAGTTGGATAATAAATCTGAAAGGTGCATCTTTATTGGGTATATGGATGGTTTAAAGGGTTACAAGCTTTGGAACCCAGAAACAAGGAAGGTTGTGTACAACCAAGATGTGGTGTTTAGAGAGGTGAAAGATGTTGTTAAACATGAATCCCTACCAAAGGAAACTAGGAAGATATAGTTTGAGCCAAAGGAGGATGAATCAGACTCTACAACAGAAGAAGACTCAGAAGAGGAAGAGCCACAAATTCCAGCTGTGAGAAGATCAGCTCGGGAAAGACGACAACCAGAAAGGTATAGTCCATCTGCTTTCTGTTCAAAATTTTCCTTAACTATAACTGATGATGATCCCAGAACCATCAAGGAGGCAGTAGATTCAGAGGATGGAAAACTCTCGAAGGAGGCCATGGTTGATGAAATGGCATCCTTGCATAAAAATGAGGCATGGGATCTGGTGGAGTCGTCGGCTGGAAGGAAGCCCATCGGGAGAAAATGGGTGTTTAAGAAGAAGATGAATGTAGAAGGCAAGGTGGAGAAATACAAAGCTCGGTTGGTAGAAAAAGGTTATTCCCAGTTGTCGGGAATTGATTTTGGTGATATTTTTTCTCTTGTTGCCAAAGTTACTTATATTAGATTACTTTTATCTATTGCTACTGCATTTGATTTTGAGGTAGAACAAATGGATGTGAAGACAACATTTCTTCATGGGGATATGGAAGAGGAGATCTACATGAAACAACCTGAAGGCTTTATGGTGAATGGGAAGAAAGAACTGGTATGCAGGTTAAAGAAGTTTCTATATGGGTTAAAATAATCACCAAGGATGTGGTATCAGAAATTTGATACCTATATATGGGGACTTGGCTTCACCAGAAGCAAGAAGGATCACTGTGTTTATTTTAAATTAATTGGTGACCGTGTTATTTATTTGGTCTTGTATGTGGATGATATGTTATTGATTGGAAATGACAAAGAAATGATCCAAGATTTGAAGACCCAACTGTTCCCAAATTCGACATGAAGGATCTTGGTGCTGCAAACTATATTTTGGGCATGGAAATTTAGAGAGATCGGGTAAAGAGGAAGCTCTGGTTAAACTAGAGGAATTATGTCGAGACTATATTGCAGAGGTTCAATATTCAGGATAGTAAACCGGTGAATGTTCTAATTCCTGTAGGTACAAAGATGTATGTTGAACAGTGTCCCAAGACACAAGAAGAAGAGGAGGATATGTCCCGTGTTCCATATGCAAGTGCAATGGGTAGCCTGATGTATGCAATGGTCTGTACTAGACCAAACATTTCACATGTAGTGGGAGTATTGATCAGGTTTATGTCAAACCCAGGGAAGGAGCATTGGACAACAATGAAGCGGGTTTTCAGATATTTGTGTGGCACTAGTGATTATGGCTTGTGCTACCAGGGAGGACAAGGATTGGAAAGAGTGTTGGACATTCGTGGTTTTTTGATGCAGACTGGGCTGGAGATATGGACCAAAGAAGATCTACAAGTGGGTATGTGTTTAGCCTATTTGGAGGTGCAGTCAGTTGGATGAGTAAAAGACAGTCTGTAGTGGCACTTTCAACTACAGAGGCAAAATACATGGCAGCCACTCATGCAAGCAAGGAAGCAGTTTAGTTGCAAGATTGTGTTCAAGTATGGGGTTGGTGCAGCAAGCTATAAGGATAGACTATGATAGCCAAAGTGCAATTTTCTTGGCTAAGAACCCTGCTTATCATTCAAATACAAAGCACATTGATGTTCAATATCACTTTGTGAGATATATGGCTAAGGCTAAAAGGGTGTTGCTGGTAAAGGTGGACACTTTGAAGAATTTAGCAGATGCATTGATGAAGTCTGTGAGCACTCAGAATTTCTTTTGGTGTAGAGAAACAATGGGTGTTGTAAAGTTGGGCTAATGACTCAGCTCTCCTATGGCCCCCTGCGGAAAGAAAACAACAAGTGGTAGAATGTTGGGTATGTGTTATATTCTTTCCATGACTAGTCACGCGCAGGGGGGGCGATAGCCCCCCCTGTACGTTGTGCCAGGTGCAACAGGCGGTTCACCGAGGGGGGGGGGGGGGGGCGGGCAGCCCCCCTTGTCGGGGTTCGGGGTAGTGCCCCAGGGAAGAAAAAAAAATTGGACCTTATTTTCCGGTGGTCGGACCCACCCATGGTTTTTTGCATGGGTTTGCACATGGTTTTGGGGCATGATGGTTTTCGACCCCTGGTATTTTGTAGATCTGGTCAAGGGAACTACGGTTATGTTCTAATCCAGGGTTAATGGATCAGGGTTTATGTATGCTTCGACATGTATATATATGTGTTGTAACACTAAAAGGAATATAAAGAAAAATCAAGCTGGTCGTCCCGATTTGGGATCCAGGGGAAAATCTCTATGTATATCTGTTTTGTGTTTTATGCTCTCGCTATTGTTTATTTTCTATTTTTAAGATTCATTTGCAGATAATTTCTGTACAGGGTTAAAACCTACATTTTTTCTAGTTTGTTAACAAATCTGGGATTGAATTGACAGTTGTGGGATCAACTTTGAAGCATTTTGTTAAATCATTCCAACATTTCTTGGCAAAACGGCATCTCACAAAGAGATGGACAACAGTTTCATCATCATTTTGACACAACAGGCATTTGGGGGGACCGCTGATGCCTATTTTTTTTTTAAGTTGTTTGCAGTTAAAATTTTTCCTTCGAGGAGAATCCAAACAAAAAAAATTACCTTGGGAAGGGCTTCAGATTTCCAGATGAACTTCCATATTGGCCACTGAGGAGCAGGGAAGTGATCTTTAAGGAGAGTCTCATAGGCCATTTTTATAGAGTATGCCAAGGCAGAGGGGTCCCAACGATAACTATCTTGGCTATCTTTAGTGAGAGGAGCTACTCCATGCAACAGATATTTCAGATTTGCTAGTTCATCCTCAAGGTATGGAGGAGCAGTTGGGAAAACCCATCCATTCCATGAGTTGGTATTCTCATCCCACTTGGAGATCTGGTCCATGGTGTTGATATTTTGGCTCTTGAGAAAGTGTTGGATACGGTGGATGTTTTGATTGTCAGTGAGAGGGGATTGACCCATGATTTTGTCCTCCAAGATGTTGATGTTGCTTCCTCCTTGAGGAACTTTGGAGATGTTTCTACTGAGAAATGGAATGGATTTTTTGCAGGCAATCCAAATTCTTGAACAAGATTTGATTTGGATGGCCTGATCAAAGATGTTGTGCCGATCATAGTTGAGGTATTTGGTTTCTAGAACTTTCGTCCACCAAGAGTGTTGGCCAGTGATGAAGCGCCACACAATCTTACCTCCAAAGGAGTTGTTCAATAGATGAGGAACTTGAAGGCCTAAACCACCGTACTCATAATTATGAGTGATCTGCCTCCATTTTATTAGATTGAATTAATTTTTGTCATTTATTCCTCTCTGTCATAGGAAGTGCCTTATAACAGCGTCAATTTTGTGATCTATACATTTTAAACCTTGAGATACTAAAATAATTTTTTTTATCAATTATTAAATTTTAAAAAATTAATAATATATATATATTTATTTATTTATTTATTTATTTATTTATTTATTTTTATCAATCAAATCAAATGCATAATCACTATAAATTTCATGCCATGATGATTTAAAAGTGGAATAGAAATATCTCTACATGACCCAATATCACTTAATTGAAAGTTCTTTAAAATATTAATATTATGAAGGTGTTTATAAGATTTTTACAACATGTATAAGTTGGTGAAAGAAATACACTTCACCAATAACATCTTATTAATAAAAAAAAATTGATTTAAAAGTTTTTATAATTTAACAATATTTATTATAATATTTCTCTATATTAAGGAAAATAATTTTATTATACCATGATTAAAAGTTAAATATGAAAGAAAAAAAAACACGAAAAATCAATCTATCTATCATAAATGAAATGAAATGAAATTTTAACCTTCAGGAAACTAAAAATAGTTTATGGGACTATGAGTTCCTTGTTTTTCGCCTTTTGCATTTCAGTTCTTTTCTTATTCAAATTGATGATGAGCTGGCCCAACCTTCCAACAATCTCATCGCTCAAAAGACAATGGCAAGAAACCGATGCTAACATATTCCCATAACTTTCTCTGATGTTTTTGAACGCATCACATTCCAAAATGAAATGTTTTTCCGATTCCACTGCCCTAGATGTGCAAAATGTACAAAATTGTTCTTCCTAAGCTTCTTTAGGTCTTTTCCACCGTCCTGTTTCACACCAAAGATGGTGCGAGTTGGTTATTAATTGAGCAATAAGAACCTTTGCGCTCCACGGAATGTTAGCTCCAATGTACACTTTTTGTTGGAGTTAGCTCCAATGTACAATTTTTGTTGGAGATCATACGCAGGGTTGAATTCTTCAATGTAGTACTTCTTCTTTCTACCCAACTCTTTTCCCCATACTTGTTTACGAAACTTATCCATAACAAAATTCTTTAGCTCCTTGCTATTTGTGGGACAAGCATTGAGGTAGATATTCCATTTTTGCATCCATGTGTAGTTTTGTCTCATCCATGTTTTCTTTCTTTCACTCATGCCTTCCTTGAAGATAACATTATGCCATCTACCTACTCCCGTTTGTTGAATTCTTTTTAGATATCTTATGAGTTGCACCATAGCAATTGCTTCAATGAGAGTTGCTCTTGTTTCACTCAACATTATCTCATAAGGTACCAAACTTTTTATTTTGAACTTGCTCATGATCAAGCGTTTTTGGATTTTCTCAAATTACTTCCATTTTGAGACAGGGGTGCTGCTAGCCCACAATTCACACCCATATCGCATCACTGGACAAACTAGAAGTCCAAAAAGCACTTTAATCATTTTTCAATACCATAACTCTGCCTCTCTACATCTGTTTTGAAGAGCATATAATGATTTCGACCCTCCTAAGATTCTCTTCTTTCTGCAGTCCTCCCAATTAAGTTTGTTTTTGAAATCGATCCTGAGGTATTTGTACTCATTTACTTCTTCAAGAATGTTGCCTTCAAAGAATAATGTATGCTTACTCTGCTTTCTTTTATTAGAGAAAATCATTACCTTGGTCTTGCTAATATTGACTTGCATCCCCACTACTCTACAAAAATGCTTAAGGGCATATAGGTGCATCTGCAATCTGTGGGCCGATTTAGAAATCAATACAAGATCATCAACATATAAAAGAAGCTTTATCACAAACTCCCCCAAATGAACACCATCCCCACCTTGCAAATTTAGCCACTCTCCCAGTATATCAATATATAAACCAAAAAGAGTAGGGGATAGAGGGAAACCTTGCTTGACTCCAATGTCACTTCCAAAGCTTTCTGAAATACCCACTGAGGTTCTAATTTTGACTCTCGCCTCTTCATAAAGTCTATGGACATCAACCATATAATGCAAAGGAATTTCAAGTTCTTCCATTCTACGCCACAACTTATCTATAGGGACTATGTCAAATTCCTTTTTGAAGTCAACAAAACACCATAATACTTCTTTTTTATCCCCCCAAACCTTTTCAATAATGTGTCTCAATGTGATTTCATGATCCACTGTAGAATGCTTCGACCTAAAACCCGCTTGTCCTTTTGCCCTCTTTTCTTTTACTTCTACCCACTTACCGATTCTATTTTTTACCATGCTGCCGAAAATCTTTGCAAACAAATGATTGATCATAATGGTTCTATAATTAGATGGATTATTAATGTCTCCACTTTTTAAAAGGGGAATTGCTAGGTGATGCAAGAGCATTAAGGTAGAGCAAGCAATGTGACAAATTTGGTCACATTTTGTGGATTGGAAAGAGGGCTAGCAGTCCTAAGCATCTGAAGACTTTGTCTTTCTTTTTTTAAAAGTATTTTGTTTAAGTTTAATTTGGGGCTAACTCAGCCAATGTAATTTGCAGAATAAAAGAATGGTTAATTTAAGATTAGTTAAGAATTTATTTGAATAAGGTGAATAAACTGTTTTGGAAATTGAATGACAATTTCTCAACCATATGGGGATTTTGGGGAAGGATAAAACCAAACCAAATCCACTATTGTGGGGTTCTGCCATCTATAGAGAGACAAGAGAGAATAGAGAAGCAGAATTAACTGTAAAAACTAGCCATCTGAGGGCTTGGCTATGTGTTTTCCATTTTCCAAATTATTTCTAAGTGTTTTGTGTTTGACCGGGATCTCTGTTTTTTAAAACAACATTTCTTTTCAAAATAATGTCTAAGTGTTTTGTGCTTTGATCAGGTTCCCTGTTGTAGACTAGTTATTTTAAATATCTGTTGAAATCGAATGTTTCCATAGCACAACAAGAAAATAAATCGGATTTGCAGGCACGGCAGGTCCATAAAACCTTGCACTTTACTTTGTTGAATGTAATATTGTGTTAACCACATAGATTATATTAATCGGATTTGCAGGCACAGCGGGTCCATAAAACTTTCTTATTCCTTGTTGAATCGAATAATGCGTCAACCGTAGAGCATATATTAATCAAATTGACTGACGTGACGATCAACGGCGAAAGATCATACCGCAGGAGGAGCGACATCGCATATCGCAAAGGATAGGGATTAAAACTCTTTTCGCAAGTTAAAGTGCTTTTTTTGCGATGCGAAGTGTTGTGGAAGAGGTGTAGCGCAGGATGTCGGATCCAGCCAAGATCGAACGACGAAGATTGGAAGCGGCGATCATAAATCGCAATTCGTGAGGGTTAACGCTAAGATCCATCGCAAGGGAAGTTAAAAAATATGCAATGCCTCTAAAGGAATACACAGAAGAGTTCTACAAATTGAAATTGAGGGCTGGGTATGTTGAAGATAGGCAGATTTGTGAATGGTCTACGGATGGAAATCTTGGATGAGATTAGTATTCTTTCCCCAAAAACTATAGAGGAGGCATACCAGTGTGATTTGAAGGTGAAGGAAAAGATTGCCAGGAAGCAGAATGCAAGAAGAGGATGTGTTTCCGATAGAGTAAGAGGACAATCCTATGGCAGAGGTAGAACTGCTGACAGTAATGAAGAAGGCAGCAGTTCGAAGACTTCGGGACAGACTGAGAAGGAAGGCCATAATAGCAAGGAAGAGGTAATGGCAGAGGTAGGGGAAATAACTACCAGTGTTACAAGTGTCACAAATGGGGACACAGGTCTTTTGAATGTCCTGAAATGAACCAGATGGACAGAGAGGAGTGTATGTTGCTCAACCTGATGAAGCAGAGGCAACGTCACAAGAAGTGGAGAATGTGCCTGAAACAAGAGGCGCCTTGGTGTTGAACAAGGTTTTTCTAAAACCAGCCAAGGAGGTGGCTGACCTGACACAAAGGAAAGCATGGTTCCAGACTGTGCATAAGTCACATGGAAAATGTTGCAAATTGATCATAGATAGTGGAAGCACTGATAACCTGGTAGCCACTGAGATGGTGGAGAAATTGGGTTTGAATAAGTCGAAGCATTTGACTCCATATAAGGTGTCTTGGTTGCAGAAAGGACACCAACTGCTGGTTGATGAACAGTGCAAGGTGAATTTTCACATTGTCAAGTACAAAGACGAAGTAACTTGCGATATTATGCCTATGGACGTGTGCCATATTCTGCTGGGTAGACCATGGCAATATGATAGAAAGGCCATCCATGATGGGGAGAAGAATTTTTACAGATTTGTGACAGATGGGATGAAGCATACCCTGGTTCCCATGAAAGAAGAAGTGACTACAGAAACTAGTCGTACAAAGACATTGCTGTTAGGCGGGAAGGAGTTTCTGCGACAGATTGAAGAGAATGAAGTGAATTATGCAGTTGTGTGAAGGAAAAGAGTAGTATTAAGGCATACATAAATTACTGATTTTCTTGTGGAAATATAGGACATGCTGCAAGAGTTTAGTGATATTGTGGTAGATGATCTACCAGATAAATTACCACCGAAGCGGAGCATTAGTCACCATATTGATTTTATTCCAGGAGCCAGTTTTCCAAACAAGGCTGCTTACTAGATGAGTCCAAAAGACAATGAGGAGATTAGGAAGCAAGTGCAGGAATTGTTGGATAAAGGATTGGTTCAGGAAAGTTTGAGCCCTTGTGTTGTTTCCATTGTTTTAGCCCCAAAGAAAGGAGGTGAATGGCAGATGTGCACTAATTCCCAGGCGATAAACAAGATCACAATCAGGTATAGGTTTCCTTTACCTCGGATGGATGATATGATGGATTTTCTGAGTGGAGAAACGTACTTTTCAAAGATAGATATGAAAATCAACTATCACCAGATTAGGATTAGAGAAGGTGAAGAATGGAAGACAACTTTCAAGACCAATGAAGGTTTGTATGAGTGGCTGCCATTTGGGCTGAGCAATGCACCCAACACATTCATGCGTTTTATGAATGAGATGTTGAAGGAATTCATTGGTCAGTTTGTGATTATATATCTGGATGATATACTTATTTTTAGCAAGACAAAGGAAGAACATTTACAGCATGTCAGGTATGTGCTAGAAAAATTGCAGCAAAATAAATTGTTAATGAATTTGAAAAAATGCTCTTTTTTCAAGAAAGAATTGATTTATCTAGACTTTGCAATTTCTGAGAATGAATTGAAGATGGATCCAGAAAAGGTTGCAGCCATAATTATTTGGCCATCTCCCAAGAGTTTGTTTGCAGTAAGAAGTTTTCATGGAATGGAAAGTTTCTATTGAAAGTTTATTAAGAACTTCAGCAATATTTGTGCACCTATGTTGGATACCATTAAGAAGGCAAATCAACCTTTTCATTGGACATAAGCTGTTGAGAGGAGTTTTCAGTTTTTGAAGAAGAAGATTATGGAAAAACCAATCCTAAAGTTTCCAAACTTCAACAAAATTTTCCAAGTTCGTTGTGATGCCAATGGGACAGCCATTGGTGCAGTACTCAGCCAAGAAGATAAACCAGTAGCATACTTCAATGAGAAGTTAAATAAGAGTAGTCATAAGCATACATCTTATGACAAAGAATTTTATGCAGTCATCCAAGCGTTGAAGCATTAGAGATATTATCTGCTGGCTAATGTGTTTGTTTCGTTTTCAGAAAATTCTACGTTACAATATATTATGTAGCAGCACAAGATGAATCATAAACACGCGAAGTGGGTGGAGTACTTGCAGAGTTTTACTTTTGTTTTGAAACACATCAGTGGTCAAGCCAACAAAGTGGCAAATGTGTTGAGCAAGAGGAGTCTGATATTTCAAGAAAGTGCAGTGCAAGTGTTGGGATTTGAGCATCTCAAAGACTTGTATGAAGTGGATGCAGATTTTAAGGAAGCTTATGAAGCTTGCCAAAACCCATTGTTGAGAGATAACAGTCCATGGTTGGACTATAACATGCAGGAGGGTTGTTGTTCAAAGGAGGACAATTGTGTATTATGGAATGTTCTATGCGAAAGAACTTGATCCAGGAAAAGCACAATGGAGGTTCGGCGTGACTTTTTTGCATAGATAAGAACTTAGATCAGCTGAGCCACTTTTACTATTGGCCAAGAATGTGAAGGGATGTACAGAGATTCATAATCAGATGTAAAGTGTGTCAACATGCAAAGGGACGCAATCAGAATGCAAGGTTGTATACACTCTTACCAATTCCGAATAGACCATGGGACTCAGTCAGTTTGGACTTTGTCTTGGGTCTACCAAAGACACAGAGGGGATTCGATTCCATCATGGTGGTGGTGGATCGTTTCACCAAAATGGCACATTTCGTTCCATGCAGAAAGACGAGTGATGCCACACATGTAGCACATTTGTTCTTTACAGAGATAGTCAGATTACATCGCTTGCCTAAGTCTATCATCTCGGACAAGGATGTAAAGTTCACAGGTCATTTCTGGCGAACATTGTGGAAGAAGTTAGACACCAATCTAAATTTAAGTTCTGCTTACCATCCACAGTCAGATGGGAAAATTGAAGTCGTGAACAGGAGTCTAGGAAATCTGCTGAGGACTCTGGTTGGTGCAAATTCCAGACAGTGGGATTGTGTGCTTGCACAAGCAGAGTTTGCTTACAATGACTCACCCAATAGAAGCACGGGCAGAAGTCCTTTCCAAATCCTATATGGAATGCACCCACGTGGAGTTTTTGTGTTGCGAGATTTGGGTCAGTTGGAACGCAGGAATGCTGATGGCGAAGATTTCACAAAAGCAATCAGCGATCTACATGAACAGGTTAAGTTGAAGCTACAAGACAACAACCAAAAGTATAAACAACAAGCAGATTTGAAAAGGTGAGAGGTACAATTCAAAGTAGGAGACTTGGTACTGGCACATTTGTGCAAGGAGAGGTTTCCTAAAGGCGAATAAAATGAATTGAAGATGAAAAAGACCGGGCTTTGTAGAATTCTTCAGAAGTTTTCTGCAAATTCTTATGAGTTGCAGTTACCTCCGGGTGTAGGAATCTCTCCCATCTTTAATGTGGCAGGTCTGTACCCATACACTGATGTTGATGAAGGAGAAAGTTCAGAGAGATGAAAACGGGACACCCAGGATGAAGAGAAAGCATGGATTAAACAAATGCCTCCAACACAATCTTTGGAGATTAAACAGATTTTGGACACATAGGTGGCCAAGAAGACACGAAATAAAGAATATCTAAAGTATTTGGTCAAATGGAAGGACCATTCTCTAGAGGATTGTTCTTGGTTGGATGTTGCCCAAATTCAAAGCGTAGGGTAATTTATTAAAAAGCTCATAGAGAGGAGCCATGAATTTAATTTACCCCGGGAGCCTGATGCAGGAGCATTAAGGTAGAACCAGTAATGTGACAAAGTTGGTCACATGTTGTGGCGTGGAAAGAGGGCTAGAAGTCCTAAGCATTTGAAGACTTTGTCTTTCTTTTTTTAAAAGTATTTTGTTTAAGTTTAATTTGGGGCTAACTCAGCCAATGTAATTTGCAGAATAAAAGAATGGTTAATTTAGGATTAGTTAAGAATTTAGTTGAATAAGTTGAATAAACTGTTTTGGAAACTGAATGACAATTTCTCAACCATATGGGCATTTTGGGGAAGGATAAAACCAAACCAAATCCACCATTGTGGGGTTTTGTCATCCATAGAGAGACAAGAGAGAATAGAGAAGGGAATTAACTATAAAAACCAGCCATGTGAGTGCTTGGCTCTTCGTTTTCCATTTTCCAAATTATTTCTAAGTGTTTTATGTTTGATCGAGATCTCTATTTTTTAAAACAACATTTCTTTTTCAAATAATGTCTAAGTGTTTTGTGCTTTGATCGGATCTCCTGTTGTAAACTGGTTATTTTAAATCTCTGTTGAAATCGAATGTTTCCATATAAAAGCACAACGAGAATATAAATTGGATTTGCAAGCACAACGAGTCCATAAAACCTTGCACTTTACTTTGTTGAATGTCATATTGTGTTAATTGCATAGAGTATATTAATCGAATTTGCAGGCACGACAGGTCCATAAAACCTCGCTTATTCCTTGTTGAATCAAAGAATGCGTTAACCACAGAGAAGATATCAATCATATTGACCTGCGTGATGAGAGCTGTTGGATCCAGCCGATCAATGACGGAATATCATACCGCAGGCGGAGCGACATCGCATATCGCAAAGGATAGCGATTAAAACTCTTTTCACAAGTTAAAGAGTTTTGTTTGTGATGCGAAGTGTTGTGGTAGAGGTGTAGCATAGGCCGTCGGATCCAGCCAAGATCGAACGATGGAGATTGGAAGCGACGATCGTAAATCACAATTCGTGAGGGTTAATGCTAAGAGCCATCGCAAGGGAAGTTTAAAAATATGCGATGCAAAGTGTGGGAAGCCACGTGTCGACGCGACGCAATATCGCATCGCGCAGAACTTAAGGTTTAGCTCTTAACGTTTCAAAGTTAAGTTGCAGGGAATGTGAAGTGCGACTCTCCATTGATTTGTCGGGGTTACGGTGGGACCCTCTGGGAAAGCTTCCACGGGTTTGCATTTTGTTTGGTTTATGTGTTTGTTTGGATTAATTTTTGATTTGCGTATATTATAAAAACTTTGTTGTTGATTGTGCAAGTATGTATGTATTGGTTTGGGCGTATGAAAGTTTGAATAACCATTGTTGATTTGCAATGTATGTATGTGGCTAACCCCCGAGTTTAATCTCTGTTACGAATAAAGGGGATTTGTATTGAGTCTTAAGAACTTCATTTTGCACCGTGATTTTGATATATTGCAGCAGGTCTGCATCACTAGGCTAGTTGTCCAATCTTTTGGGAATTTTTGTTGAATGATGATGTTGAATATTTCCATGATGTGCGGTGCAAGAGTGTTCTTTCCCCATTTTAAATACTCTACTTGAAGTTTTGCCTTTCCTGTTTTCAACATTTTAATTCCAATATCAACCTCTTGTAATGTGAAGAGCTTTTTAATTCCAATCTCCACATCATAGTTCACACTTAAAAAGGAAAGAAACCCCTAACAAGTACACAAACCTAATAAACAAGATAGTAGAGATGGGTGAGAAATCTCTATTCCATTAGAGGCCTTCTAGCGTCTTTACTGGTTATTTCTCTAATTATCTTGACATTGGAACTTGATTTGGACACTCGCTCGAAGGAACTTCTGTTATTTCTTATCTCTGTGTTCTGTAGCTCTTATCAATGAGTTTTTACGAATATATTTTTCATAAATGGTTAACATTTGACGTTGCCTTGACTTTTGCAGGTCCTAATGGCGGTGTTCCAACTTTTCTAATTTCCGGGCAATAGTATTTGTCCTCTCCCTGTTTCCTTTTGGATCAAATTTTCGATGGCAAGATTGACCACCTATGGTAAGTTAAACCCTCTACGTGGCTATTAGTGCTCCAACATTTATTATTTATTTATTATTATTATTATTTTTACTAATCCCCTAAAACTCTCTGGATATATTTTAGCAAAAGGATTTTCTGTGGTCCTCCCATGGTCCTTCAATTTTACTAATCCTCAGTCCTCCAATCTTACTAATCCCAGAGAATTCTCTGGACATATTTTACCAGAAGGTTTCTCTGTGGTCCTCCTATGTTGATCCTTCAGCTAAATGGATTTGAGCCTACATGACAAATAGTTTGTTTTTAATAACTGTGACTGGGGAAATTGGTTATCCATAAAAATCAGGTATGGAGCTTTTTTGTTGATGCTATGCAGTGTCCACAAGGCCAGATTACTACTGGATGTATTATGTTTCTGTTTTAGAGTTACAATGTCAAGATAAAGGGAAACTCTCGGCACAATGACAAATAATTATTCACAGCGGTGTATGGCTTTAAGGCTTATCTTTAGTTAAAATAATATCAATATCTACCATTATAACTCCAACTTGATAATTAATTAAACGAATGGTACATATTAGCTTCTGAATATATATCTATAGAGCTTTTAAGTAATCAATTAAAAGTATTTGCAAGTTCCTTTGAGTGAGGTTATTGTATTCATGTTCATCGAGAACTAAACATGGAGGCAGAGAGATAGTTAAAGGAAAGATATATCGTTAAAGATTGAAAAGTAATTATTGAGAAACTCAAATATGGTCATTTCTTTCTTTAAATGTGTGTTTAAAATGTTGTATCTATGGTAATATTTTTTTATAATGTTTCCCATATTAATTTTGTGTTATTTTCTGGAAGACGGTATATCTATCAATCTATATTATTTAAAAAGAACAAGATATATGAAGTTTTATTTATTAATATTTTTAAGATAATTAAAATGAATTTATATACACATTTTTCTAATTAAATAAATAGAGTAAATTATGAATTTCTAACAATTAATAAGTCACTTTTAACTTGATTGTTGTTGATTGGGATTCTTGGATCATGTGAAGGATACAAATTCAACAATTTTCTTTTCAACTGAAACCCTTTATAACAACACATGAAACTCTTTATAACAACACATCATACATTGTAATAATCTTTCTTCAAAATAACAAACTTTGAAAAGCTCTTATCTCTCAAAGTTTTTTAAGCAGGGTTCGAAACAACTGGCTGTCGTTTCTGTGTAACGTTTGTCTGTCTATGCTCTTTGCTGGAAAATTACAAGTTGAAAAAAGGAAAAAGCAGAAGGAAATGAAGAAAATATCGAGATCAAGTGCATTGGAGCTCAAAATAAACACTGAACGTCCTTGCTTTTCGCTGGCAAATTACAAGCTTAGAAAAGGAAATTACAAGCTGGAAAAAGGAAAGGACCAAAGAAAATGAAAAAACTTGCAAGATCAAGGACAATGGAGCTACACCAAATGTTTAGAGTTTTGATAATAATTTTAACCGTCTTGAAAACCTGTCAAGATCAAGCATAATGTAGCTCAAAAGTGATTATTGTCTAAAATTTTCCTAAAGACATTTTGGAGACAGCCTTGGAGACCATGATGCATTGAAGCCATCATGAGCTGACCTTAGAGATTTTGTTTGGGTATCATGAAGGACAGTGGTGACACCTTCTACAAAGACAAGTTGTCATTGATGAGCTAAGTGCTTTGGAGATTGTTTGAAGGCACTGCTGGAGGTGAAGAAATTGATAGGGATCGTTGAAGAAGATATTTGGACCCGTGAAGAAACAAGAAATATATATTGACGAATTGAAGTTGTGGGTTGGGGCCCTAGAGGATAGGAGTCCTCAAGAAGACTAGGTTGGAGCTTGTGCCAGAGATAGGGTTGGAGCCCTAGAGGTTGGTGCCTCAAAGTGACAAGTTTGGTTCCTATGAAAGATAGGGTTGGAGCCCTAGAGGTTGGTGCCTCAGAGTGACAAGGCTGGAGCCTTGGAAGATAGGGTTGGAGCCCTAGAGGTTGGACTCACGTGAAGTTCGAGCCAGTGCTTGGAAAAGTACAGGTTGGAGCTTGGTGGATTGAAGATTGGTGTCTTCATCTAGGGTTGGAGCCCTACACATTATTCTATTGGATTTATTGTAAAGAAGAGATTAATAAAAATATTTATTCTTATTGTTGATTTTTTTTTATAATTATAAGTGATCTAACTCGTAAAAATAACAATTGAAATATAATATTGATTCACCCCCTCCTAAGTATTTCCAACAATTGGAATCAGAGTCAGTACCTTCACTCAAAGCCTAACAACTTGAAGGTTGATCCTTAGAACACAAATGGCAAAGCCAAGGAAGAAAGCCTCCAATCCTTCTAAAGATGTCTCTTCTTCAACCATGAAAACTGAAGACAATCAAATTGGGAAAGCTACATTGTTCAATGGAAACTTCGATATATGGAAGGCAAGAATAAAGAATTTCTTAATTGCTCAGGGTTTTGAAGTTTGGGAACCAGTGATCACTGAAAGAACGATGGAAGAAGAATCCATGGAATATAATGAAAAAGTGATGAAGGTAATCTTGAGTGGGCTACCAGATGCTATAAAGGCCAAAGTGGAAAAATGTTCATCAACAAAAGGTATGTGGGACAGACTTCAAGATCTTCACTCAAAAGGAGCATTGACCATGACCTCTAGTCAAGAATATGATGGAAAGCAAGAAGGAAATCCAGAACCCATTAAGGAAGATGAAAATAAGAGAGAAGACATCAAGACCAAAGAAGACCTAGAAGATGAAGAAAATGAAGAGGACTTCGCAAAAGATCTCATGGCAAAACTTGTAGTTGCCCTAGAAGAGATAGTCAATTTGAAAAAGGAAAATGAGGAGCTCAAGAAACAAGCACAAGATGGTGACCATGACCTTCACAAGACAAGGAAGGAATTTAACCTATTCAAGCTTCAAGTACAAGAAAGAGATGAGGAGCTCGTAAAGATTAAGGAGGAATTTCATCAAAACAAGAAAAGACATCATGAAGAATTCGTATCCATGACAAATCAATTGGATAAAACAAAGAAAAAGGAAGACACTTTATCAAGCCATCTTGAACAAAGACACAAGGACTTGAACAAACTTGAAGCGAAAATTGCTCAATACAAGGAAGAGGTCTCCTCCCTTAAATCTCAACTAGAAGAAGCAAAGAAACAAGCATAAGGAGCTAAAAAGGTGATGGAAGTTTTGACCCCCCTAGAAGGACAAGTCGATGAAGCATAAAAAGGAAAGAAATGCCATGATATTCCAACTAGAAGAAAAATATGAAGAGATATTCAAATTAAAATAACATATCACCTCACTTAAGGGCCAATCATGTGAAACTTCAAGGATGAAGGATGAAATGGAGAATCATATAGCAAAGAAGGATGAAGAATGCAAGATGATGAAAGAAGAAATTGATCTCCTAAGGAAAGAAGTTGATCATCTAAACAAGAGTCTTAAGGGCTCTCAAACCCTAGATGACATCCTAAGTCATCAAAGATCTCTTCTTGATAAATCAAGTCTTGGCTATGTTGGTGAACCCTCAAGCAAGAATGATGCAAACCCTAATGCTTCAAAAAAGAAGGATGTGGAGAAGCCTGGAAGAAATATTGATGCCCTCAGTTCTAGCAAAGGCAAGGAGAAGAGTCAAGATGACATTGGAAGAAACCCTACTCCAAGAAGATATAAAGATGAAGAATGCAAGAGGCAATAAATTTGATCAAAGAATCCCAAGACAGAATGACTTTGGAAGTACATCAAGGCAATCTCCATCCTCCAGGTACGAAAGTATAGTTTTTGGTTATCGCTATTCTTATACAAATTTTGGGCACATGGAAAAGGATGTAGGGAATACCACAAGGACAAATATAATGGGCCCCATCAGCTCCCTAGAAGAAATTTTGTAAGAAGAAGTCAAGATTCCTCATTGATGAACAAGATGGAGTGCTTCAAATTCCATAACATTGGACATATGGCTCGTAATTGTAACTTGACTTGGGTCCCTAAACAAGTTAAAACCATGAATACCAAACCAAAAAAGAAAGTTACACAAGTATGGAGAAGGAAGCAAGTTGGATCCGAAATTCACTTGAACACTCAAGCGAACAACACATATTGTTGATTTGATGAAGACATCTTTGGCAGATATGATATTCCAAGTTTTGATTACGAGACTCTGCCAAAAAGGAGACCATGCATACAATTAGGGGGAGCTTGTGATTATTGACCATTCTTGCAGAAGTTATCCGTGAAGAGCCCTATGAAACCCTTGATGAGTCACCCATGGATAATCTTGATATATCATCTCTTGGGAGTAACTCCATTGAAGAAAGTCTTGATATTGTGATGATGCCTTCCACTTGATCACAAGGCAACAATCTTTCCTGTCTTGAAGAGCTAAAAGATTTTATGTAGGCAGGGGGAGTTGGTTGATCATCTACCTCATCCATTTCTATGAAGACATGCAGAGGCTTAGGGAGCAAGTACATTAAAGAAGAGCACTATGGAAGGAGGAGCAACATATCTATCATGAAGAACTATCATCGATGAAGAAAATACGATGGAGCAGCACGTCAAGAAGAAACTTGATAGGGGGAGTACTTGGGAACCCCATTTGCCATTGATGTCAAAGGGGGAGAGAATGTTGAAAGGGCAATAATATTGCCATCAATGACAAAGGGGGAGCATGTTAGTCAAGGTTGTCGTTGATGTCAATATGGCATTGTTGAAATGGAAAATATTCTTGTGATACATGAATAACCCTTGTTGCCCTAACCTCATGCAAACCTTATGAGAAAACCCTAAGCATGAGATGATGCAAATTCCCTTGATATATATATCCCTATCTATATGATGATAATTCCCTAATCTAATGATGAAGGAAGAAGCCTTTTCCATGAAACCCTCCTAGGCACATTTCTTAGCTACATGAAACCTTAGATGGTTTGCCCTAGAGTGATGCAAGCATGAATGAATGGAGCCCTAGATTCCCATGATGCCTTTAAAGATGTCCTAATCGTAAAAGCTTGAAGGCCTAAAATATATGAGCCCTAGCACTATCCAAAACATAAAATCCTAAGGCTACCATGGATAAATTAATGATGAAAGTTCACAAAAAAATAAATATATTGATGAAAAATGACTTCATTTATTTGTTGAATTGGCATGGACTTGTAGAGGATTTTTTCCTCTTTCTAATGAGCTATTACACGCCCCCAAACTCCCTACCATTGTAGAGAAAATAAATTTTTAAGTTGAAAAATAATAATTTTTTGATGCTGGCTGACATGAACTTACTTGTCCAAGTCAGCTCTTCCTCAAGAGACATGTCTCTTCATTAAAGGTTGAAGCAACTATAAATATAAGTCTCAAACTCATCTCTAACCATCAGATTTCGGTCAGAAAATTCAGAGAATAACCGCAGAAGGAGACAAGAGGCCGAGGACTTAAAAATTTATTGTTTGGTCATTTTTGTGATGAAGATTGGATAAGAAACACAGAGATAAAAGGAGGACCGAGTTCCCTGTAGTGGACAAAACCCAAGTTTACTATAGTAAGAATATTGAAGACCCGTGATAGTAAATCTGAGTTCTCTGTGATACACTTTGTGGACAGAACAGGAGGGCCGAGTTCCCTGTGGTGGACTGAGCCCGATTTTCTTGAGAAGTATAGGCTATCACCAAGTTCGAGTTCTTTGTAAACCTGTGATCTGAGGTGTGGAAACCTTGTAGAGGTTCGTTGACTATGAAGGTTCAAATCTGAGGAGAATTTTAGACCGAACTGTATCTTGAACTGTGGGTAGACCTTCAATAGCTTGGAACTTTATCATTTGAAGCGCGATTTGTAGCAGACCTCAAAGGATTTGAACTTCAAAACTATGGTATTTGTTAACATTTTTTGGCACCTTTTTTAGAAGCAGTTACTGGAATACAAGACTGAATTAAGGCCAAATTTTTCCCACGTATCACTGAGGTAATTACAATGAATGGAAGGTAAGTTAACACAGGGATGAAGAATCTGTTTTGTGACTGTGATAACAACAGCAGTTCCAAACTACAGTAGGCCAAGGATGTTAGTCCAATTCATACTCAAAATTGTGTTGTTCTTGGGGTTATGTCGAGTTTCTAAAATACTTGATGACATATTTTTATGAACTTCCCTAAAGCTATAACAAAGCCTGGATTTGTTTTGAGCTAAATTTTAGAGACTATTGCAGCTCTCCATTGATAGAATTGTAGGAGCATTCTTTGAAGATTTGTTGAAGCCTTGTGAAGCCTAAACCTGGACAAGACATTAGAGCATACATCCTTGCCCTTGGAGCTAAATTTGAAGGTTTCTTTGGAGCATCCATTTGAGACATTTTGAAGCTACTTTGGGAATATTTTTGAGTTGTACTTGGAGTAGCCTTTGAGCACAGTTTGGGCTACATACTTCTGTTGAGAAGCATACTCCACCATATATCTTGAGCAGATCTAGAAACTTGTTGAAGTCACCTTGAAGTTGTTGTTTTTGGAGCTATGTGAAGACACCCTTGGAGAGTTCTTGGGGCAACATATTGAAGACACTTTGAAGACTTCCTGAAGACATTTTGGAGACACCCTTGGAGACCATGATGCATTGAATCCATCATGAGGTGACCTTGGAGATTTTTTTTGGGTACCATGAAGAGCAGTGGTGACACCTTCTAAGAAGACAAGTTGTAATTGATGAGCTAAGTGCTTTGGAGATTGTTTGAAGGCACTGTTGGAGGTGAAGAAATTGACAGGACTCGTTGAAGAAGATATTGGGAGCTGTGGAGAAACAATAAATATATATTGACGAATTGAATTTGTGGGTTGGAGCCCTAGAGGATAGGAGTCCTCAAGTAGACCAGATTGGAGCCTATGCCAGAGATAAGGTTGGATCCCTAGAGATTGGTGCCTTGGAAAGATAGGGTTGGAGCCTCAAAGTGACATGGTTGGAGCCTCAAAGTGACATGGTTGGAGCCTTGGAATATAGGGTTGGAGCCCTAGAGGTTGGAGCCTCGTGAAGTCCAAGTCTATGCTTGGAAAAGTACAGGTTGGAGCCTGGTGGATTGAAGATTGGTGTCTTCATCTAGGGTTGGATCCCTACACATTATTGTATTGGATTTATTGTAAAGAATAGATTAATAAAACTATTTATTCTTATTTTTCATTTTGTGTTCTAAATTCTAATTATAAGTGATCTAGCTAGTAAAAATAACAATTGAAAATAAATATTGATTCACCCCCCCACTCAGTATTTCCAACACTATATTGTATGGATTACATGTACTTTATATAGATTTCTACATAACTACATTGCATGACTATGTGCTATGTTCCACAACCATCTTTGCATTACATGATTAAGTGCTATGTTCAACAACCCATCTTTGCATCCTTGAGGGCACACAATTTTGCTTAAGCATATGTTTCTGCCTCATCTCAGTGATGCATTAGAAGGTTGTCTGGTTTTGGTGGTGCATTTGCCCGTCCAGACTATGTGAAGGTCACTTAGGGCCATGAATGATATGCCACGTTGAGTTTTTATGAAATAAAATATCTTGTTTGAAATTAAATGCATGGAAATAATTTGAGTTCTCCAAACATAACAAGATAAGCAATATCATAAAATACCCTTTCTCCTCACGCAACACCTTATAACTACTGTGTTGGAGGTAAATAATCCACACCTTTAGATAACTGGTGAGGGTGCATGTTATGAAGAAGGCATGTAACTTAGTTCTTATATCCATTCAACTGATAAATTTGTTTCTATTGTCTTGCAGAATGTGGAAGAAGAAGCCATACCATCCGAAGGATTTTACATCCTTTCAGGTATTACTGTAATATTGAAGAACTCCAGTATTACAGATGGCATTGTCATAAAGAGGAGTCCATGTCATTGTGAAGGCAATCAAGCAAGTACAAGTATCAAGTTTAGATGTCATATAAAAATTAGGTTCCCCAAGAAGATAGTATAAATATGTTTGGCTTCCTAAAGAAAAGAGCAAACCTGTAGGAACCATGAAACATTTCAGACACTGCTATGTATTGACAACAGTAGCTGTCAAGATTTGCACTTGACCAAGTTTGGTGGAGGAATATACTGTTATTTGCACTACTGTTTCAAATTGTACAAAGAAATATCAGACCAAGGAAATGAACAGAAAATTAATGTGAATATATATATCTCTTTCTTCGAACTTAAAGTTGTTTTTACTTGAATTTGAATCGACAACTTCTTCAAGGCCTTTAGTTTTCTTGGCACTTTCCAGCTACAATCCTCATTTATGGAATTTGAATCTTATTATTTCTTGGTGTTAATACCAATTTATTTTTATTTTATTGCAGGTTGTAAAGGAGACAATAGATCCTAATGTGAAGATTGAATTCAGACCAAACACAAAAGGTTTCCACACAAGATTTTCTTTTTCTAGTCGATGAAGATTGCTTATCTGTTTTGGGTATGAACATGAAATGTTCCTTCAACAATGGCCAAACTAGGTTGGTCAATCATTCAAATAAAAAAAAAAATTGTAGCCCTAGATTGAAGTCGAAGAAGTCCTGACATAAGACCACCTGCATTGTTATGTTGAACGGTTGGACTGATGGGATGGGCAGGACCCTGTTAAATTTTTTCTTTGTGCTAATTATGTGGACTTAACAAACTGATAGTCGAGAGATGACCCATATTATTTTTTTCTCTATATGTTGCATTGATTTTAAGGAGGAAATGACGAGAATATGAGCATAACCAAATCCATTTATGACCATGCACTCACGACAACATTCACATATAACATAAAGTTGTTGTGTTGTACCATCACCCCTTCAAATATCAGCTTCAATCCATTATCAATTTTCAATTAGAGTAGAAGAAAATGTTTTTTTTTTAGTGAACCTCTGATAAATATTTATTGGATAATAGTGATAAGTGTGAAAATTCTACTACAGTATCTTGGTTTATTTCTCCTACTTGATTTAGATTAATACAAGTTATTTTCAGAAATTAGATTCAGAAAATACTGAAATAAACACAACTACAACCTACACATGTAGATCATTTACTGAATAATACACTCATACAACAAAGTGACACATGGATTTTTGGACATAAGTCCTCAGAAAAAACTAAAAGCGGGAAAACAAATGCAGCAAATATGAGGGTTTATTGTTAAATAGATTTTGAGTACAGTGAATCTGGGTTCCAGTTTTGCAAAACCTGACAGAGAATAAAAGAAATCAAATCTGCAGCTAACCTAAAGTTCTAGTGCCAAATATCTGACTGATCCACACCATCAAAAGGGATTTACAGAACTCAACCTGGATCTGGCCCTAGAAACCCTCAGCACTGCCCCTGAAGCCCCAGCGTTAGCCTTGCTAGCCTCAAAATGTCACTGCGCTGCCCAGAGAGGGACTGCGTAACCCCTGGAAGGGTGACGCAGGCCTTACGCTGGCCCTAGAGACCCTCTACATAACTTTTTAAGCCCCCTGGTGCCTCTGCGCTGTCCTCCGTAGTGGCTACGTAACACCTGCGTAGCTGCTTCTCTGCGCTGTCTTTGTTGCTGCTCCTCTGCCTCTTACTGACTCTTGGCTCCGGGATCAAATCATCCCCTTAGCCAATATTACCCCTCGCTGCAGGAAATTCCTTCGAAAATTCTTTGCAAACCCGCCCTAGAATTTTAGATCTATTCATCAGCTCTACAACTGTGTGTCTCCTCCAACTGACCCTCAAGCCTTTCTCTTATACTTTTTCATTCATCTCATTAACTGTCAAGATTAAAACATTCATCAATGCCTAAGATTAAAAGACTGCTTGATCCATGTGACTTAAGACAATTTCAGCACATGTGTTAATTAATTAACTTTAATTATCTAATTTTCCTAAGTTTAGACTTAGGAAATCCATTAAAATAATTAATTATTTGAATAACTTAAACACCAACTAAAATTTCTCAAAACAATTTATGGGTTTTGGAGATCAAGTGTGTCCTAGCCCCTTCACAAAATTTCAGGGCTAGAGCACACCCGATGCTACACCAACTATACAAAATCTCAACACTCCCTCTTAGCACGACGTGTGCTCTAGCAAGTGTACTCTAGCAATGCATCCACACCATGCACTACAAGATCTTGAAGCTGGATTTTGTGCTGCTGAAGCTTGGCCTGCTTGCCTCCATCCACTGCACTGCTGCTCTCTGTACTGCTGCCCATGCCATTGCCACTGACACTGCCACATCTGCACTGCAGCTCCCTCTCAAAGTACTGCATCATGCTGCTCATAGCACTGCCACTGCTAACTGCTGCACTGAAACTCAGTTGCTGAGAAGTAAGCAACTGAAAGAACTCTGCCCAACTGTTTGACAGATAAGTCATTTTCCTTCCACCACTGAAGCTCCTTAGATGTTGATTTACGCTGTCCACTTGGAGACAATGTTATGCTACAACACTGCACTGCGTGAGCACAACTTCTCTGCGCTGTTGAAGTCCCATCAACTCCTCTGTGCTGCTGCCTCCATGCTGCTGCTGCTGCCTCTGCATTACACTGCTCCCTGTTCAGCTCTTTAGCTCCCTCTTTCGCTTCAATGTGGCCTTTTGCAACCATCTCTCGACTCATCCTGCTACCGTCTTAAGGCTCTCGTAGCTCGTATGTGATCCAAGAGTAGGGCTGACTCAAGGATCCCGCCATTTTCTGTAGATGCTCTACATATCCATGTCACCCCACCTCTTTTCTCGAGGCACATGAGCACTCATGGCTGCATCATCATCAGAGCCATCTTCCTTTGCTGCTGCAGCCTTGGAATCAGAAGAGCCTTTGTCCTTCTTCTTAGGAAAACTGCTGGTGAAATGTCCAAGATCACCACAGTTAAAGCATCTGACCTTAGAAATGTCCTTCTTCTTCTTCCCTTGCTGTTTCTTTTCCCTTGATGCAAGGGTTGCATCCTCCTCCTCTTCCTTGACTTTGGCCCTTCTGCTTCCTCCACTGATATTCTGCCGCTTGGTGACCCTCCTGATCTCCTCTTGGTAGAGGATAGCCCACATGTCGACCCAAGATGGTAACGTTGCCCTTCCCAGAATGCTCTGGACAAACTTTTCCCAATATTCTGAGACAACATTCAGAGCAGTCCTCACTAAGAGCCCCTCATCTGGAGTAGCACCAATGCCAACCAGCTGATCTGGGATGGATTGAAGCCTGAAGAGGAATGGATCTATCTCTTCACCCTTCATCATTTGGAACAACTGCATCTGGTTCTCCAGAAGCATTCTTCTTTGGACGAAGCCTCCTTGGTACATCGTGTCCAAGGCTACCCACATGTCATTTTCTAAAGTCTTCCCAACAATATGAGGTATAACGTGGTCCTTGACTCCGTCTATGATCAAATGCTTTGTCCCCGCTTGATTTTCTTCATACTTCTTGAGAGGATCTGCATCGGTTGGTGCAACAAGAACCTTCTCTGCATGATCTTTGAGACCATACTCATCCATAAATGAGAGGATTCTGGGTTTCCAAATAACATAGTTAGACATGCCGTCCAATCTATCTTGATCCCTTAGTCCATATCGAGCCATCTTGCTCATATATGACAGAAACAGTACTTCTCCCTTTGGATCTGGGTTTCTTGGTGACTAGAAACCCTCTAGTAACTTCTTCTGCTGAAAATTGATTTCCCTCCCTGAAATATTTCACCCAAACACTATCGGACAACACTCTCCGATCCTCCTGATCGAATCTCAGATCTGTTTGGCTCAGATCTGCTGAGTAACTGTCTTCCTCCTACCTTTGTTGACTTAGCTAGGCACAATTCTGCACCTGTAGAATCTCTACCCCACAAGCACTACTGAAGATCTGAAGCACTGCTTCCGGATCTTGGCAAAACTCTTCTGCAACTGGAGAAATGACTGGACTGCGTCTCACTGACTGGCCCAGTGCAACCACAGCGCTGCTCAGAAGTGGACTGCGTAACCCCAGACTGGGTGACGCAGTCCTTACACTGCCCTGGGAAAGGTTTGTGTAATCCTGAAGGCCTTCTGCAGCTTCAACGCTATCCTCTTCAGGATTTGCGTTCTCTTGCTGTCAAGATGCCCTTTCCGAATCTGCTGCTTCTTTTGCCACCCTGCAGAAAAGTATTTCTTCAGCTGATTGCTGAAGATTCAACTTGATCTGCTATCGCTATGATACCATGTGAAAATTCTACTGTAGTATCTTGGTTTATTTCTCCTACTTGATTTAGATTAATACAAGTTATTTTCAGAAATTAGATTAAAAAATTACTGAAATAAACATAACTACAACCTACACATGCAGATCATTTACTGAATAATACGCTCATACAACAAAGTGACACATGAATTTTTAGAGATAAATCCCCAGAAAAACCCTCAGTAGGAAAACCGGTGCAGCAGATATGAGGGTTTATTATTAAGTGGATTTTGAGTACAGTAAATTTGGGTTCTAGATCTGGAAAACCCGACAATGAATAAAAGAAATCAAATCTACAGCTAACCTGAAGTTCTAGTGCCAAATATCTAACTGATCCACACCCTCAAATGGGATTTACAGAACTTAGCCTCGATCTAGCCCTAGAAACCCTCAGCGCTACCCCTGAAGCCCCAGTGTCAGCCCTGCTAGCCTTAGAATGCCACTGCGCTGCCTAGAGAGGGACTGCGTAACCCTTGGAAGGGTGACACAAGCCTTATGCTGGCCCTGGAGACCCTCTGCATAACTTCTAAAGCCCCCTGGTGCCTCTGCGCTGTCCTACGTAGCTATTGCTCTGCTTCTCTGCGTTGTCCTTGTTGTTGCTCCTCTGCCTCTTACTAACTCTTGGCTCCGAGATCAGATCGTCCCCTTAGCCAATACTGCCCCTCGCTGCAGGAAATTCCTTCGGAAATTCTTAGCAAACTCGCCCTAGAATTCCAGATCTATTCCTCAGCTCTGCAACTGTGTATCTCCTCCAACTGACCCTCAAGCCTTTCTCTTATACTTTTTCATTCATCTCATCAACGTTCGATATTAAAACATTCATCAACGGCTGAAATTAAAGACTGCTTGATCCATGTGACTTAAGACAATTTTGGCACATGTGTTAATTAATTCACTTTAATTATTTAATTTTCCTAAGTTTAGACTTAGGAAATCCATTAAAATAATTAATTATTTGAATAACTTGAACACCAACTGAAATTTCTCAAAACACTTTATGGGTTTTGGAGATCAAGTGTGTCCTAGCCACTCCATAAAGTTTCAGGGCTAGAGCACACCCGATGCTACACCAACTATACAAAATCTCGACAATAAACCCATCACAACCTACTTGTATGAGGCCATGGTAAAGTCACAAAAAATATAGCCAAGCATTTTATGAGGGATCAGGTAAGGAGGGAAACCTCATGTACATCATGGGTTTTTCTTGATGATAAATGGAACAATATACTCCATCACCCACTTCATACAACATGGGCCATTCTCAGCCATACATTGTTTTACTCTGGTAACTTTGACTATTATAGTGAGACTATGGATGGATTTTTTAATTGTGTGCCAAGGATCATGCCAGATTCAAGGGTACATGCGGGCATACAAATTTTGGAGATGTATAAGAGAGTTGTTAGATTAGTTGGCTATGATATAGTAGTTGAAGGACAATTGCAATGCAAAATAAGCGATTTGTTGTAAATTTAATATTTGTAAAGATTCAATGATCTGTGAAAATTCCTAGATCCCAGATCTAAGAATCCCTACTGTAACAACTGAAGTAGTATTTCAGTAACTACTTCTCCTACTTGTAAATTTAGATTTAACATGTTATTAACAAATTACTTCTGGAAATACTGAAGCAGTTACTGAAGCAACCTTCACCCATTAAAATAAATTTGTGAAAAGGAAACTGAGCAAGAAAGAGTAATGCAAAACACAAGACAACACTATTATTTTTGGACAAACATCCCCGGAAAAACCCAATGCGAGAAAACTGGTGCAGCAGATCTGAGAGGCAAATCTGGGATGCCTTCCTCACAATCCCTGCATAGAATATGACTGACAAGAAAGTTAGTGAGAGAAAAAATCTCACACTGATTTGGAAGCTCGACTGATCAACAACCCTAGATCTGCAAGCCCTCCATTACGTTGCGCAGTATCTGTGCAATCACTGCGTCACTCTGCGTGGGGACTGCGTAGCTAGTCTTCTGTTGGCTGGATCTGCCCTTCTAGCTTCTTTTGAACTCACACCTCGGCTCTCCTGCACTGGATCTGGCTGACCCTCAGCTAGATCTTGAATTCCCTTGAGGCTGCAGCGCTGCCTCTGCGTGGGACTGTGTTGGCTCTGCGTAGCTACTATGTTGCCTCTGCTGATCTGCTCTCTGTCTTCTTTGCTATGTATTCTCCGACTCAGGAAAATCTCCATCCAGAATTATTGCCCCTCACTGCAATCAAGAATCACTTAGATCTGTTTTTCCTCTGAGCACTTGCTCCGTCATAAAAAATTGATCTCTAGATCCTTTCGGTGTATTTTACAAATGACCCTCAAGCCTTCCTTTATAGTCTTCTCATTGGCAAATCAATGACGAGATTAGATCTTCAATCAACGGCTAAGTTTATATTAGACTTGATCTCCTTTTTCTGGAAGTTTCATCCATAGTTTACATTAATACTGATTACTTATTTTAATTTCCTAAGTTAGACTTAGGGTCCTCATTAAAAATAAAATTATTTCTTATAAAAATGTTTCTGGCTGGAATTGCTCAAAACGATTTATGGGTTATTTGTAATGCATGTGTCTAATCCTCTCCACAAAATTTGGGGCTTAGAGCACATTTGATGCTACCAAAAATCAACACTCCCTGACAGTGAGGAATGTACTCTAACAGACATGCCTTGTTGCATACTGCTCTGACTCTAGAGCATCTCCCTCTACGTTGTTGATGCTGCCCATCAACAACTGCGCTGCTGTTGCACTGTACTGTTGTTGACCCTGCCACGATCAACACTACATCCATACTTCAACTCCCACTCAAATGCTACATCTGTTGCTAGCACTGCCATTGCTAACTCTGCACTGCAACTCAGCTGCTGAGAGAAACAACTGAAAAACGTCCAAAATTTGAACAAGCGTTAAGTGATGCATCTTGGTTCAAAAGACACTAACTGCTGATAGCTACTGTGTTGTCCCTCCGATGCACTACGTTGCGTTGTTGTTGCTCTGCTCTGCTGTGCTACCCACTGCAACTATCGTCTCTGCACTCCTCTGCACCAACTGAAAATTCCTCCAACCCGCTACTGCTGATTATGGGCACCCATAACAAGGTTGTGATCCAAGAGGTGGACTCCTCCAGGATCCTGCCCAGCTGAATTTCTTGCGAACTTACATCTCGATGTCGCCCCATCTCCCTCTTGGAGATGCATGAGCACTCATAGTGTACTCATCATCCTCGATCTTCGCGGTTGCAACCTTCGGATCATGCTTCTCATCCTTGCCCTTATGCTTCAAAGGACATTGGGAAGTGTAGTGATCAAGTTCACCACACTCGAAGCATTTGATCTTCGAGACATCTCTCTTACGTCTCCATTGTTGTTGTTGTCCCTTGGATGCAAGGGATGTATTCTCCTCCCACTTCAGCTTCATTCCGCTGCCATTGCTACCGTCAAGTTTGCACTTGACTAAGTCTCTCCTCAACTCTTCTTAATGAAGAGCTACCCGCATCTCCTCCCAACTAGGCAAAACTGCTCTGCCCAAGATACTCTGGACAAAGACTTGCCAATCCTCGGTGACTACATTCATTGCCAGTCTCACCATTGTTGAAGAAGAAGGGTAGACGGTACGGCTGCAAGTTGGTCTCGGATATCCCAAAGCCTAGTCAGGAATGGAATCATGTGTTTCCCTCTCCACATCTGCGCCATCCTCAACTGTTGCTCTAATTACATCTTCCACTGCTCGGAAGATCGCTCATACAACTTGCTCAAGACTTCCCACATTTCCCTCGCAATTCCTTTTCTTGCAATGTGGGACACAACATGGTCCTTGAGTCCATCCAGGAGTATCTTTTTCACCTTCACCATATCGACCTTGTACTTTTTCAAAGAACCTGGATCTGCAAGGACAACTACCGTGCTATCCACCAAGAGCTTTAGATCATACTCGTCTAGAAGACAAGAGATTCTTGCCTTCCAGACCACATAGTTAGAGGCTCCCTCTAACCGGTCCTGATCACGAAGCCCGTGAGATGCCATGGCCGTCAAATATGTCGAATATGCTCCTCTTCTTCCCCCATTGCGCAACATTAGTTAGGCTTACACACTCCTTGTGGAGCTCGTATATTTGCCGCTCGGATCTGCTGCTCAAATCTTGGAAAATTGAAGTTCCCCAGCTAGGAACTTCCCGAGAGAGAAAATTCCCTCACTGTGCTGCTTCTTCCTCTTCTAACACTTTCTTCCAGGCAAAAAAAAATATTTGCCTACAGAAAATCCATCCCACTAGCTCTGCACTACTCCCTCTAGCTCGGCAAAATCCCGATTGGAGGTCCTACCTTTTTTTCGACTCACTCAGAGAGAGATCTACCCGGAAACTTCAGCCTAGATTGCGCAATCCCTCTGGGGATTCGATTTTACCTCTTTCGGCAGTTCTTCGGCCTCTAACTCGCGTTGGATCTGCTCTTCCTATTTCATAATGCAAGCTCCGATACCATGTGAAAATTCCTAGATCCCAAATCTAAGAATCCCTACTGCAACAACTAAACTACTTATCCTACTTGTAAATTTAGATTTAACAAGTTATTAACATATTACTTCTAGAAATACTGAAGAAACCTTCACCCATTAAAATACATTTGTGAAAAGGAAACTGAGCAAGATAGAATAATGCAAAACATAAGACCGTTATTTTTGGACAAACATCCCTGGAAAAACCCAATGCAAGAAAACCGATGTAGCAAATATGAGGGTTTATATATTATGCAGTAAATTTCTGGATACAAATCTGGGATGCCTTCCTGGAAATCCCTGCAGAGAATATGACTGACAAGAAAGTTAGTGAGAGAAAAAAATCTCACACTGATCTGGAAGGCCGACTGACCAACAACCCTGGATCTGCAAGCCCTCCACTGCACTGCGCAATCTCTGCGTCACTCTGCATGGGGATTGTGTGGCTTCTGCGTAGCTGGTCTTCTGCTGGATGTATTTTTCCTTCTGGCCTCTTCTAGACTCACACCCCTGCTCTCCGACACTAGATCTAGCTGACCCTCAACTGAATCTCGGAATCCCTTGAGGCTGTTGTGATGCCTCTGTGTGGGACTACACTGGCTCTGCATAGTTGCTACGATGCCTCTGTTGATCTGCTCTCTGTCTTCTCTACTATGTATTCTCCGGCTCAGGAAAATCTCCAACCGGAATTACTGCCCCTCACTGCAATCAAGAATCACTTAGATATGATTTTCGTCCGAGCACTTGCTCTGTTAGAAAAAAAATGATCTCTAGATCCTCTCGGTGTATTTTACCAATGACCCTCAAGCCTTCCTTTATAGTCTTCTCGTTGACAAATCAATGACCGAGATTAGATCTCCAATCAACGGCTAAGATTATATTAGACTTTATTTTATTTTTCTAGAAGTTTCATCCACGGTTTACATTAATACCGATTGGTTTTTTTAATTTCCTAAGTTAGACTTAGGTTACTCTTTAAAAATAATTATTTTTTCTTTTAAAATTGTTTCTCGATGGAATTTCCCAAAACGATTTCTGGGTTATTTGAAATGAATTTCTAAGCCTCTCCACAAAATTTGGGGCTTAGAGCACATCCAATGCTACCAAAAATAAACATGATCAACTACAAAGTTCAAACTTTACATTTTAAATTTCATTAATTTAATTTATTTCGTTGATTGCATGGTAACCATAGTATGGAGATGAATGACTATAGTTTTTGTATGATACAACTCATGGACTTATATTTGATAATTGTCTCTAACGTAACCTGATCCCATTGTTAGATTAGAATGTCATGCAATCCTTTAAGGTCTTCACATGACTCCTAGAATAGATCAGACTAAACCCATTGGGGGTTTATCGATCCAGGTGGATATTGGTGGCCACCCACATATTCCACCTAGACAGTGTCATCAGTTTTCTTATTAACTATTTTTAGCAATTTTCGGGTCTTGAACTTTCGGAACAATTTTGATCCCCTAAATGGCGTTTTTTAGGTTTGTTGTTGTCCCGTAGTTAGAGGCAGGGGATTGCGGCAAAACCTATAGTCCTCGGAGAGATATTTCCAATGAGGTATCATACGCGCCAATCAGAGATAATATGACCAAGTTATGACCCCAGGAATTTGGTTGCCCAACTAACCCCAACAGGGCCCATAAACTCTTGGTGTTACATCTCCTTGGTTTAGGGGGTTTAGGGTTTTGGTTGTTTAGGGTATTCTCTTATTGTTCAATGATAAAAAGGCCCTTGAGCCTCATTGTAACATAGTTCAGAGGCATGTAGCCACCACATCTCTTCTCAGAGATAAGCTACCATCACCAGAACTAATTTATTTCAATTCTGTCTGTAAGCATTTTTAGTATTTGATATGAATGAAAGAAATATTATTTTTGTTGCATCTATATATTGGTGATTATATCTGTATTTTGTTTTATTCCTTATTAAATTCAGATTAGTGGTATTAGAGCGGTTTGCTCTTTCTCTATTTTTTTCTTTGCATGTCCCCAACAAGGTTAGGGTATAAGGAGTTATGGCTCGATTTGTTTGATGCCTTACAATATCAACATTGCAAACCCCGACGACCTCCCATTGCGGCGAAAAGAAAGACGAGGGAGCAGGAGATCCTAACAAAATATTGCTTGAAGAAGCCCTTGAGCGACAAAGGAACGAAATGATTGACAACTTTGCTCAGATCCTGCGACGGATGCCCACGGGCGATGCATCTTCATCCGACATTCACTCTGGAGGTGCCACTCCCTTCAAGGTACAACTCAACTTCGACATTCCTGTATTTGAAGGCCATATAGATGCAAATGCCGTAGATAGATGGTTGAATTTGCTGGAAGGGTATTTTTCGGTCCATGATGTCTCCGATCAAGAAAATATTGCCTTTGTGCTCCTCAAAGCCACCCTCCCTATGTCAAAGATTGGTGGGAAACCTTCTGTGAACATAGGGATGAGGAATAACCCTCACTTTTTTCAGTCACACCCACTTGGAATTCATTTCGAAATGGCATCAAGGAACAATATTACCCTGTGGGGAGCTATGAGGACAAGTACATCCAATGGACCATGTTGCGGCAGCAAAGGGATCAAGATGTGCACGAGCTAACGAATATGTTCGATACCCTGCGCACAAAGTTCGGTATTAAAGAACTAGAGAAACACTTGGTACTCAAGTATCGCAGTTGTTTGCACAGATACATTCAAGAGGAAATGGAATTCCTCGACATTACCTCACTTGGCGCGGCATATCAGTATGCCGCCAAGATCGAGCATAAATTTAAGCAGAAGGAGCGAGACTTTGGATCCACGAATTCGAAGCCAGGGAAAAGCACCCCCAAACTGCAAAACAAGGGGCAAAGCCAAAGCGGGACGACTCAGGACAACCCGCCGAAGCAGCAAGCGAAGAAAAACACCACAAAGCCAAAGAAGGACATGGGGAAGTGGCGTGAATTTCATAAAATCTCTACTCACAACACAAGTGAGTGTCGAGCCAAACAGTCACTGGTGGCCGAGCTGAAGGCATCCAAATCAGAGGCATTTTCTAATTCTGAGTCAGAACCAGACAAGGGGAATGATAAAGGGAAGCAAATCGTTGTTGCGGAACCCAGTGCCACCGTTGCCACCACCAAGATCCAGAAGGAGGAACCCGAAGATTCAGAGGAGGGGGAGCGCCTCTTCCATTCCTAGATGTGGGTGAAGGGTTCTCCACTGCAATTTTTTGTCGACAACATAAGCCAAAAGAACCTCATTTCAGCAGAGGTCGTGAAGCAGCTCGGCCTACCAACCACAACACACCTGCAACCGTATACCATCGAGTGGCTTCACCAAGGAAGAGATCTTCGCGTCAGCCAACAATGTTGCCTTCCCTATAGCATCAAGCCCTTCACGGATGAGGTACTGTGTGATGTTGCTCCTGTTGAAGATTATGATGTATTATTAGGCCAACCATACTTATGGAAGCGACATGTTGTGTATGAGTCTAGGCCTCGTTTTGTTATTATTACTTTGGGAAATAAGTTGTCCAAGATACCGAAGGTAGTACCGCCTTTCATTATCTCTTTGATTACTGCAAAGCAATGCAGTAAGATTATTTCCCAAACCAAGAAATTTGTTTTCATTACAATTCACCCACAGGGCAAGAAGAAGATTGTGGATGCAGCCTCCAAATAGGGCTCCCTTGCGTGGCAGCAATAGATGGACAAAGTCGTGGAGGAATAGAAGGACATTTTCTCCTCACCCACAGGGGTTCCTCTACACTGTCGGGGAAAGCACTGCATTGATCTGACGCCAGGCACGTCGTTGCCTAATGGGTCGATCTATCGACGCTCTGTTTTGGAGAATGATGAAATCAAGAGGCAAATCCAAGAGTTGTTGCAAAAGGGGCATTAAGCCAAGATCCTCACCCTGTGGGAGCCCGATCGTGTTGGTACAGAAGAAGGACAACACCTGGAGACTCTGTATTGACTATCGGGCACATAACAAGATCACTGTCTAAAATAGGTATCCAATCCCACGGATCGATGACCTCCTGGACTAGCTAAGGGGGGCCAAATATTTCAGCAAAATTGACTTGAAGTCTGGCTATCACCAGGTACCAATCGAACCCTCTGATGTATGGAAGATTGAATCAAGTCTAAGGAGGGCCTCTTCGAATGGTTGGTCATGCCTTTCAAGTTGATGAATGCCCCTGCAACCTTCACAAGGTTGATGGACGACATATTGCGACCTTTTACCAACTCATTCGTGGTGGTGTATTTGGATGACATCCTGATCTTTACTCAAAGTTGGGAGGAACACCTCCACCACATTCGACAGATCCTCCAAACACTATGACAACACAAGTTGTGTGCCAATTTGGAAAAATGCACTTTTGGTATGACCCAAGTTCAATACCTGGGGTACATTATTGGTGAGCGAGGTGTGCATGTGGACCCAACAAAGATACAAGTCATTCGGGATTAGCCAGCACCAACCACTATAACAGAGCTTTCTGGGACTTGCCAACTTCTACCGCAGGTTCGTGTTGGGATTCTCCCATATCACTTAGCCCTTGAGTCAAGTCACCAAAGGAGGAGCAAAAGAAAAATTCTTCTAGTCTGAATCCCAATAGAAGGCATTTGCCGAATTGAAGCATCGTCTTTGATCTGCACCTGTGCTCACATTACCATACCTGCAACAACCATTTGAGATCGAGACAGATGCCTCTGACTATGCCATTGGGGCAATTCTTACTCAACAGGGGCATCCAGTGGCATATCACAGTGAGACATTTTTTGACACAATCCGAAAGTATCCCACTTATGACAATGATATGTATTCCATTGTGCAGGCTTCCCGACAATGGAAGCATTACATTTTGGGGAAGGAAACAGTCATCCACACAGACCACTGACCCCTGCAGTTCATACAAACACAAGGGAAGTTGCAGAACGATCGCCATCAGAAGTGGTCCACATACTTGCAACAGTTTCATTTGAACATCAAGTACAAGAAGGGCAACACCAATAATGTTGCAGATTGCCTCAGCTGACCACCGATTGTGGCGCTAATCACCGTGCTCAGCTCTTGTGGGCACGAGACTTCCGATTGGCTGCTTCTCTACAAAAGAAATCCAGAATTTTGCAACACATACAAGACGCTCTTGGAGGGTAAGCAAGTTTCAGATTTTCACCTCTAGGATGCACTGCTATGTCACCTGGGACACCTTTGTGTTCCTTCAAGAGACCGTGCCAAGATGATTTAGGAAGCACACTACAGCCGGTTCGCTGGGCATTTCAGGGTTGAGAAAATCGTGGCAGTACTGTACAAGTATTTATATTGGCCGAACCTTCGACAAGATTTCAGGAAGTATATTTGGTCCTGCACTGCCTGTGCCATTGCCAAACTGACCATCAAGAAGCAAGGCTTGTATACTCTGCTGCCTACCCCTAGTCAACCTTGGGAATATATCTCCATGGATTACATGTTGGGCCTTCCTTCTACTAAGCATGGAATCGTCTATGTTTTTGTGGTCATCGACAGATTCTCGAAGATGGCCATTATGGCAACCTGCAAGAAGAATATCACAACAGAAGCCACTGCTAAACTCTTCTTTCAATGAGTGTTGGACACCAAGCTCGCAACTTTCCATCCTCAAACTGATGGCCAGACAGAGGTCGTTAACAGGATGATCGTACACATTCTGCGCATGTACAACTCAAAGCATCCACACACATAGGATGAGAGCATTCCCTATGTACAACACAGTTATAACCGGGTTGTCCACAACTCAACTGGACATAGCCCCTTTCAGGTGGGCTTGGGATTCCAGCCACTATATCCCATTGGCGTAGCAATGCCATTTGTGGCCACTCAGGCAGATTCGGCTCATGTCCAGTCTGAAGCTGACAAGGTGCACAGCTTCATTGAACACATTCAGCACATCCACCAACAATTTCATGACGTATTGGACAAATCCAATGCTAAGTACAAGAAACGACATGATCAACATTGGGTGCAACACAACTTCCAGGTGGGCGACAAAGTGTGGCTACATTTGCAAAAGGAGCGCCTCGTTGGACCTCACCGCAAGCTTCGCTCGCTTCGATATGGGCCATACACCATCACCAAGGCTGTAGGGGACAATGCCTTTGAGCTTAGTATTCCACCATTCCTTGGCTTGCACCCAGTGTTCAATGTGCACCGCCTTCGGCCCTACTTTCCACCTTTATTGGACACATTCGACATGGCAGAACAACTTACACCAACGGAGTTAAACCCAGACTACATGGAACAAGTCACAATTGATCGGATCATGGACATACAAATCAAAAACACCAGCCAACAGAGGATCCAACTATATCGAGTTGTTAAAGCAGGCCATCTCCTTCACCAGGGCAAGTGGTTCACCAAGGAACAGGTTCAATAGAAATTTCTCCACCTCATGGATGCTCTGCACATAATGGGGATTAATGCTTCCTAAGGGGGGGAGGAATGATCCAGGTGGATATTGGTGGCCAACCAGCTATTCCACCTAGACAATTTCATCATTTTTCTTATTTACTATTTTTAATAAGGTCCTAAACTTCCAGAGCAACTTTGACCTCCTAAATGACGTTTTTTTAGGTCCACCGCAGTCCCATATCTGGAGGCAAGGGACTACAAAAAAACCTATAGTCCTCGGAGATATATTTCCAATGTATCATACGCGCCAAACAGAGATAATATGACCAAGTTACGACCCCGAGAAGTTGGCTGCCCAACTAACCCCAACGGGGCCCATAAACTCTTGGTGTTGCATCTCCTCGGGTTAGGGTTTTGGTTGTTTAGGGTTTTTTCTTATTGTTCAATAATAAAAAGGCACTTGAGCCTCATTGTAACACAGTTCAGAGGCATGTAGCCCCCACATCTCTTCTCAAAGATAAGATACCATCGCCAGAGCTAATTCCTTTCAATTATGTTTGTAAGCACTTTTAGTATTTGATATTAATGAAATGAAATATTGTTTCTGTTGCATCTATTTGTTGGTGATTATATCTGTATTTTGTTTCGTTCCTTGTTAAATTTGGATCATTTATCTTCAATATCATTGAGTCATAGTAGAAGGACCTTTCCAGTATAAAAACCCCGATCTGAAAAATATTAAATTTCAGAGAGCTTTGTGCTTAAGAACTGTCTGGGTTACAAATAATTTTCTTCAAGAATAGGAATTCTGACAACCTTACTACTTATGAACCAACACCCCATTGGCATACTTCATCATTTTTTGTGGTTATTCCACCAATATTACTCGAAACTTTCCCCAACCCCATCCCTTGTGCCATTGGCATAGTTGTCTGAAAGAAGATGCAGTACACCTGTTCGAATGGGCTGTAGGATGGGATGGCCCTTTGACCATAAAACAATGTGATATAGCCACCAAATCAGCAAGGAAGTGCGATTTCTCAACCTTATTCAGTCGGGACCTTTCAAGTGCATTGCATGGAACAGGGGCCATCAAAAGTTAGTTTTGGAAACATTACAGAATTAAGGTAGTGGAAATATTACTGAATGAAGGTGGTGAAATTTCAAAGGAACAGATGAACACAGTTCATTTTCATACACCTGGTTAAGATGCCAAAATGCAGTCTCATGGTTGGCATCTACCCATTTTCTCTTACATGGATTGCTTACATTTGTTCTTAAGGCAATGACTACTTTGTAGACCTTTTACTTGGGTAAATAGAAAGAAGTAAAACAATCTAAAGCCTTGACAAGTATAACCATATGATGGGTATGGTAAGCAAAAAAAAAATGGGACTGTTTTGAGAATGTGGCTATTGAAAAAACATAGTCCTAGGGTTTATTTCATGAGGCAAAGCAGGGTCCACCAGAATTTAACATTGTAAGGGGCATCTTCTACCTTTGAAAAACTCGAAAAGCCAGATTTAAAGCAGTTATAGGAGCAGGGACACACAATTGTGTTGAGATAGTGGCTCTTAGATTTTTTTAGAATGTGCCCAAGGAAAAAAGTGAGTCTACTTCAGATTTGTGGAGATTCTAGCTTTATTATAAATTGGATGGAAGGTACAACCCAACTGAAAAACACTACTCTTAGGCCTATAGGAGAACAACTATGGAAATTAAAGGCACCAAAAAGAACCCACATATGTGGTTACCTATCAAAAACAACCTTGTCTTGAGAGGTAATGCAGAGGGGTAAACAAGGGTCTAAAATTTGCATTTTCTGTAGAAAACACGAAGAAACAATAATCACTTGCTAATCAAATTTGTTTATGAAAAAGAAACATGGACACAAGCTAAGAATTTAACTCGAGGAAAGAATGACTGGGTAGATGACTTTATAGAAGACTCTTTAAAATCTTGGGTAGAAACAAAAACAAGTAAAACAATATAAAGCCTTGACAAGTATAATCATATGAAGCGTATGGTAAGCAAAAATTTGCATTTGTTTGAGGAAAAATACATTCCCATATTTTAATGTTTTCCTCAAATAATATCTGTCTCTTAAATGTAAGTTGGAAGTCAAACAAAAGAGGGTTAGATAGATTGAAGATGTGGCTACTGACAAAACACAGTCCTAGGGTTTCTTTTAAGGGGCAAAGCAGTGTCCACCAGAATTCATCGTTGCAGGGGACATCTTGTACAATTCAAAAACTTAAAAAAAAATGTCAGATTTAGCTCTTAAAATTTTTAAGAATCTGCCACAGAAAAAAATGTGAGTCAAATTAGTTCCATGTTGCAGATGTGGGTTAAACTTTATGAATTTTGGAAGTCGAGCATAAGTTTTATATGATAGGTTCCTTGTGGCTACTTTTCTAATGGTTAAATGGATGGGATTTACAGCTTCATTATGCCCAAGCCTTGGAAATTATGTGAGGTGTATTGTAATAAACCTGCAAAATATTTTAGCTTTTTTATTTTTGTGTGAGTTTTTTGTTGTAATCCTTCAGGGTTAGTTGTAATTAGTTGCATATAGTTATAGATTAGTTTCATATAGTTAAAGTTTAGTTTCTTTTCAGTTATGAAAACCAACTAAATTCTCCAATTATAAATGTAACACCTTTGTTATTAATAATTGACAAAGTACGATGCATTTTGATGTGTGGAATTCTCTAGTCTTTCTCTCTAACAGTGGTATCAGAACAAGGCTGGGAGGTGTTGTGGGAGATTCTTAGTGCGTGTGGCAGCAACGAATTCTCCAAAACTTCTGTCCGCACCCCTACATGAATTGTGGTAGCAACACCCTTTGCAGCATTGGAGATCGGAGGCTAACAGAGGCATCGGATCCGTTCTAAAGTCTCTTTGTACATCGGATTTCTTTCAGGTGGTCGGCATAGTCTTGCTGACATATTTATTGTGACAACGGCAACAACACATCTTTGCAACAGATCACTACTGCGCGTCACCTGCCAGTGTTTTTTTTTAATGCTGTGGCATAACATCAAACCCAGTGCGGAGTGATTGGCAGCATCAGTTTTGGATCAGTAAGTTTTAAAAAAAAACTCAGTTTTTTAAGAAATATGTGGTTGAAACAGAGTTTTTTTTATTAAAGAAAAATCTGCTGCAACGTCGGTTTTTCGATCAGTAAGTTAAAAAAGAAAAAAACTCAATATTTTTTTAAGAAATCTGTGGTTGAAACAAAGTTTTTTTTATCAAAGAAAAACCTCTGCAAGTTAAAAACAATGTTTTTTCTAGAGAAGTGTGTGCCTACTTATGGTTAAAAATAGAAGCACCGAATCTGTTAGTGAAAAACAATTTTTTTTTAAATCTCTGTCGATGATTGCGGAATTTTTTTGTTGTGGTTGAATCAGAATTTTTTAAGATCAAATCAAATTTTTAAGATGAATTCCTTGGTATCTTTAATCGGGGTTGTTTTGAACGTAAAATAAAATTACCAAGAATGGTTTAGAAAGGTTAAAAATACTCTCATTTTTAATGATTTATGGGATGGAGTTTGTGAAGGAGAAGAAGAGAATTCACCAGAGCAGCCTAATGAGCGGAAATAACTCGCAATATGACAAAGTAAGGATAAGAAGGCCTTTGCCTTAATATCCACTTCAGTCTCAGAAGAGGTAAGCAGCCACATTACTCAGTGTAAAACAACTTATGATGCCATAAAAAAACTAAAAGAGCTTTCTGATTCACATTCTGAATTGGAGATAATTCAGTTATTGTTGAAGTTATTTAATCTGGAAATGAGCGATAATGATCCTCTAAAACTTGCCTCCAAAATTAAAGCCATCAATCATGAAATTGAATGTACTGGAGTTAAAGTTGATTTGCCGCTTACTGCCTTTATAAAAGCTCTTTACCCTAGTTATTCACACTACTTCACATGCTTTTGAAACATTTTTGCAAGAGAATGGCTTCAAACACTAGACCACAATACCATATAATCCACAACAAAATGGTGTTGCTGAAAGAATGAACCGAACTTTTCTTAATATGGTAAGGTCAATGATGTTTTTTAAGAATGTAAAATTAATGTTTTGGGGAGAAGCCGTGTTCTTTGCGACATACATTAGAAACTGGTGCCCTTCCTCTGTCATTAACAACAGAACTCCATATGAAATGTGTTATAGTCGTCTTCCTGCTGTTAAACATTTCCGAATTTTCGGTTCTCAATGTTATGCTTTGATTCCTAAACATCAGAGGAATAAGTTGAGTGAACGAAGCAGAAAATGTATATTTTTAGGGTATTCCATGACTTTTAAGGTATACTGATTGTATGATGAAGAGAAAAAAAAGTTTATTTTGTCAAGATATGTAATTTTTCTTGAAACTGATAAAGATTCTCTCGCTGTTGATAGACAACTTAATAAAATAGAAAATTTTGTGCCTCAAAAGCTTTTTTATGAATCAGATAATATACTTCCCCATCCTGAAGGGGGGATTCCTATATTAGATAAGTCTGTGGAGTTTCCTTCTCTCAATGATGAGAAATTGGTTGTGGTTGATGATGATAAATCCGTTGTTGTTGATGAGGAATTAGTTGATGCAAGTGTTTCTACAGAAACAATGACAAAAATGGCAAGAACTGAGCCAGATGAAGAAGATGAGCGACTTCCTGAACAACTTCCTACACAACCTTTGCGAAGGTCAACTCGTATTCGAACATTTCCAAAGAAATATGACGAGTTTAAGGTTGGAAGTTCCTCAGGTAACTATTTTCATTGTGAATTTAATTTTTCTGTGGATTGTGAACCTACTTGCTTTGAAGAAGCTGCTAGTTATGAACAGTGGAAAGATGCAATGCAAAATGAATTTGATGCTCTCATAAAAAATGGTACATGGAGGCTGGTGGATCCTCCTGTTGACATCAAACCTATTGGTTGCAAATGGATTTATAAAACTAAGTATAAAGCTGATGGTTCACTAGACAAACAAAAAGCAAGACTTGTAGCGAAGGGATATGCATATAAAGAGGGTATCGACTATACAGAGACTTTCTCTCCTACAACTAAATGGGGCACTATTAGATCTTTGTTTGCTATTGCAGCTCAAAAATAATGGAAAATTCATCATATGGATGTCAAAACTGCCTTTTTAAATGGAGATTTGAAATATGTTTACATGTTTTGGCCATAAGGTTTTTCCGTTAAAGGGAAAGAACAAAAGGTTTGCAAACTAATGAAGTCTTTGTATGGCTTGAAACAAGTGCCACGAGCATGGTATGAGAAGTTAACTGAACATCTTCTTAAATTAAACTATAAACATTTTGACCTAGATGATGCAACTCTTTTCGTTAAGAAAGTTGGAAGATCAGTTGTGTATCTAGTTGTATATGTTGATGATTTTATGATCACAGGAAACAATGATGAATACATATCATCTATAAAGAAGGAATTGAAAGAGGTTTTTGATATGACAGATTTAGGTTTACTTCATTATTATCTTGGAATTGAAATTGATAAAAAACCACAACATATTTTCATCTCTCAGAAGAAATATGTTGATAAATTATTGAACATATATAGTATGACAAAATGTAATCTTGTCGCTACTCCAATGGAGCAGAATTTGAAACTCACTTCCGAAGAAGGAAAGTCGTTTGAAGATCCAACAAAGTACATGCAACTTGTTGGAAGCTTGATTTATTTGTCTATTACTCGTCCTGATATAACCTTTGCTATCATAATACTTTCCAGGTTTATGCATCATCCTTGTGAGGGGTATTGGGTAGTAGCAAAAAGAGTTTTGAAATATTTAAAAGGAACTCAAACTTACGACATCAAATATTCCAAAGTTTTAGACTTCCATCTTGTTGGTTATTCAGATTCAGATTTGATGGAGATAAAGAAAATGGAGTCTCAGCTTCTGGATATTTGATGAATCTTGGATCAACAACCATCAGTTGGAGATCGCGCAAGCAATCTGTTCCTGTTAATTCTACCACTGAAGCCGAATATGTTGTAGCAGCTCAAGCCACTAAAGAAATCATTTGGCTTCGAAAAATACTTGAAGATTTGCAGGAGAAACAAAAAGCTTCAACTTCTCTATTTGTCGACAACTCTTTTGCAATTCAGTTGGCCAAGAATCCAAAGTTTCATGATCGAACCAAACATATCAACACCAAGTATCATCTTATTCGACATCATGTAGAGGCCAAAACAATTCATCTGACTCATTGTCCAACTTCAGAACAAATTGCAGATATCTTTACCAAAGCATTCGGGCGTGAAAAGTTTGAAAATTTTAGATCTTTACTTGGCATGTTTTTATGACCCTTCGAATTAAGGGGGGAAATGTTGTAATCCTTCGGGGTTAGTTGTAATTAGTTACATATAGTTATAGATTAGTTTCATATAGTTAAAAACTGGTTTCTTTTCAGTTATGAAAACCAACTAAATTCTCCAAGTATAAATGTAACACCTTTGTTATTAATAATTAACAAAGTACGCAACATTTTGATGTGTGGAATTCTCCAGTCTTTCTCTCTAACATTTTTTTCAAAATTAGAAGCATTTGCTGGGAAAAGACCACTCTATTTGAGTGAGAACAGGGATGGTAATCTGGTTGAATGGGTGAATATGTTGATTTCAAGTGGTCGGGCCGCTGTCGAGCAAGCTGAAGGAAGCAGTCAATCATCAACACTAACATATCATCTCCATGTTCTATAACCTCATCTCCTCCTTCTGGGCACGTTTCTGCCAGGTACCTCGAGTAAAATCACCAGACCACAAACCCAACATAAAACATGTTCTAATTGGCTTCTTGAGCTGAAGATAAAAATCCGGTTCTAACGATTTTCAGACTTTTGGGCAAACATAGAATATTTTTATTTTAATCTTTGGGTACCTGAAAACAACTTGATAAATCAAGATTTTCTAATACTTTCATTATTTTACGGTTTTAATTACTAAATTATTGTTAATTCCCAATTAATTATTATTTTTAATTTATTTTTATAAAATTTAAATTTAAAATAAATTTATTTATAAATTAGTTAATTTATATTTTATAAATAATAAAATAATATATTAAATAAAAATAAAAATTCACAATAACCAAAAACAAGATTTGAAAGGTACACAATGTGAGCAAATATTGAAGTATTCCTTACTCTCTCAAAATCACTTTTCACTTTTTAGTTATTATATCTGTGGGAGGCACTATATATTGCATTAAGTTGGCTATTGAATTGACATTAATTTATGTTTGACTCAAAAAATTTAAAATTGATCTAATGTTAAACATTATGAATCGAAATTCATGATTTTTTAATAATATTTTAATACATTTATCTCAAATTCTATTGGTTGAAAACTTTAACATCTTATTGCAAAAGTCATCGTTCTTAGTGCCAGTTCAAGGGTTTTGTGCGCCGTCAATCCCCGGCTCTGCAGTCGTATTACATGTGAGTTAATAATCTCGAAAGCGTTTGCTACGAGCACCTCCAACCCTGTCGTTCCTGCACCTGCAATCAGAACCCACTTGACTCCTCATCATTATTATTGGCCTCAGGCTTCTCAAGTGCTTTTAGTTCGTCATTCCTTATAATCTAAACATCTCACCATTCCACTTACACTACGTCTAAAATATAAAGTATTTTACTTTCAAAAAAATATAACCACTCGTAATCAAATTGCGGAGAAATTCAGCGTAACGAAAGGCAATTTTTGATTACGATGTATGACACGCTGTGATTCGGTAAGGAACTCGAGTTGTTTCGAGGACCTCCAACGATATACATCAAACTTGGTCACAGAGCTTTGTTCAAAGTAATCTGCGCGATTCAGCTATGACTTTAAGCTGTCCGAAAGTAACTCTCGAACGCACGCACGGAATAACAAATCTGCTGGTCAAATTTTAATGGATGGATTTAAAAACTTCATTTCTTGATTACGGGTGAAAGGATCAAATGCTGACAGCCAAAAAACGAGCATCAAACTGCGATAAGCGAGGAAGTTGTTCGGTTGTGTTGTGGCGATGTGCTCACGCGCTAAGCCTTTTGGCAACATCCATCTAGGCGAAGAAATCCGCCATTGCAGGGCAGCGGGCATGGAAAGAATATGCGATCCGAGAAATGGGATGGGGACGGAGAAACGGCGAGCGAGCATAGGGAGACGATGGGCGAAGCGACAAGCGCGAAGCGGCTAGTTTCGAGTGTTTGATAAAGTGGGCAGAGAAGCGACGAGACCAAGGACGAACAGCAAGAACGAACGGCCAGTTTTGGGTGGTCGGACCAACAAGAGATTGAAGAATTAAGCATAAAACAAAGCAAAGGCAGTTTTGACAGAGATTTTTGATTTCCCTTAATATCATCATGAAAGATGGAACAGAAACTTTAGAACACCGTAGAAACAAATGATATAGGGCAAGTGAAATTGCATCATCAGCAAGCGAGGAAGTGGGTTTGGGTCGATGCCAAACAATATCGGGGCATTTTAAAAAAGGAGACTAGTCAACTGCGTCATGAGCTGAGACAAAGAAGAAAAAGTCTCGAAAGGGGAGAGCATTGTCCGAGAAACAACATTCAAACAAGTTTTCTTCGCAAGCGGTGGCAACAAGTCCAAAGGAAAAGGAAAAGTTAGTGATGAGTATGCTTATATAGTCCCCGTCCACACCTCTCACTTGGTCATACGTACCTGTGTGTGTGAGAGAACTCTTAAATGTAAAAGAAAGGTTTGGAAGTAGTAGAAGCTAAAAAGATGCTGAAAGAGATTGTACAATCCATATAATAACAGTGAAAATCGGGCTTTGTAGGGAAAGCAACAAAGTTGCGGAAAGGAGCAAGTGTATGCATTACTGGGAGAAGCTCTCCGAATAGGGGAAAACGGAGATGGCAACGCATGAAAGCGGAGGTGCAAAAACATGAAGAAATGTGCGGTGGAAAACACGGAGGTGATGAATGCGAAAGCCACCCCGGGATAAGGGGAAAAGCGGTTGCTCAAATAGACAACAATGAAGAAACAAACGAAGAGAGGGAGGAAAGAAGATCCTGACTTTCCAAAAACTGGAGGCTCAAGTGTGCAGTGAAATTATACGTAAGAGGAAGGAGGAAACAAACATCCGGGTTAACAACATGCAAGATAGATAAAGCGAGAAAGATCGGGATAGAGCAAAAAACATAATTATTAAAGGGTGTGAAAAAGTGGTAAAAATGAATGTGCTCTTGACCTTGCAGAGACTTCTTGAAAGAAAAACTCAATGGCAAGGGACAAGTATGTCAAGCATGGAGAGTAGGTAAGCTCAACAGGTGAGAGAGCCAAAGCCCATAAAAGTCATCTTGCCCAACTTGCATGATAAAGATATCATTTTGAGAAAGAAGCAACTCTTAAGGGGTTCTCGGGGTTTTATATGAAGAAGATTTAGCTGGCAAGACGGCAAGAGGAAGAAGGGATGAGCATGACAAAAGTTGGGAGCGCGAGAGATGAGGGAAAAAGAGCATGGATTTATAAGGGTAAGCTGCGGTGTCATGGGTGGACCTCCTCCCAAACAATGCAACAAAATGATAACAAAAGAAGAGAAACGGTAAACTCTTTGAAATAGAAATGAGGAAGAAAAGGTCATTATGGGCGAGCGAGGACAAAGACTCAGCCCCTTTGAGTCTTTCTGCATGTCAAAACAAATAGCGATCAAGTCTTACCCGAGGTTTCCTTAAGATGAGTTATGTTTGGAGACTAGTTACCCATGGAGACGAGGACCTCAGGTTGGGGCCTATTGCGGAAGGTAGAGACATACTTGCCTCATAGAAACACATGAGCATGAAGGGTGTAAGACACCTTTGTTTGAAGGGTATTGAGAAGATAGCGAGTGTGGGAACAAGGCGACAGGGAATGGCAAAGGGCACGGGGGTATCATGGTATTAGTAGAGAAAAAAGAAAAGGTCGTTTCATTCGACTAGAAAAAGAGCCCAAATAAACAATTTGTTTGGCTTAAAAATATCATAAATGGAAATCTCATTAGAATTGCGGCATATATTTTACACCGCAAGTTTCAAAAATCTACAAAAGTAGAGGGCTGACCACAAAGATCCCTTTGACGACCCTCAAAACGGATATGCAATATATTCTCGGCTAGGTGAAGTCATTATAGTGGGGGATTTCAATGCTAGAGACTGCGAGTGAACAAGCTAGCATTCTTTGTTGTAAAGAGGACAACAGACCCTATCGGCTTCTAGAGAGTAATCATCAATGAAACGAATTTCGGAGGATAGAAATTTGCAATATCTTTGGAGAACAATCACTATGCTATGTGGGGCTTTCGATTTAGTCATTTGTAATAGGGTTGACCAAACGAAAAGTCGGTAGTGTTCACTTGCAATACTTATGATGGAGCAAGTGTAGTAGATTAGTAATTTTCTCGCATAGTTTGTGTGAGAAAATGGAGGAGTGTTGATTGGAGATCAAATTTGGGACTTAAAAATCAGATCACAAGCCAATCTATTTAAGTTTCTCTTGAATAGGAAAAAAGCAATTGGGGTCGACAAAATCAATGTGTTCAACAAAATCCCCCAAAGGGCGAATCTTTTGAATCCGGAGAATTGTAATACCTTCAAAATAATGCTAGAGAGGCTCTTTCAGAAGGAGAAATCCCATCTCATGAGCCTTCATGAGTCACGGATTACACACATTTAATTCAAAGCGCATTTCTGCAGTGCAAAAGAGCGAAAAATTAAAAGTCGAAAAAATTACTGGGGTTAATGCTTGGTTTGATGAGGAATGCAAAAAGGCAAGGAGAAGGTGGAAGGAATCGAGACACGGATAATATAAAGCTCGCAGCTTACAATAAGGAGAGTTAGTAAAAAAGAAAAAAAGCGATTTTATGGTTTCAAGGAGAAGAACTAATCTTCCTCGGGAAAAAATAACCCCAAATTATTTTGGAAGGAGCTCAATCGAAAAAGGTGCAAAGCCTGAAAACAACATTACGGCTTCTAAATGGTTTGACTATGCAAGACAACTTTATGAGCAGGATCCCAAGGTTGACCCTCCTCCCTTGGTCAACACATACACGAAACTCTTCACGGTACGAGGGTAGAGATGGGTATCAGAAGTTGGCTCTGGAAAAGCAAAAGACTTAGATGAACTCCAGCGAGTATCTAAAGTGGGGCTTGAGAAATTTCTTTCACCTCACATAACAAAAATTTTCAACAACATCTTACGGCGGGGGTTCCCCATGATTGGACAACTAGTATGGCAATACCTCTTTTCGAAGTGGTGAGACGTCAATAATCCTTCCAATTATAAAACCATAATGATAAACCCCTTGTTTGCAAAGTTATTTGAAGCATATTTGAAAATAAAATTAGCAAGTGGCGAGGGAAAGAAAGAAATAAACGTGCTAAAGGAACAGCGAGTTTAGACCTAAACATTCCACGATTGATCATTGTATAACTCCAGGCACACATCATTGAAAAAAGGTTGGAAAAATAAGGAAGAAGTTTTTTGTTGCTTTGTTGATTTTGAAAAAGCCTTTGACACGGGTCTAGGGATAAGCTGCGGGGCGAGATGGAGGAACTAGAGGTTCCGAAGCATTTGAGAGGAAGTTGTGCATAGGTTGTACGAAAGAGGTGAAAGTCAAAATCGAGGAACTTCGATGGCACTTGTGGAAAGTTTTAGAGCGATATCGGTCGAGCAAAGGGTTGCCCATTGTCTCCTAACCTTTTTGGGTTATATGATAAGCTTGAAGAGTGGCTAAATTCATAAGGGTGACGGCATCCCATTTGGGCAAGTTCGATTATCGAGGCTTCTTTTGTACTGAGATGACCTTATATTGATTGCTAATTCGGCTCTTGGTTTCTGCAAGACATTTACATTCCTTTAGCATTTTTTGTAAAGGGTTGGGATGCAAGTCAATATCGCAAAACGAAAGTAGTGGTTTTCTCTATAAAGAGAGCATAACCAACATAAGTTCTATTTTTGGAGGCGACATTTTGGAAGAAGTTGTAGATTACAAATACACTGGAATTTGACTTCATGAAATTTAAGTTGGGATGGTTGTAGAAAGAAAAGAACTTTAGGGGGTTGAAAGCATTTTATGCTCTTTGAAACGAGTGTAGATAGAGAGGGAAGAGTCATGGACCTGGAGAACCACCCTAACTCTTTTTCGGCTTCATATGATTAGAGTGATTCTTTACGGTTGTGAACTATGGGCTAAACGGCTGTGAGATGCGATGGAAACAAATTGAAAAATTCGAAAGCGTTTGATTACAAACAAATTCAGAAATTAAAAGTGCGTTCTTATGCTATCTGAATTAGAATAAACAGTACGCTCCTATTGAAGCAATTGCTATGGTGCGAGTCCTAAGGTATGCGATTGAGCAAATGGAAGAGGATGGATGGCCTAAGGTGGTGTTTAGTGACGGATTGTGTAAAAGACAGAAGACTTGGATGCGGCAGAATAACAAATGGTTTAGTAAATGGGGTATTTGCTTGAGCATGTGTCCTACAAACAGTAAAGAGATAAAAACTTTTGTTATGGATAAATTCCATAAACATACTTGGAAGAAAGAGCTAGAGAGAAAGAAGAAGTACTACATAGAAGAGTTTAACCCCACACATAACCATCAACAAAAAGGCATACATAGGGGCTGATATTTCTTGGAGATCTAAAATTCTTATTGCTCAATTAAGGACTAATTCTCATCAACTCCGTTGTGAAACAGGGCGCTGGAAAAGGCCAAAAGAAATGTGGGAAGAAAGAGTATGTATTTTTTGCTCCTCCGAAAAAGTGAAAACAGAGAAACATTTCATTCTAGAATGTGAGGCCTTCAAGGACACCAGAGAAAACTATGCAGGTATTCTGGCAGCTAATTCTTGGGATAATCTATTCAGCAAAGAGTTTAATATCATTCAAATATTATTAATAGCAACATCTAAGGAAGATAAAATTGACAAGATGATCAACCCATGCAGAATACCAAATCACATCGTTTTGAAGAAAGTCCACTTTATCCCCTTTGTTTATGCTAGAAGAAAATGCTGAACTTATGTCATTGTAGATTTAAAAATGAAAGAAAAAGTTGAACTTATGTATAGTGTAGGTTTATAAATTAAAGAAAAAGTTAAATTTATGTTTATTGCAGAGTAAAAAAAAAAAATATTCAGAAATTTGATTATTAGAAAAGATAAAATGTTTTGGAGTTTGAGTTGATTTCTTATTAATTTGATTTGATTCTCAGATTTCTAGATATTTGTCAAATTCTATAATATTTCCAAAAAGTTTAGCTACTTGCATAAGTATTGATATTGGTCAATTTATTACTGGTATAGATCTATCTTAACTACTGATCTAATATGATACTCAATATTTGCCATAAATATTAACAAATACGTGGCTTTAATGATTTAGCTGTGACTGAGGTCTATGACAGCGGAAAAATGCCCCACAATTAATCTTGCATTTCATTAACTAGCATTAATTTACATCACGTTCACCTGAAGAAAACTGTATTCTGCTGAAACCCAAATGCCCATCCCACCTGCACTACAGAAGAACACAAGCAATCTTCACACCTCTATTTCCAATCATATTCATTATCATGGCAATGAATTAATGCATCTATTAAACGATAAACGACACTAAATGTAATTTATGATATCTAAATTATAAAAAGGTATAGGTGTAGACCTTCTTCGCTTTGAGGACAGAAGCCTTAACGGTTGGCCATGGTAAGCAGAACTACTGTCACTTGCGCTTGAACCCAAACGATTCATTTTGTCTATCAATCAATTCGTTTAATGCATGTTACCGTAATTTGTCACTCATGTATTTATTGAAGCTTGCTGTAATCCATCCGTGACCTCATTTGACTATATCCGTGACTTCATTTGACGCTTGTCTCCTACAAATTAGCGAAAAGACAAATTACTAACAAAACAATGAATTATGTGATGGCACTTTTTGTAATATGGTATTGTGTGATGGCAAGTTCCATATGTATTAAAACTTTTATAATTTTTATTAAATTTTTAAAAAGCAAAACTTCTAATTAACATTTATTTTGTGGCACATTTTTTATTTTTCTCTTAAACCAAAACAAATTGTGCACACATTTACATATTTCGCTATCTCAACATATTTTGATATGGTCTCATGGCTCAAACTTCTATTGTGACTATTTATTATTTTTAACTAACTATCATACCCATTATTAAAAGATAATAAATAATAAATGTATTTTTTTGCTTAACTCAATTATATGTAATTATTGAAAAATATACAATTATAATTTTTTATTACTTTTTATTTAAAATTAACTATATTTAAATTAACCAATAAATAATAACTACCATTAATAATCATGTCACAATAAAACAAGATTTTAAAGGTACGCAATGTGGACAAATATGGAAATATTCCTTACTCCCTCAAAATCACTTTTCACTTTTTAGCTATTGATGATCGTGTCATAATAGTTTTAGTTTTCAATATTGGAAATATATGAATTGGACTTTGTTAAAATAGATTTATATAAATATATGTAAGGGATATTTATTTATCCACACAAAATGCTTCTTAATAGAATGAGTTTATTATTACAATTTTTTAAATAATATGGTTGAAATGTTTGAAAATATTATTTTATGGGGAATAAAATATAATTTCTTATGGTAATAAATTAAATATTTTTGTAAGGTAGATTAAGATTAAAAAAAAGAAAAAGAAAAAATCTATTTATTTTTTACATTATTTTTTAAGAAATAGTTTATAAATGATAATGAACATATGTATATCATCATTTAGATAATTTTTATATTTTATTTAATAAATTTATTTGGAATTTCATTGGATATTTCTACCCATAAAATGTCTTTGGAAACTACAATATTTCATTTTGTGATTGTTCATTTCACTTTTAGATTTAGTTTTTGAGTTAAATGAGATGAATTATGCTTATAGCTATTTAGAGCTTCTAGTTTTACAACTTCTAAAAAGGGAAAATTGTTTTTTAAAGGTGAACTTTTGGTGATTTGAATTTTATAAAACAATAAATATCCCAAGGATGACTAAGCTTTCTTGAGTATTACCTTTATCAAATATGTCAGCCACTCTTCCTATAGTATATAAGGCCATTATTGAAGACATCTCACAATGATCGACACTACTAGTTTTTGTGTTGAGATGACAAAAAGTGAGGAAGTTATGAGTATGAGCCTGTATTGTGGAAAAGTTTTAAAAAAAAATTTGAACTCGTAATTTTATTTTGCAACACCATCAAAGGATCCAACCTGTGACTTAATGTGGCCAAGGGACCCGATGCTACAGAAATGGCATCTTCATAAGCTGCAAATTTGGCATGTTATGGAAACAGGGTTGTCGTTGCATACTAGAAAAAGAAATGCTAAACAAGGTGAAGCAACCACGAAAACTTATTCCATTACTTCAAAATAGCATATTTACATGATAAATAACTACAAGCTTCTCTAAATCCCCTGTAATAACATCATTGATGTGTGAATTCACACCAGCACTAACAAAAAAAATAAAGATAATGCCAAACTTTAAGATAGATAAACCATGCAGCATGATCTTTGTGGCAAGGTTATTTACAATTGTTTTCTGTAACAACTTTGGAGCAAGGTTTTTGTATCACACATCATTCTACATTACACATAAAATTTACTATAGCTTTGCTTTATATCTTGAATGTTTCAAATACAATGTTTGAAAAATTCAAACTTGACAAGTCGTGACTCGAGACTACCCATTAACATCAACGGACAAAGCAAGATTGTGAAAAAGGATCTCAAGGCACTTCTTAAACAAGAGGTTTCTTTTTTCTTACAGGATTTGACCATTTGTTAACCTGCAATTCAAAGATGTCATGGCAACAATTCCATAAACTAAATCAATTTCCCCAATCATATTGTGAGTTGGAGTGGATTCTAGAATTGTACATCATTCAAATTGAGTATTAATCCATTCAAAGCACCTACATAATTCTTGTCACCACATAACCAAACATGCAAATTCATGTTAACCTGATTTAAACTCTCAAAGTATAATTTATGTGTATTCTGTCAAAATTACAACTCATGCATGCATAACAAGACAATAAATTCATGTATTCAAGGTCGAACAAACAAATTATAACATCATCTGTGACACCTTTTGCTTGTAGTTGTTACAACTACATTGTTTTTTTTTTCTAAGTTAAGTTAATCTATTAACAGAGGAAATAATTTACATCATGGCCGAAGCCAAGTCTTTGCCCAATCCTGTGGCAGTTTTGACAAAAAATTCAGAGAAAAAGACTGCCCTCATAGAGGGAAACCAGCCTTGAACAATTTTCAAACTGTTGCACTGCCCTCGCAAGGGTACCATCGGATGATGCTTCTGAAGGTTACTTCAATTACAGCAATAAAAAACAGATGACACAACAAAATAATAAAAAACAAGCCCGATAGTATGGGCCGATAGTAAGCATGAAAACCAAACAAAGAAAGAGCAGCTACTCATCAAGCGGTTCTTCCACAACTCTACACCAGAGCGCAGCCATGTCTCCATCTTTCTTGAACAGGTCTGTGATGGAAGTAACAACCGCCTGGAAGATGTTGGATCTCCTTGCGCCATTTCCACGTCACGAACCCCGCTCGCTTGCCCTGGATCTCCTTGCGCCTCCTTGCCCTGCGTGTGCATTGACCCCGCTTGATGGCTCGAAGTCTGGGCAACTGCTTTACTCAGGCCCGCTGGACCAGTGCTCTGTTCATCCGCCTGGGGCTCTTCATGGAAAACCACAGTGATTGAGGCAGTGACTCGAGGGCGGTTTAGAGATAAATTGAATGAGAAATGCGCCGTATGAGGCGTGGGAAAAGGCAGAGCAGTGGGAAATGGAGGCTCCGAGGAGGCCAAGCGGTGGCCAGTTCCATGAACACGACCCCTCCTACTTCTGGTGTTGGGATAGCGGCCCGAAAAATGGTCACTGGAATGAGAAGACGATTCGAAGGTGGAGCTGGAGGGAGTGCGCAGGGGTTGGCTTCTGGTGCTACCCCTGCGACACCGCATCCGTTGGCGAAGGCGAGGCATTGGCACAGTCTCTGTAGAGGGCACGAGAAGAGGCGGAAGAGCAGGAGTGACGGAGGCTTGAGGAAAGCGAAAATTCAAAGAGACCGAAGCAGACAGACAAAGGCTAGAATGCGAGAAGTGGAGATTATCACCAAGGTCCAAGCAGCAGCTCAGCGGGCTTCTTCTGCCAGTCACAGTGCGCACACTGGGGAGCCCAGCAGCCGGAGAGCACCTACAATTCATCGGCTGAGGAGCGTCTGAGAAACCAGAGCAATTCCCAATGTTATCAATCCGAATGAGATTGCATCGAAGAACGCCCGACATTAAACGCTCATTGATGAGAGCCGAAGGCCGAAGCATTGAGGCGCATGCGAAATCGCACAGGGGAATGGAGGTAGGATCACGAACAACGCCAGAAGTAAATGTCGTCGATACGTTGGCAACAGTTCTTAAATGCCACTCTTCAACCATGACTTGGGTGGGCAGGTGTCCCCACACTGTGTCGCACCCAAGTCCCATCGCATTAAACGCTGCCCTCTTTACCCACATCCGGGAGGTTACAACTACGTTGTTAAGCTTAACAAAAATTTGCATTAAAAGTTCTTTCGTTTTAATCAAGAAATTGGGCCAAAGCTTTTAATAGAGATACCATAGCAAATAAGCAATTTTGATGGTATTTTTTCCAGTTCTATGAATTCCAACCTCCAAAAAGTTACTATATATATATATATATATATATATATATATATATATATATATATATATATATATATATATATATATATATATATATATTGTAAGCTTGGTAGTGCTTTCTTTTTTATTAATTAAACAAGAAGTTACAACCATTTTAGAGATAATTAGTTGGCCTCAACTTGCCCTCAGGAAACCAAGTTTGTTGGCCACCTAACAACATGGTATGCCATCCAAAAACAATAAATTTTAAGTCTTTCTAACCAAGCTATGTATGAATGAATGCTTTGCATTTCCTACAAGCTATCTGCCTAGAGTTAAGACTGTCTATATACTGAAATTTAAAAGCTTCCCGCATACTTATGAAAAAAAAACAAAAAACTACACAGAGAGACATCTAACAAACTATTCTGCTTCATCAGCAGAAGCAAACTCCACCGTAGCCGGGTCCTTTGTAGTGGAACCCGAGAGCTTTGTCTGAGGGAGGATGCAAGGTAGGTGGTTTTCAATTCGATGGAGGCGCCCATCCTGTTTTTGCATCTGAAACTAAAGTTTATGCATCTGAAACTGAAGTTTCTGCATTTGAAAATGAAGTTTCATGAAGTCCTGTTTGTAATTCAGGAAGTCTTGAACGATTGCGTCCATGCTTATAGAAATATGCTCCAGGGCCTTGCCCAATATACCTTTCATTGACCAACATAGGAAAATGGTCTACTTGAAATGAATGACGCGATATGCCCAGGATTGGGCACTAAGCTCTACCAATCCTCTACATCGGTCACTATTGAGCCCGCTTGGCGGTTCAGATCCGCCTCCCAATCCTCGATTAATTTCCTTATTTCCTCGGCAGTACCCTTACTATAAGCAGTCGCAGCATCATTGATAATGCTAGTTACAGGCTTTCTGCGCCTTGATTTACCTCTGGACGTGCTAGGATGCTCAGCTAACTGGGTGCCCCTGCTTTTCCTACCTTAGCTCCTCGGGGTTGGGCTTCTACTTCTGGCCACCACTCGAGCCATGTTTGTAATCTTACAGTTTGTGGGGGTAAGAGATGAGAAATTGCTCGTAGGAGGTAGACCGAGCTGAGAGATGCTCAACTTCCAAAAGCCATTACCGTCCTGCCCACCTATCAATGTATCAACAAGAAACCATAATTTCGGAACATGGCCCTGGGCTGCCTTCCTTTCTTCCCAAAAATTGTGAGCGACACCCCCCGACACAAATAGGGAACTCGTCACCATATAAAACAACCAACAATTATCATAGACCAGAATTTTAATAAAAACCCTACTGGGTTGTTGACCAACATATCTGACCTTTTCTTCAAAATGCAGACGAGACGCGACCAGACTCATAGGGGGAAGGTTGAGGGCGTTGCAGCCTCGGAACCCAAACAAGGACAACTTGGATTTTGCTTTACCCCCCAGCACCAACATATACTCCATCAACCCGTCTCGACCAGACTCAGAAGCACATAAGCCATAAGCAAAAGGTTGAGAAAAACGTCCCCGGGGCCATGACGGGTCCGACCAGACCGTAATAGAGACCCTGGGATCAATGACAGAGGTGTAACCCTGGTATAACCCCATTCAGGACAAACAAATTCCAAACAAGACTAAGACAAAAACCATTCCAGGAAAATTGTCATAGTTTAACATATAGACAGGGGCATGCAGCACCAAGACAACATTCATACCCTCAAACCCCAACAATTTCGAACTAGGCAAACCCAATTCCCTTAACCAAGAAACTTGCTACATGGAAGAAAGGGAGGAATGGCAGGTCACATTCCAGGTATCCAGTGCAAAAAGTTGCTGAGAGCTCACTGTTGCCAGCTTTCTTGACTAACTGCGGCACCATGCACCAATCACCAACTCACTGCTATCCTCACCATCAACACACCGCATGCAAGCATCCAAGTGCCAATGCCATAAATGGATACCTCTACCACTTCCCGCGATGTTATTTACTACCGTCATGCATGAAGCCAACACGCCAACCTTGCCAAGCATGTGGAAAGTGGTGAGCTTGTCCTTTGAGACGCTCATCATTAAATGGGGTTGATACAACTAAGATCCGGTTTACACCCCGAGTAGGATACACAGTGAATATTAAAAAAAAACACTATAATTTAAAATTTAATATATCAATATATCATTTGCATAATTATGAAACCAAACTACAACTTTTCCAATGTTATCGCTTAGTATTATTGTGGGTGGAGTTTGCTAATCTAAATGAAGCAAGTAAATTTAACAATCCTATGGGTGTACTTTGCACCAATGTTAATGCTAGTATTATTGTGGCTGGAGTTTGCTAAGCTAAATGAAGCAAGTAAATAGTGGACGAACTCGGTCACTTTTCTATTCAAACGCAGAGGGTCGGGTCGGATGTTCTAACGCATATTGCCAATCTCCGCGGGCAGAATGTTGAACATCTATTTCAATGATAAATAATTAATGCGGAGGGCCGTGTTGCATGTGTGATCAACCGGGGCCGAGTCCACTCTACAGTTGCCGAGGGCGAAATTTGTTCTGTTGTTGGGCCGAACAGCATTCTCGCAAACCCAGGTCGAACGGGTTGCGGAAACGCATGAGAAAAGGACGTATTGCCTGGAACGAATAGCCAATTCTGGAGACCGAGTTACTTGGTAGCCGCTGTGGGCGTAAGTATCGGGATGTGGAGTTTTAACTGTCAGGAGGCCCAACTGAACATTGATTTTTGAAGCCGCATTATCTGAGTAATTGGGCCGAATAAGAGTTGAGCAGGGTGAATTTTCCTGGCTGCACCGAATTTCCAGTATTATGACGTACGTGTCAGTATAATTTGGCAGACAACATTCTGAAGCATATTATCAGGTTCTTTCTTAAAATCACCTGTAAAATTCCACCGGAGATTTTCTGGCAATAAAATTGGAATTGCAACATTTGCTTCTGGGGTTCATATATGTGCTGGAATTTTTGTGGAGTATGTAGAATCGTAGATTTTTGGTCTTTTTTCTCTTAAATATTTCTTCTTTTCGGTTTTTCTATTCGCTCTAGTCGATGGATTGTTGGGTAACGATGGATGGAGGAAGCGTGGTGGAGAGATGTGTGCATAGGAAGCCGAGGCTTGCAGCTGTCGACTGCATTTGAAAAGCTCAATCCATAGGAGAAGGAGCTCACAGTCCTCAACTGTGAGGAAGGAGATAGGTTCTGTAAATTAAAATACAGAAGGATTCACCAAAGTATTATAGGGCAATCTCTGTGAAAGGAGTGACAGCGTTGCAGCAAGCTGGGATATTCACAATCAGAGTGTTTGCGCAGGTATTTCTGTTTTCACATTCATTGCATCCGTAGGAATTTGCGGCTTTGACATTTCCATGTAACAACATGCCACAAGTCGGCTCTACTGTTGTATGCATTACGGTGAATACGTTGGATTGGGTAGATGATTAAACCAGCGACTAGGAACCTCATGATGGAGCGGCGGAGCGATTTTGGTTGTATGACCTATCCGGTTGGGGAAGGACTATAGTATTCTCACAGGTATCAGTTATCATTACAGCCGGAGAGGGAAGTTTATCTTTTTGTGGAGCGATTACAGCTATGTGATCTTTCTGGTGGGGCTAGGTTTTTAGTTTTTATCACAGGAATAGTCTGGGGGCCTTGGAGGAGGTTGATGTTAATTCTTTTACTGTTACGATTGGGGGAGATGATTATTGTAGGGAGCGGGAGAATCACTCGATTAGCGTCATTTGATCTATGTCTCTCGTTGTTTTTTCCAGTGATTGTAGATTGCTATTGATTTCGGTCTCCTCTCTCTACAGAGTCTCTCATCGATCTGTTAATCGGATTTTTCTGGTAATCCGGTAGGTGGGCCTCTGTTTCCCGAGACCGGTTTTTTTTTAAATTTTCTTTCCGAGGGAGGTGGCTGACATGGGGGGCGGGGTGTGACTACTGACGGCCTATCTATCTGGAGTTGGTGACTCTCTCTATTTCATGCCGTTTATTTCCCTTGTCCTTTGATCTTTTGATGGTGTACGTAGTGGAATACCTGGCTGGAATCGAGCGGGGTGTTAATTCGGAGTTATTGCTTCCGGACCTTTCTTTTCCTCTGGATATATGTGCCTCGGGCTTTCCCATTTATAGTATTTGGTTAAGGTGGGTGTCGGACACTACTTTCTATAGGAGTGGTTCGAATCTGTTTAATTGATGGAGGCAGGTGGTATGTTAACAGATCCCGAGGTAGATACATTTGATGAGGAGTTCCTGCATGCCATCGAGCTGGCGGAGGTTGGAGTTACTTCCGCCACCCACTCCCATTCACTATCTCGTTTACCTCTATCACACAACCTCGTTTCATCGACCTCCTTTGTTTCCTGGGGTAAATTGGCTGGCCCAAGGGCTGCGGATTGTGAGGACCCTAGTTTTACATCTAAATCGAACAACAGGCCTCGGGCGGCGAAGCCTTTCAAGGCCGCTTAGGACCGAAGACTCCTGAGTTTCGGCATGGATGTTATGTGGGAGAGGGCTGATAGCCTGCTTTCGCGGGCGATAGTTGGAAAATGGCAGTTCGCGAATTATTGATCTGTTGATCTGCGGAAGTGGCTAATGGAGGCCTGGTAGAAGATTATTGGGTATGAGCCCAGGATTAGTAAACTACCAAATGGATGGTATTTTTTTCACTTTATGAAAAATGAAGATGTTCCAAAATTTTTACAAAGGACTTGGGTTTATGGGCGCTCTTTCTTGACATTGTATCTCTGGTCCATAGACTTTCACCCTGTGGAGAATGCCCCGAGGAACCATCTGTTATGGGTGCAACTTCCTGGTTTGCCCATCCAATTCTGGTCCACAATGCTGCTAGAAGCGATCGGCAACAACATCGGCACCTATAGGTTTGTTGACCCTAAGTGTATTGGCATCTTCGATAAGTTAGTGGTGTGGATCTTGGTGGAGGTGTCCTTCGCAGGGAGATTGCCGGAAGACATTGATTTGGAGTGGGAAGGGATGACTTATCGTCATTGTTTGGATTACTGGCAGACGCCCTTCCGATGTCATCTTTGCCATGCCATGGGACATTTGAAGTGCTCCTGCACACGATGGAGATCAGACCATAGCAAAGGACAACACAGAAAGCCTGGCGACTGGATGGCCTCCAATGCGGGCAATATGATGACAAAGCCTTCGTCGCATTCCTTGGGTAAGTCGACCACTCCTCCCATCCATTATTCTGTTAATGAAAGTAATGGGGTGGTGGGGAATTGTGATCCTTCCTTGGTTAAAGATGGTGTCAGAACTCCGGGTGAGGGTATTCCTATTACAATGGGTGGTAACCTGTCTCTGGTTGGTCCTACTCTCGTTACTGAGTCTGTTGAGATTTCTGTTAGGACCCCTATTGTCATCCCTCATCCATCTCCTCTTGCTAATCGCTGTTCTTCTCCATCTGGCGCCCCTTTGTCGAGTCTGTCGGCCCCTCAGTCACCTGCATCCTTGACCCCCTTTCCATCCAGATTGGGGCCTACTCTCTTGCCCAGGAATTCGATTGGTAGTGACATAGAACTTATGCTACTTGATTCGGATGCAAATTTGGTCCCTCTGACCGTGGACACTGGTAAGTCCACCCATAGTTTAAAAACTGGAATTGGTGACCGGACCGGTGGACCTAATGAACCGGGTTTCTAACCGAAACCGGTCTAACTGGGAGCGGTCAGATCTCCATGAACCAGTTAAAAAAAAAATACATTAAATAATTATTTTTTTAATAAAAAAAACTATTTTTAAGATTTGCAACCATGATTCCAAGCCAATAGAGACAAAATATTGAAAGTTTGCTCATTTATATACCATGCAAAGGTGAATATATCAAAATGGCACCGAGTGCAATACATATCATCGAAAAATAAATAAGAAATGAGGCTCCAAATGGCCCATAAAGTCCAAAAACAATGCTACAAGCTATGAGGCCATTGGCCTAATACAAGACTACATATTAGTGATCAACAACATAATCACTCCTCATCATGATCAAAATTATCACCACTACTAGACAAGGGATCATCAACAGGAGCTACATAAATAATATGGCTCAAAGTTTGAGGACTCCTAAAACTCCTCTACAACTTTAGTAGTAGTAGTAGTAGCAAAAATAGACATCAAAACTACAAATCGCTGAGCAACATGGTCTCTCATGAAACTCATCATTGATTCATCGCTACTATAAATGGGATCATCAACAAGAGATACATAAACATCATCTAGCTCAAAGTCTTCAGACTTGGATTGCTCAACCTTATAACATGATAGAAATTGAAAAAGTTTAACGTGCCTAACCAATGATTTTGGTTTGAGTGAAGAGTTCATCTCCTCAACCTTAAAATGCGGTAGAAAAAGATTAGCATGCCTAACCAGTTGTTTTCCTTTGATTGAAGGGTACATCAAGGTTCTTAAAGGACTTCATGCTCTTGATCAAATGCCAATATCATTCCCTTACACATGATAGAATCAAATGGAAACATTGCAAATTCCCAAACCATGAAACCCTAAAAACCATTAAGTCTGCTGAATTTTGAGCGAAACCTAAAATTCTAGTTTCTCCATATGAAATCTAGTGAGGTCGAAACCACTCTTAAACATCTTGAGTCATTTCATGGTAATGTTAAAAATTTCAGTAAAAGTGAGATGAAATTTAAGAATTTAACATTACCATGAAATGTCAATGCTTCTCTTACCTCCACATCAGCCCTAAAACCCATTTCTGGCCGTGCGTGGGTCCGCATAGGGAAAGAGTAGCTAAATGAACCCCCCCCTTATAAACAAATCAGCCCTAAAGCTTAACTGCGGCTGTGTGTGGGTCTGCATAGGAGGTTAGCACCTAACCGACCGGTTAGGAACGGAACCAGCCGGTTAGGTTCGATTTTTTGCAAAAATAGGTGAAATGCCCTCTTCAATCGGGTTGCTTGGCCGGTTTCGACCGCTGGGCCATCTGACCGGCCGGTTTGGCCGGTTACCGGTTCAAACCGGCCGGTTTTTAAAACTATGAGTCCACTACGCCTCCGTTGCTCCTTAGTCCGTCATCTACATCGAATGTTACGATTAGGAGGGGAAAGGGTTGCCCTCGGGTTAAAAAGAAGTCATTAACATCGTCTGTCTTGGGAGGGGATTTGGAATCTGGGAATTTTCGAGACGTACTGGTCACCTTGGCCTTAGATAGGGTACTTAGAGCGTTGAATCCCTCTAAGGATGTGCCATGATCCGTCTGGTCTCACTGAACATTAGGGGGTTGGGGGGGAGGGCTAAATTTCTATTTCTGCGGGAATTTTTCAGGAAGATTAACCCTTCCATCATTTTTATACAAGAGTCTATGCAACCAACTGATCGGTCCATATCCTGTTTCCATGCCATGTTCCCAGCATGGCATCTGGGGGCGCGGGATGCGGCAGGTAGATTGGGAGGAGAGGTAGTGATGTGGGATCCCTGTTGCGCCAACCTGAAGGCTTATGGCTTCTTTGGAGGGATAATTCTATCTGGTCACATTAGAGGTTACAGGCAAAGGATTCATTTAATCAATATTTATGCGCCTTATATGGAAAGATCCACTTTCTGGAAAAGGATGGAGAATTGCAGCATCTTTTTGTTGGATCATTTGATTATTGCGGGGATTTTAACTCATCTCTGCATGATGGGGAGATTTGGGGGGACAAAGGAAGGAGTGATCCGCTTCCAGGTTTTCTTTCTGAATCATTCAAAAATCATCATCTCTGCGACGTAAAGTTGAATGTACTTTGTCCCACCTGGTTTAATGGTAGACTGGGGCCTGATTTTATCAGTAAGAGGATAGATCACTTCTTGGTCAAGTCAAACCTCTTGGCTCAGATGAGTGATTTGTCAGCTCGTGCTGAGGATGTTGCTATCTCAGATCACAGGCCCATCACCATGGAATCGTGCTTCGAGAAGTTTCCAGGTGGATGTACTTTCAAGTTTAACAGAGTCTGGCTACAGGATCCCTCGTTCAATTTAATGGTTAAGAAGTACTTGATATCGCACCCCAGGAGGGAGGGTATTTCGGCTATGGATTATCTGGCTTATACCCTCAGGGGTCTAAAGAGGATGGTAAGAAGTTGGGAACGTAATAAAAAGAAACTTCTCAAGGACAGACTGAAAGATTTAGAACAAGAGACATCCCAACTGTTGAAGGAGTTGGAAACTGATATCCCCCAAGACGGTACATGGGAAAGACTTAAGGAGGTTGAGAAGGAAAAAAGAAAAATACTTTTAATAGAGGAACAGTTTGGCGGCTTAAAAGCAGGGCAACTTGGCTGAATGAAGGGGATAAGAACCCCAAGTACTTTCATGCTTATGTGATGGGAAGAAAAAACTCCAATGCGATATGACAGATTAATGCAAATGGGACATCTTTTTTCTTCTCGAAGGACATCCAAGAAGAAGCTATTAAATGTTTTGAAAGCCTATTCAAAGATCAGGGGAGGCCAGTTCATGAGGAACAGTTGTGGGCGGTGGAGGACTTTCCAACTATGTTCAATGAAAGGGAGATTCAGGACTTTAAGAAACTGGTCAGCAAAGAGGAGATACTCATAGTCCTAAAATCCTTTTCGGTGGATAAGAGCTCGGGGCTAGATGGCTGGACCCCAGATTTCTTTATTCATTTTGCAGGTCTTTTTATTAATCACATTACTGATATGGTCGAAGAAACAAAAAGTATAGGCAAGATTTTGGGGGCTATAAATTCAACGTTTCTGGTCCTCATTCCTAAGGAAAAAGGTGTTATAACTTTTGACGATTTTAGGCCTATATTGCTATGCAATACCTTGTATAAGATAGTTTCTAAGACTATTGCAGAGAGGATGAAGACTGTGTTATCTAGATATATCACCCCAGAACAATCGAGATTCTTAAAGAATAGGAGTATTCATGATGCAGTGGCCTCCACACAGGAAATTATCCATACTATCCATTCCAAGAAATTGAATGCTATGGTCATGAAGGTTGACCTCAGTAAAGCATATGTCAGGGTCAATTGGGGGTTACTGAGATTGATATTATACAAGATCGGTCTTGACAGGTTTTCAGTAAACTGGATTATGGGGTGTGTATGTAAAACCTCTATGGTGGTTATTATAAATGGGGTGGCTACTTGATTCTTTAAACCGGGGTGTGGGCTGCGGCAAGGATGTGCACTCTCACCCCTGCTCTTCATATTGGTCATGGATGCATTTAGCATCAAAATTAACAGCGCTGTGAGTGCGTGTAGCATAAGGGGTATCAGGCTCACACACTGCCGGGAGATCAGCCACAATCTATTTGTTGATGATGTTCTATTGTTTGGAATGCTAATTAGGAGTGTGTGGCAAATTATACATGACATCTTTACTAAATTCCGCTCGGCTTCGGGAATGATGGCAAATGTCGGAAAATCCTGTATTTGTCATGATGAAAAGGGGAGGGAAATGGCTGCCTCCATTGGCGCCTTGTTCAATTTCAATACAAAGCTTCTGGAAACGAGATTTAAATATATTGGTTTCCACATGAAGCCAAATAATATGGAACAAAGGATTGGTGTTGGATGATTGAGAAAATTAAAAGGAGAATTCGGAGATGGTCATCAAATGGCTGTCAAAAGGTGGCAGGCCTATTTTTGTATAGGCGGTATTACAATAGTTCATGGTGTATTGGGCACACCTCTATCCCATTCCTAAAAAGATTATAAACAACATCAGACGGGTAATGATACATTTCATATGGAATGGGGGCAAACAGAAGGGTAAGCATCATCTGGCGAGGTGGGAACTGATCATGAAACCCAAGGAATATGGGGGATGGGGACTTATGGATCTGCACATATTTGGGCAGGCACTCCTCATGAAATCCATGTGGCGGGGTCTTACATCTACTGGGATTTGGAGTGACATTATTAAGTACAAGTATATGGATGATGGGGGTGTGGAGGGTTTATTCACAATGGGCTGGCAGAATATTAGGGGTGGTTCTACTATTTGGAATGGTTTCAAACATAGCTGGAACTGTTTTTCGGAAAACCTTAGGTGGTAGTTTGGCGATGGTGCCAAAATACTCGTTGGTCACCCTGGAGTTCGTGGATCTTCTTCTCCTTTCCCTATCAGCAACCAACTTTTACGTCACTTAAATGGGAAAGGGTTTTTCTATATGGGACAAATCATAAAGGAAGTGATCCAAGGAACTCCTAGATGGATGTTGTCGAATTTTCTGGAATTGCTGGAATATTTGAAGGATGAGTGGGTAAAATATATTGAAGATCTGAGGTGCCAAGGGTTACGCCTTAGCGCTGGGGGAGACCGGGTGATTTGGGGTGGATCGACCAAGGACGGTCTGATGATGGTGGGAGATACTTATAAAATGCTAACAAGTCAAATTCATCAGATTACCTATAATAGAGGGTTCGAGGAGATTTGGAAAACTAATGCACAATTAAAAATGAAAATTTTCCTGTGGCTGGTTTGGATGGATAAAAACCTCACATGGGCAAATCTTCAATGAAAAGGTAAGATAGGGCCGAGCATTTGTAGGCTATGTATGAAGGAGGATGAAAACAATGTGCATCTTTTATATACCTGCATTTTTGCCAGGAAAGTACTGGAAGGGCTATGTGAGAAACCACTTATTGACAACACGACTAATTTCATCAATTGGTGGCATAAGAGAAACATATCACTCAGGAACATCCTAGTTTTTTACCATTGGTATATCTGGTGTTGCCGAAACAAGTGGCTATTCGAGGAGGTGATAGGTAGTCCGGAGAGGATTGGACAACAAATCATACAAACATGGGAAAGACTGAAAATTGAGCGGAGGCCCCCAGCAGATCTGTCGAAGCGCATTAGGCCATTTGAAATACATTACCCGACGGGATTCTTTGATGGTGCATCAAAACAATCTAGATGTGGTTGCGAGGCCTGGCTAATGATCTCTTCGACATGCCATTACAAGATCTTTTGGTACGGAGGACTAGGGACTAACATGAGAGCTGAAGTTCTAGCATTGTGGGGGTTATTATGGTTTGCTAAACAATTATATATAGATAAGTTATGGGTTTTTGGTGACTCCAAGGTTCTCCTGGATCATCTAAATATGGGAACCATGCTATACCCAGGGTCCCTGCTGGCATGGCTGGAGCTAATCAAAGAATTAAGAATATCTTTTTCTACTATACTTTTCATGCACATCTATAGAGAGAAAAATTCCCAGGCGGACAGGTTATTGAAAAAAGGATTACAAGGAGTATTTGGAGAAATGCATTACGAACTGACTGATGCGATAGGAGATGGAGCAATAGGCACTGTTAAATTTTTCTGAGTAGGTATTCTTTAGGTAGTGTTTTGGCTACAGTTTATGTTGGGTTAACAGTTTTGATACTACACAGAGTGTCCTCTTCTCTATGCGTTTTAACAGAAGGCTGGAGGATAAGGAAACTGACAATTAAAAAGGGAGAAAATTGGTCGGGGTATATGTTTTTTTAGGGGATGGAGCTTTAGGACTTAGGGTTCTTGTTCATACTCGTTAAGAAAACGCTGTTAAAGGATTGCAAGCTTCTCAGTTGTATTATCTGCAAGCAAATACATTCTAGTTGTGAAATTTTTTGAAGATGTATTAAAGAAACATTATGGCTCTAAACAGTAATGATATCCTACAGGATTTTGAGATGTAACTCGATGAAATTCAAAGTTTTAAACTGATCTGGTACACTATATAAACCAGGGTTTTTTTCTACTGAAAAAAATATGTGTTGGAATTTTTCCTTTCTCGAATTTGTGAGGTTTTGAGTATAAATTCTCATGCATTTAATTTTGTTTTAAAGCAAACTCTAGAATTATTGCAAATTAAAATAGGGATATTACACAGTATAAGTCCACTGTTTTGGGATATTTGGTATCCCTTGCTCGGGTGCTACCTGTGTCAAGTATCCAATCCCTCATCTTTCCTCTATGACCACATCGTGGATTTCCTTTGCTGTCTCAATTTCTTCTTGAATATTTGGCGGAATTTGCGCCCAATATGTCTCTAAAAACTCTGTTGAACCTTGCCAACTATAGGGCATCGTGATGTGCTTTCAGAATGAAATCCACTTAGCAACGAACCCTGAAATGGAAAATCATAGAATGAATGAAATTTTTTTCCACCGCACTTGAGTATCAGGTTTGAGTCTAACATCACGATCACAAACACTCAAATGCCACAACACAAGCACTAGTCTAACATCATGATCACAAACACTCAAATGCCACAACACAAGCACTTTGCACGACGGAAAACACATAAAATGAATCAATCTCATGCACAAGACCAATTTTAACCCACAACTTGTTATAGTACAAACTTTAATAGAACAAACTTAGGGCTTCCGTTGTTGGAATCATGATTTCCGTTACACCAAAACCCACAGGTGTTAGTAAACAGACGCATCGCCCCAGAGTTAACGGATCCACGAGAGGTGGTTAAGCACATCTCACGAAACACATGGGGAGCGCTGGTTTATCCAATGTCCAACAATCTCCCCCCAACGCAAGCCGGTTGTGATTCGAACTCGAGACCTTTGGCTCTGATACCACTTGTTGGAATCACGATTGCCGTTACACCAAAACCCGCAGGTGTTAGTAAACGGATGTATCGATAGAGTTAACGGATCCACGAGAGGTGGTTAAGCACATGTCACGAAACACACGGGGAGCGCTAGTTTATCCAACGTCCAACACCTATACCAAGGATCATGGCCCTTATATACAACCCTCATACAAGAATAACTAGGGCTTGGTATCAACAATTATGATCACCAATGTCTCCATGAACAAAGTGCGCTTGACCTACTTGTTGATGTAGCGCTGTACTCAACCTTCTTGGTCCATGTACCTTGAACACATCTGGCAGAGAATTTGCCACATCTTCAGTTAATCACTGCAATTTCTCTAATTTCTGAAAGCTTGCATCTCCAGCTGTCCAATCTGCTACTATCAATCCTCCTGCTGCCCCAAGATTGACTGGACATAGGCTCATCAAACTGCACTCTAGTAGCAATCTTGCTCCACCAAGATGTTTGCTCATAGGGACTTCAAGAAAGCTTCCCTCTAGCACTGATATGGCTCCTCCAACATCACTGCTCTTAGGGATGTCCAGATCTGCCCTCCTATCAATTATTTGCCCTCTCAAATCACTGAACTAGGGCATCACCAAATCTGCCCACTAATTGACTTCTACTCCTTCAAAAAATCAGTTCTTAGGGCACACAGATCTGCTCTCTCTCAGTCCAACAACTGACTGATCTAGGGCTCTAGGCACAACCCAAATATTTCCAACACCAACCACAGAACTCAAGGCTTCCTTGCTCAACCACTAACAGTCCACAAAGGTAATGTTCTTAGGCTACCCTCTTCTTATCACTTCTCTCCTTGATTCTGCCCACATCTCCTCACCTCATGTCATCCATACAACCATAAACATATCACCCTACCTCTATCCACTTGCATGCACTTATTTTGAGCAAACTTGAGAGTAATTCAGTCCTCTTTACTGGATCAGATCTCCCACAGACCTGTGCACACAACCCTGAGGCACAGTGGCCCTCAAACCAAAGATAATTCAACCCCTTTAGGGTCTTGGCCCTCTCCACTTGTACCCAGAACAGATCTCTCTTCAACAGAAGGTTAGAACAGACTTAAGGGCTGATATTTGGTGACTGTTCATGTATGGAGATAGCGCTAACTAGGGCATAAAGAATGGGCCACATAACAGTGACAAGCTGCCCTTATTTACTGTACTCACTGTTGTTCCAAAGCCCTTGAAACAACCCATCCATCACCTAGCAACAAACCTGCTTAAGCACAAGCTTATCCACTACCTTTCCATAGATCCTTAATCACTGTGGCCTTCACATTAACCTACAATCACATAGACAAGTGTAGAAATTTTAAGACCCAACCCCGGTTTTCAGTTTCTCTTTATTTCTCCCATAAAGTTAAATGCCCATTCCCATAACCATAAATTCAACAAGCTGGATCAATAAATATTTTCTGAAAATACAAATTCTGGAAATTTTACAGTTTGAAATGCAGAAATAAAGCTTAGAAAAATAAATCATCCACACACAAAAATTTGACACGCTGATTTTTCGTCAAGATGACCCTGGAAAAACCCTCTACAACTCTTGGGGAAAACTAGTTCGAAAGCTTCTCTTTATTTTCTGAATATTGCTTTTACAGTGAAACAGAAAAACACAGTAAAAAATTCCAGCAATCAAATTACAGACTTATCTCGATTTCTGTGCTTGCTCACCGCCTCGGAAATTGTGCCAAATCAGCAACTTTCAAAACAGAAAAATATTACAGCATTAATGACAGCAATAAATGTTGTACGTCTGCCTCGGTAAGCGTGCCATAACTTGTTGTACGGAACTATATGGACTGTATGGATTTGTACAACATCCCTCCTCGAAATATGTGCTTAGAAACTGTCTAGAAAATTGCGCTGTAGTTGCTGTCCTTTTTCTCGATTTTTGTGCCAAAAATATTAACAGCACTTCTCCTTGATTTTCGTGCCTAGTTTTCTGCCTCGAATTGCATGCTTAATGCTGCTGCCCTCTTCCTCGATTTTCATGCTTCCTTTCTTGGAACAGTACCTCTTTCCTGCTGTACGGATTTTCTACCTTGGGATTTGTGCCAATAAATTCTGCTGTAAGGATTTGCTGAATCTTCTCACTGCTGCGCTCTTTCTTCTCACTGCTTAGAAAAATCTCCTTAGCTTTCTCTTCTCTTCTCTCAATCTACTCATGAAAGACTGAACGATCTTTTCTCTCATTTTCCTCCTTTAACCTAATCCTAAGTGACTTTTGGGGAATCCCTAAATCCAATGGCTGAAATAGCTTTAGATCTAAGGCTGAGATTAAATGCTCATTTAAATCTCACTTTCTATTTTTTAATTCACCCCACTTTAATAAAAACCCTCTTAGTCATTTATTTCCAAAGTCACTTTTCACTTTCTGATTTTACATTGATTTTATTAAAGTCACTTTAAAATTAGACTTAGTAACTTTATCGCTTAAAGTCACTTTTAAATTAGATTTGACTTTATAACTTTATAAAATCACTTTAGGAGAAAAATTAAATTCTTTTGGACACTTTTCCTTAGGCCAAAGATCAAAGCCTTAGGGAACCACCTATCCTCCGGTAACCAAATTTCAACAAGTTGACTTGAATTTTCTTCATGAAACCCCAACTAACATTAGAATATAGATTTCTTTCACTTGATCTCGCTACATCATTCAACCCTTAGCTCTTCAAGGGTGCCCCTCTTGATTTTGATGATTAAACAATTAATTCTTCACTTGGTTTCATGCCCACAACTTTGGGTGCAAAACCCACTGCTTGGGTACACTTGCGAAAGCCCATTGTGGGTCAAATTCTCCCAAACCTACTGCCCTCGGGGTTGTGGGGCACCTCACAAGCTACACAAATCAACAATCCCTCTTAGCGAGGGAGGTACTTCCACTACACGGAAGTAAGTAACCATCATCGCTAGCGACACTAACCCAATCTCTAGTGTTCACCATTGTAATATACCCTATCGAATGAACCACACTCATTTCGATAGTGTCTTTGCCATCAAACTCGTTAGAACCTAAAGATTCAAATTTCCATAGGGCATCTCCCTTTGACGCTAGTCTCCCTTTGAATCTACACGACCTCCACTGGCTCACACTTGTTAATTTTGGGCAACTAGGTCCAAACTCCATGTTGCACTGCTCATATGATGATGATTATATTTTTGTTGGATTCCTCTTTCAGAGAGGTGCAAGATTGATCTAAAGATCATCTTGTTTGGATGAGCAGAACATATATTTTGATTTTATTTTCCACAGATGTGCAAGGTCGGCTAGATTTGTAATGTAGGCTTGCAAGCCCAATAGATGTGACACACACCCTCACTGATGGATATAAATTGGAGACACTTATCATTTGCTCATCAACTCATAACACATTCTCTCTTGTGATAATTAGTTCGATCAGGCTTTTGGAGGCCTCTCTCTCTCACATGTGCGGAGCTGAAGCTGGGAAAAGTGCAGACTGTTTTAGGGCTATTTCGCTGGTGCATTGACCAACGTTGACTGTGGTCAAAACTTGGAGTTTTGACCTCCAAGTTGTGCAGAAATTTCGATCTCTTTAGGCTGCATTAGGGGGCACAAAGATCGAGGAAAAGGGAGACTGTTGACTGAAGCCCTATTTTGCAACGTTGACCAACGTTGACTTTTTTGCATTGACTTTTTTCTGTCTTGACCAACATGGACTTTTTTGGAGCTGTCTTTGAGGGGTGTGTGTGACACTTGGAGGATTGGCTGATCTGATGTTGAGAAAGACTTTGTTGGTTGGTGCATCCTATTGACTGCCGTAACGCACATCACTCTCTATCTTTGCTGGACAAGAAGAATTGTAAATTCTGATCTATATTATTGGCTTGTCTTCCGTTGATCTATTATTATGTTCTATCAACATTTTACTTTCATGTTTATGTGATTGCTAAATTGTATCGGACCTATAAGAAAGATGGAAGTAAAATTGCATTAAGCATAGAATATACCATGTCTGTCTAAATTTAACATGGTTTTAGAGCTAAGGTGAAGACAAAGTCCAAGCTAGTGTGAAAAGCAATCATCGAAGAAGAAATCCTATCAAGGACCAATGGCCTCCTCAACCTATAAGGGTTTCAAATCTAATGATAAGTTGACTGAAAAGTCTGATTATCATGCATGGAAGATGTCCTTGGATTTGGCATTAGAAGATCAAGATGGCACAAATTATGTGTATGGGAAGATTCATGAGCCTCCATCAAATGCACTTGCTGCCACAAAGGCGAAGTATAAAAAAGGGGAAATCAAAGCAAAGATGATTATCAGGGATTCTATTCATAAGCACTTGGTTGCTTACATCTCTGAGCTGGGCACATCTAAAGAGATGTATGATAAGCTGGTTAGCATGTTCAGGGCTAGCTATGCTAATCAAGTGCTTTTCTTCAAGAATCAATTGAAGAATATCAAGAAGGGAAAAGAAGAATAGATTCAATCCTATTTTATGAGGCTCACTGAAATCAGGAATAATCTCTTAGCTATTTGAGAAGAAATAGCTGATCAAGAGATGGTTCTCATTGCACTTGAAGGTCTCCCTCGTGATTGGTATGCGTTCAATAGAACTATTCTTAATAATAATGTGATTCCCGATTTTGATGAAATATTGACGAGATGCACTCAAGAGGAGACAAGAATGATGGAGAGAGATCACCCGGGCCTATCCTTTTAGTCGAGCCTGCTTGCGCATCATTACGTAATTACGTATATAAAGAATGAAAGTTCTTTATAAATCGACGCCTGCTGAAGGCGTATTATGAGCTTAGCTGCTTATGCTTTGTTTCTCACCGTGTTCTAATGGAAATGGAGGTGACCCTACTGCCTTCACCGCCCATGCAAAGAAGGACTATGGTGGCCCGAGAAATCAAAACCATTGAAGAGCGGGGCCCAAAGGAAGGAAAGGAAGATGTTACACTTGTAACAAGTTTGGTCACTATGCAAGAGAGTGCCCCAATAGAAGGGACTCTCTCAGGGATGATGACAACTGTGAAATTTTCAAGAGGAAAAAATTTCTTCAATACTTGGTTTATTTCTCCTACTTATGAGATAAATTATTTACAGATGCTTCAGTAAATTCTGAAATAAACACATTTGCAGATCTTCACTATCGTTAAGAGCATAAGAACAAAAAGATAATTTACGCAAGTAGCACAATAGAAACAACCATATGAACACAGTTATTTTTGGACAATTGTCCCCGGAAAAACCCAATGTGGGAAAATCGGTGCAGCAGATGAGGGTTTTATATTTATCTTCAGAATTGGAAAGTACATTTACAAGAGTCTAATGAGCAGAGAAAAATTTGCAAACACCTGGGTGAATTTTCTAGACCTTCCAGACAAATTTCGGACCCTCGGGGTGACCTCCTTCACCCTCTGCGTCATCCAGCATGAAAGCTCTGCGCAGTCCCTCTCTGGACTGCGTGATTCTGCGTGGAGGGGTTCTTGCTGCTGATCAACTCACCCTTCTCTTCATCCTCCTGACTTCTGTTTCCCGATAACTGACTCCTCCCTCCTCCTTCTGCTTCTGCAACCCTGCCTCTACAAACTCACCCATTGAAATCAAATTCTCTTGCTTCAGAATCGATTTCCCTCAGGTATTGAGAATGTCTTCGGCTGGATTTCCAAATGACCCTCAAGTCTCTTTTTATAGTCTTCTCGTTGATGAATCAACGTCCAAGATTATTTCGTTAATCAATGGCTCAGATTAAAAAATGACTTGATCTTCGTTTTCTAGAAGATTCACACTCTGTTCTATTAATACCCTTTAATTATTTAATTTCCCTAAGTTTGAACTTCGGGTCTACATTAAAATAATTAATTAATTTAATAAGGTAATATCCGAGTGGAATTTCCACAAACGATTTTTGGGTTCTCTGGATAACTAATGTCCAAGCCTCTCTAACAAAAATGAGACTCAGAACACTTTTTGATGCTATAGAAATCAATACTCCCACTTAGCGAGGAAAGTGTTTAAGCAAAGTACCGCTGTACAACTCTGACTCTACATCATCTGCTGTGCTGATTATGTTCTGGCTACTGCCCCTCGTCTCTACGTTGCTGCTTCCTGTACTGCTGCCCTGCCACTACATCATCCGTACTGCAGCTCCCTCTTCTTCTGAAGACCACCCTTTCCTCTAATGGAAGGGTTCTCGACCATCCCCATCTTCTCTCTGAAGTAAGTGAACTTGATCTTACTTAGAGCCCCTTTGTGAGGATATCTGCCACCTGCTCTCCTGTAGGAGTGTATTGCAACTGTACTGCTCCCCTCTGGACATAGTCCCTAATAAAGTGACACTGAATGTCAATGTGTTTCGACCGGTCATGAAACACTGGATTTTCAGAGAGCTTGATGCAGCTCTGATTATCACACATAATCTCGGTCGGTTCTATCCGCTTCTTGAGCAAGTTCAAGAGCAATTTGCGGAGCCATATGGCCTCGCACGAAGCTGTGCTTACTTCCATGTACTCTGCCTCGGCTGAGCTCAGTGCTACGGACTTCTGTTTTCTGCTGCACCAGGAGGTCATTCCTGATCCAAGATTGAAATCGTACCCACTGGTAATTTTCCGATCTAATGTGCTTCCAACCCAATCTGCATCTGTGAATCCACTCAATTGGACCTCATCACCTCTGGTATACTTTAGCCCATACTCGACTGTTCCTCTCAAGTATCTAAGAACTTGCTTGGTTGCTGCCCAGTGAGCCCTCCTTGGTTCCACCATGAACTGACTGAGGGTATTCACTGCATAACAGATGGCTGGTCTTGTATTGACCAAATACATCAATGATCCGATGAGCTGTCTGTACAATGTGGGATTGGCCTCATCATCCTCTGATGTGTCTATCTTCTTCCAGTTAGTTATCATTGGCGTGGCCATGGGTCTACAGTCTTCCATTTGAAATCTCTTCAGGATTTCTGTCGTGTATATTCCTTGTCCTAGGAAGATTTCCCCTTTATGTTGCCAGACTTCTAATCCAAGAAAATAGTGCATCTGCCCCAGGTCCTTCATGTCGAATTCTGTTGCCAGATTCTCCTTACAGTTCTTGATGAGCTTGGATGATCCGGTCAAAAACAGGTCATCCACATAAAGAACAAGAATAAGCGGCTCATATCCTACTCTCAAGTAGTATAAGTTGGGATCTGCGTCACTCTTGACGAACCCCATCTTCTGCAAGTAGCCATCAATCCGACCATACCATGCCCTGGGGGCTTGTTTTACGCCATATAAGGCTTTCTTAAGTCTGCAAACATGAGTCTTCTACTCATGTGTCTCGAAGCCCTCTAGCTGCTCTATGTACACTTCCTCCTCTATCACCCCGTGTAAGAACGTAGTCTTGACTTCCATCTGGTGAATGTCCCATCCCATCTGCGCAGCTAGAGAGATGACAGATCTGATAGAAGTGTATCGCGCTACTGGAGCAAAAGTTTCTTCATAGTCCTTCTGGGCATACCCCTTAGCTACAAACCTTGCTTTGAACTTCTCTATGCTGCCATCTGCAGCATGTTTGATCTTGTAGATCCATCTGGATCCTACAACTGATTTGTTCTGTGGTCTAGGGACTACTTCCCGTACATCATTTGTCATGATGGAGCTATACTCCTCCACCATGGCATCCACCCACACTTGATGTTGAGCTGCTTCCCGAAAGGTTGATGGTTCTCCAACCTGAGCTACCAGTGCCTGATATTTGTCTGGTTGTTTCTGTATCCTCTTTCCTTCTCTAGAGGCTCCAACAAATTCTTTTGCATCCGTAAGAATTCGTTGGAGTTCTCTGCTCGGTCTCCCATCAGTTGTGGGCAGTCTCACCTATACCTCCTCCTGTTCTTCGTCGGAGGAGCTTCCCTCAGAATTATTGTACCTTGGAGAGGCACTTGACCTCTCCTCTGTATGTTGTTGAGGCTGTACCAGTGGATCTTCCTTAATCTGCGTATCTGTGGCCATCTCTCGAGATTTTTTGAAGACTCTCTCCTCCAGGAATTTTACATCCCTTCTTACCACGACTTTCCTGCTCTCTGGAATATAGATGCGATATGCCTTTGCATTCTCGCTATAGCCCAACAGGAAACCCTTATCTGCAGTTTGATCCAACTTCTTTCTCTTTTCATCTGGAACGTGGCAGTACACTATGTTGTTGAATATCCTGATGTGGCTCTCTTCTGTCTTGTTGCCTGTGAAGACTCTCGGGAGTTACCTTCCCCAAAGCTCTATTGGGAACTCTATTATGAATATATACTGCTGTGTTGCAGGCCTCTGCCCATAAGAATTTGGGCATATCTTGGTCATACAACATCACCCTTGCAACTTCTATTATGGTCCGATTCTTCCGTTTTGCAACTCCATTTTGCTCTCGATTGTATGGAGCTGTCCATTCCCTCTTGATGCCTTTCTGCACACAGAAATTTGTGAAGTCTTTATCGATACATTCTTCACCGTTATCTGATTGCAACTTCTTGATCTTCTTTCCTGTAGAGTTCTCCACCAATGCTTTGAATCTTTATATCGATCAAAGACTTCATCTTTGGTTTTCAAGAAATAGATCCAAGTTATCCTGGAATGATCATCAATGAAGGTGGCAAAATAGTTTGCCCCATTGAGAGCAATTGTGGACATCGAACCGCAAATGTCAGAGTGTATTAGCTCTAATACACCTTTGGCTCTGCTGCTGCTTCTTGGAAATGCCTGCCTTAACGTACTTCCCTAGTATGCATCCCTTGCAAACTTCATCTTTCTTCGTGTTGAGTTTAGGAGCCCCTATAACAGTATTTTTGAGAATTCCCAAGGCTCCATGAGGTAGATACCCCATCCTTCTGTGCCATAATTCATTCAGATCTTTGTCATATGTACTGTCGATCAGGGCCACTGGAGATTCAAGCTGGAGCTTATACAACTTGTGACTCCCTACTTTGATTTGTGCCTTTTTGCTCCAGTTAGGGTGTTTGACATACACCTTATCTCGTATAAAGTATACGTCATAGCCCTTGTTCTAAAGTTGAGACACTGAAAGTAAATTCATCCCCAACCTTGGTACATGCAAAACATTCGTGGCTTGAATCTTGTTGCCATCATTGGTCTGAAATGTTACAATACCTCTCTCGATGGGGGTACATTTTGCCTTATTTTCCATAGTTATCTGGAAATTCATCTTTTCTTCTTGGTAGCTCGAAAACGTTCTCGAACCCCAGTCATATGAGCTGATGGTCCACTGTCAATATACCAAACACTTGGAGGAGCTGTGCTCGACACACAAGCAAGATCCTCCTCTAGTCTAGATGCCAACACCTTCATGTTGTGTTTTCTTTGCATTTCTGCGTGCTTTGGAGGAATGCGCGAGTCCCTTTGATTGCGTGAACCCTTTCGGATGATGGAACTTTGGTCCATGGCAGATCCTCCCTTTTTGTTTTTAGCTCTTTGCTCTGATACCATGTGAAATTTTCAAGAGGAAAATATTTTTGCAATACTTGGTTTCTTTCTCCTACTTATGAGATACGGTATTTACAGATGCTTCAGTAATTTCTGAAATAAACACATTTGCAGATCTTCATTATCGTTAAAAGCACAAGAACAGAAAGATAATTTACACAAGTAGCACAATAGAAACAACCACATGAACACAGTTACTTTTGGACAATTGTCCCTGGAAACACCTAATGTGGGAAAACTAGTGTAGCAGATGAGGGTTTTATATTTATCTTTAGAATTCGAAAGTACATTTACAAGAGTCTGATGAGCAAAGTAAAATTTGCAAACACCTGGCTGAATTTTTTAGACCTTCCAGACAAATTTCGGACCCTCGGGGTGACCTCCTTCACCCTCTGCGTCATCCAGCGTGAAAGCTTTGCGTAGTCCCTCTCTGGATTGCGTGATTCTGCGTGGAGGGGTTCTTGCTGTTGATCAACTCACCCTTCCTTTCATCCTACTGACTTCTGTTTCTCGATAACTGACTCCTCCCTCCTCCTTCTGCTTCTGCAACCTTGCCTCTACAAACTCACCCACTGAAATCGAATTCTCTTACTTCAGAATCGATTTCCCTCGGGTACTGAGAATGTCCCCGGCTTGATTTCCAAATGGTCCTCAAGTCTCTTCTTATAGTCTTCTCGCTGATGAATCAACGACCAAGATTATTTCGTTAATCAATGGCTTAGATTAAAATATGACTCAATCTTCATTTTCTAGAAGATTCACACTCTGCTCTATTAATACCCTTTAATTATTTAATTTCCCTAAGTTTGAACTTAGGGTCTACATTAAAATAATTAATTAATTTAATAAAGTAATATCCGAGTGGAATTTCCACAAACGATTTCTGGGTACTCTGGATAACTGATGTCCAAGCCTCTCTAACAAAAATGAGACTCAGAACAATTTCCAATGCTATAGAAATCAACAACAACAACAACTTAAGGGGGAATGACAACCAAAGGAACAACAGGTTCAAAGGAAAGAGGAAAGCTCCCTTTGATCGTGGAAATGAACAAGCTTTCAAGAGGTCAAGAAATTCCAAGTACGATGAATCTAATGTTGTTGATAATAAGGAAAATGAATATATTCTTGTATCTGCCCTCTCTATTGCATCTCCTCCCGACACCTTGGATGTCTGGTTGATTGATAGTGGTGCTTCAAGGCACTTCACTGGTTATAAAGGAGCCCTCTCTTATTTGATTGAGAAGGATACTCATTTAGAAATTATCCTTGGAGATAATGCCACCTATCTCGTGAAAGGGACAGGGACTGTGACCTTTCACCTATCTCAAGGTCAAGTCCTCTGTTTACAAAATGTGTTGTACGTACTTGATTTGTTGAAAAACCTTGTGTCTATTTCTGCAATGGAAGACAAAAGATTCAAGGTGGCATTCGTTGATGGAAAGGTACGCATCTGGAAGAAGAACTTCAAAGAAGCTCTTACTATTGGGTTTAGAGTTGATACACTCTACCAAGTTGGAGGAAGTCCGTTGCAGGCTATGTCATGTGATACAACTCTTCAAGCTGAGTTATGGCAGTAGAGGTTTGCACACCTTCATTACAAGGCCCTTCCCGAAGCAAGGAAGGTGGTGACAGGGATGCTCGAGTTTAAAGATGATCATGAAGGTATATGTCAGGGTTGTGCCGAAGGGAAGCATACAAGGGGACCATTCCCCTCAAGTGTCACAAAGACATCTAATATCTTGCAATTGATACATTCTGATTTATTTGGTATGCTACTTGTGACATCCTTGGGAGGATGTTCCTATTACATGACTTTTATAGATGACTTCTCATGCAAGACCTGGATATATTTCTTGAAAAAGAAGGACGAAGTATTCAAATGGTTTTGTACTTCACGGCCTTGGTGGAAAATCAAACCGGGAAGAAAATCAAAATTTTGAGGACTGACAATGGGACCGAGTATGAGTCAAATGAGTTCAATGACTTTTGCGGAGAAGTTGACATTAGGAGGGAGACCAGAACTGTGTATATTCCTGAGAAAAATGGTGTTGCTGAAAGAAAGAACAGGACCATTGTGGAAGCTGCCCGCGCCATGCTATATGACCAAGGTCTTCCGAAGTTTCTATGGGGAGAAGTTGCGAACACTGCTGTGTATGTTCAAAATAGATGCCCACATTCCGCTCTGGACTCCAAGACTCCCAAAGAAGTCTTCTCTGGTAAGAAACTTGATGTTTCTCATTTTAGAGTCTTTGGTAGTCCTGTTTATTTTCATGTACCGAATGAAAAGAGAAGCAAACTGGATGTTGCTGGAAAGAAGGGAATGTTTGTAGGCTACAATGAAACTTCAAAGTTGTTGACCACTAGAGTGGCACCTGATGATAATGAGAAAACTCCATGCCCATGGATGAACCAGAGGACACATGTACCATTAGATATCATCAGTTCAACAAAGTTTTTAAGCTCTACTTCTACTTCTCATCATCTTTCTCTTGTACCCAGATTCTATGCCCTACGAGCAATTGTAATAAGTGATTCTAGTAATGATGAGTTTTGAGTTAGTATTGAGTCTGTAATAGGCCTAGGTAGCCTGAGACCTTGCCAACAAGTGAGTATTACTTTGGGAGGTTTTTTTTACTTGGTTAATTATCATCTCCCTACCAAGAGTTCATAATTAATTGAGTTTTTTCCTCCAATTTTACCCCAAAGCCGGAGTACGACTTGGTGGTGAGGCCATGGGTGAGTCCTAGTGTTTAGAGTCAATATATATTACTATACTAGATCACACAAAGAATTTCGTGCAATTTGGTTAGGTCTAGGTAGTGATTTTTTAATTTTTTAGAGTTTCCGCAAGTCGAAAATTGCAATAAAATTTGTAATTGAATTGTAATAAGAGTTGCCTAGAGAATTATGGGGTATGAGTAATCAAAATTACACCTCTCACCCTCAACTTTCTACTATGACACACTTTGAGTGGTTAAAAATGTGTTTTGAACTGTCAAAACCCACTTTTTCTAAGTTTAGTGGAAAATACAACAATTAATTAAGCCAAAAATTAAATAAATGGAGAAAAATAAATATCCACACATGCTAAATGAGGTGGAAAATTGTGGAAGAGTTAAAGTGAAGTCCCAAAGTGATGCGGATTCCTAAAATCAAGGAAAAGACATGTTCAAAAATAAAATTGAATTTCCGGCATTAAATGAGAGCTGCTTACTTGCAAATTCGAATTTGTGAAGTTAGTGCATATTTGGGAGGATTTGAGAGAATATTTGGTGGATATTTTTGTGGAAAATTGTCCCCACATGACTTGTCATTCCATCATAAAATTCGAATTTGGCACATAAAGGAAGAAGAAAATGATGTCCACTTGCCAGAATCCGATTTTTACACTTGGCAATGGAGCTCCACATATCAAATTCGAATTTGCTTTGAGATTTCCTCCCTCTCACCACTTGGCATATGGTTCTTCATTGGGATTTGCTCCCAACTTTCTATATAATGGAGCCATGCGCTCTCATATTGTTTCCTTGGATACGAGCTATTGTGCTTGTGGAAGCGCTGCTACTTTGTACACTTTTCAAGAATATCAATAAAAAGACTTTGGGGGTCCATTCATGGGTGTTCTTCCTTTGGAACATGGTGCATTTGGAGCTATTGGTATAATCTTTTTTATGCTTTGAGGTATTTCATTTTCCATGTATTCTTGTGAATTTGCTAGTGCACAACTATCTTGTGTTATCATTTTATTTGAAAGTAGGCTCTAGAGGTTGAAAATTCTAGTTTATTTTCAAATAAATTTCTAGAAGTTTCAATTCATTGTTTGCTTATCTAAATCTACATGGACTAATGTGTGACTTGAGTATTGTAGAAGAATTCTTTTTGGATCAAGTGTGAGGGGAAGTCTTTGGGAGACCAACCCACTCTTGAAGAACTTTCAAAAGAACTCTCATTTGTTATTTGGATTTTCATAGTTTATCTTACGAAAAAGTGTCTTGCAGGGATTCGTTTGGACATAGTTTGTATGCATGCAATCATTTAAAAATATTTTACTTTTTATTGTTCTTCATTGGATCATATTTTGCTATTTAAAGAGCTTAAGCATGGTTAGACAAAGAGGAGAGTTTACGCATCCTCTTTGGCTTAGCCCTTTGTAGATTATTGTGCAATATTTTGTGATTTTCTTTGTTTAACACTTGGTTGGTTTTTTGCAGTCTTCTTTTTCTAACTTGTTTTCTTAGAGCAACTTGTGGGATTCACTTTCAAGAAACTACTAACAAACTGTTGCAGGACCTTTGAGCTCTAATGTAAAACTAGGAGGACTCTCTCTTTTTCCTTTGGTCATGGGCAGTTAAGGAGCTTCCTTGAGGAAGACCGAGTTCCTTTTGTGGCTTCTTCTCTCTCACTTGCCGTGAGCATTGATGAGGCTTAGCCTTTCTTCTTCACTTGTAAAAATCTGATTTCTATCGAGTCTTTATATTGCAGAAATTTCTCATCAAGGATAAGTCTAAGACCTCAAGTTTCATTTGTAAATGTTTTCCTTGAGCTTGTAGGAGGCTTCATAGACTCTTACATCTAACAACCAATAAAATGTGTGATTTTGGGAGTGTGGGTTTTACCCATTGGCATCCCAATCTATGCACTTTTGGAGAGGACTTGTGGCGTGATTTGTTGATCTCTTTAAATTACATGCATATCATTTAATTGATCAATTAACACAACCATGCATTTCATTCATTTCACTAGCTGTTCACTTTGATTTGCTACAAGTTTTAAGAGCATTTACTTTCATACAAATTCAGATTTTTTTAATATGCAAGTATCTTTACTTGAGCTTATTTAGCTTGAAATCATACTTCAAATTTGCTTATGTTTCACCATTGAGCACACTCTACAATCTTAAGTTGGATGCATCAAGTAAAACTACATTTTATTTCATGACAAACAAATATATTTCAAGTTGAAGTTGAATTTTCATTTTCATGTTAATTTACTTTTAGATCTTAAATGCACCAATCATCACTAAGATTTACCTCCAACTTAAGTTAGTTGAATAGACATTTTAGGGACCCTCTACCTCTATGGACTCCTCATTGTGAGATCCAAATATTTGGGCGAGGGTGAGGTCTGAGGATTAGAGTTCAATTGTAACTTTGCTTTAGAACTAATTAATAAAATAAACCAAGAGCACTATCTCATCACATTTACTTGCAAATTTTTTAGTATCTTGATGGTTTAAAGTTTTACGTGCAAATATTATCTCAAGAAGCATTTTGGATGCAAGCATTTTAATTCCTTAAATTTTGCAACAAGTGTAATTTTATGGTACTTGGAAATTTGCTTACTTTTGCAACTTCATTGCATGTTGTCATTTTAATGGTCATTATGCTTATGGATGATTGATATATCTTGTTTCATTGGCAAATACCCTTATTTGGTGTTGCAAATTTGATTGCATGTTGTTATTTTGGTCTAACATTTGAGTTTTTCTATCATCTCATTATATTCTCCAAAGTAGAACACTAATTGTTTCCTTTTGAGCAAGATAGTTTCTCATGCTTTGATTCATAAATCTGTTTATCTTGAAAGCATTTACAATATCTTGTGCTAACATTTTCTTGTTTCACTTTTTAGGATTATTTTTGTTTTCCATTTGAAAGAATTTTACTTCATTTAAGCAAATACATTTTCATTTCAAAGAGCAATACTTTGAAGACACTGATTTTCATATGCTTTATGCTTATTTAAATTATGTATTGATGGTTATTGCTCATATCACTTTTTGCTTATAAATCTTAAGGAGTAATCTATTTAACTCTAACAATTCTCTTAGAAAGTCACATCTTTTAACTTAGTTTTCCTTTTAGGGACCACACCCCATAGTTAACCTAGGAGATAGCTTAAACGGAGAGAGTCAGGATTAGTGTGACAACCCCTTCTCTAAGTTCTTTGCCACCAACCACACCTTGTGGGGTTAAAGGCTTTTCTCGCTAACTATAGGTAGGTGTAGGCAGTAGGCAATAACAAAAGACATATAGAATCTATGTGCCTGGTCAAAGAGAAGTGGAGATATGCCATGATGTCACCTTCGATGATGATGCTGCCCTCAAGAAAGTAAGAAATATTCCTAGCTCGAAGGAAAACAAAGAAGAAGAAGAAGTTGTAAGGTAGGAAGAATCGAAGGATGAACCGATGCCCGATATTGAAGGACTTATGGATCCTATTGATCCACTTCCTTCAAATAAGAAGATACCCTCATGGCTCAGGAACACTCTTGAAGATGTTGAGAGACATATTGCCCCAAGGGGGACATTTCGTGAAAGTAAGAAGCCGAATAGATATCAAGGGTATTTAGCAGCCATGAGTACAATTGTACAATCTAAGGCTGGATCATTTGAAGAAGTCGTAAAGCATCAAGTTTGGAAGGATGCTATGCACGAAGAATATGAATCTATTATGAAGAATGATGTCTGGGAAGTGGTCCCGAGACTGGAGGACAAATCTGTTGTCACCTCGAAATGGCTCTTCAAGATCAAGCATGGAGCCGATGGAAGTGCTGAAAAGTACAAGGCAAGATTCGTTGCCCAAGGCTTCTCTCAAAAAGAAGGCATATATTATGATGATATATTTGCACCTGTCGCCTGCTATACCACCATCCAATCTATTATTGCCCTTGCGTAATGCAAGGATGGAGTCTCCATCAAATGGATGTGAAGACTGCTTTTTTGCATGGTTCAATAAAGGAAGAGGTATTTGTGGAGCAACCTCTGGGGTTCGAAGTCCAAGATAGAGACACCTATGTATGCGGGTTGAAGAAAGCCCTCTATGGGTTGAAGCAATCCCCCAGGGTTTGGTATGAGAGGATATATAGCTACTTGATGAAGCTGGGCTTTACTCGAAGTAATGATGATCCAAACCTTTATTTTAAGGTTGATAGAGAAATGCCTCTGATTCTAGTTCTCTATGTGGACGATCTCTTCCTGACAGGTGCTGACCCTCTCATTCATCAATGTAAGAGGAAGCTAGCTTCCGAGTTTGAGATGAAAGACCTAGGACTGATGCATTACTTCCTAGGCTTGGAGGTCTGGCAAAGGCTAGGCGAGATTTTCCTTTCTTAAGGAAAATATGTCGTGAAGATGCTGGAGAGAATTTGTATGGTGGACTGTAAGTTTGTGTTGACACCGATGGAACTCAAATTTAAAAAGTTGTGTGGAAATGCTGTTGGGCTCGAGTTGGGAAATCCCACCGAGTATCGACAACTCCTGGGGGCCCTGATGTTCTTAGTGAACTCCCGTCCGGACGTATGTTTTGCAGTAAACACTGAGTCAACATATGGTTGAGCCTCATCACATTCATTGGATTGGTGCCAAGAATCTATTGAGATATCTTCGGGGCATAATCAACCATGGGCTGATATCCACTGCCAGGAGTTTGAGACTCCATGGATATACTGATGCCGATTGGGCTGGCAGTGTCGTGGATCGCAAGAGCACATTTGGATGTTGCTTCACCTTGGGTTCTGCTTCAATATCTTGGACGAGCATGAAGCAAAAGTCGGTGGCTTTGAGCACCGCTAAGGCTGAATACATTGCAATGAGTATGGCCTGTTGTGACGCTGTTTGGTTGAGAAATCTCTTCAGTGAGCTGTTTGGACATGTGCTAGATACCATTGTTATCCTTTGTGATAACCAGAGTGGGATTCTTCTTTCTGAGAATCCCGTGTTCCACGATCGATCCAAGCATATTGATATTAGGTACCACTTCATTCGGGATATGGTACAACGAGGCGCTGTAAGGCTTGATCACATTGGGACTAATGAGCAGGTCGCGGATATTCTCACGAAGCCCCTGGGGAAGGTAAAATTCTTAACCTTCCATGGGAAGCTTGGAATCGTGGATAGACCCTATTCTGAGGGTCGTGCTTGAGTTGGACAATGAGCTCTGGGAGCTCCAGGGGGCTTGGGGATAGCTTCTTGGAGCTATAAGCACACACGAGGCTAGGCTTGCCAAATCTTGTTGTGCTTCTGCCCCACCGTTATGATATTGAGTTGGTTCACCTCTCTTTGTTCTATGCCCCACACACATCCTACCCATGGAGTTTTAGACTCATGGGAAGTACCTCTCATTTGGCCAGCGAGGTGGGAAATGTCGATAGACATCAATAGCAAGATCGATAGATGCATCAGAGATTGTCGTACTCTTTATGTCTAGGATGGCAGGTGTCCAACACCTTGATTTGGGATGAAGTCTGATGAGGTTTGTACCGCTAAACTGACTTCGGGTCAGTAAACTAACTTTGGGTTAGTATGACACTTTTTTGAGTTCGAGAGAGGTTTTAACCTCTAAGCCGACTTCGGGTCAGCAAAGCATGATGTATTTGTGACTCACCCTTTTTGTTCTACTTGCGAAAAAGAGCCAACAAAGCAAGTTACGGTAGGATGACGCAGGAGTGCAGGATGATATATGATAGTACTCGATGGTACTAATCACTAGATGGCACAGGTGGACCGATGGAGTTCTCCCTAGTTGAGAGGGAGTGTTAATTTTGGGCAACTAGGTCCAAACTCCATGTTGCACTGCTCATATGATGATGATTATATTTTTGTTGGATTCCTCTTTCAGAGAGATGCAGGGTTGATCTAAAGATCATCTTGTTTGGATGAGCAGAACATATATTTTGATTTTATTTTCCACATGTGCAAGGTTGAACAGATTTGTAATGTAGGCTTGCAAGCCCAATAGATGTGTCATACACCCTCACTGATGGATATAAATTTGAGAGACTTGAAGCTCATTTGCTCATCAACTCATTACACATTTCCTCTTGTGATCTGATTGGTTCGATCGGCATTGCCTGGCAGAACCTCTCTCTCTCTCACACGTGCGGGTGGGGAAGGCGGGAAAAGTCTGAGACTCTTAAAGGGTACATTTCCACTGGTGTGTTGACCAACGTGGCCAAGTGGTCAACTTGAAGTTTGAAGCCTCCGGTTGTGCAGAGAAATTTCGATCTCTTGAGCCGCTTTAGAGGGCACAAGGAATCGAGAAAAGGAGGCAGATTGTTGAAGCCTAATCTGCGACGTTGACCAACATTGACTTTTCTGCGTTGATTTTTTTACGTTGACCAATGTTGACTATTTTGGGGCATCTTTGAGGCGTGTGTACGACACTTTGAGGATTGGCTGATCGGATGTTGAGAAAGACTTTCTTTCTCTAGTGCATCTTGTTGGCTTGATGCTTGCACATCACTCTCTATCTTTGCTGGACAAGAAGAATTGTAAAATCTGATCTACATTATTTGGCTTGTCTTCTGTTGACCTATTATTATGTTCTATCAGTATTTTACTTTCATGTTTATGTGATTGCTAAGTTGAATTGGGCCTATAAGAAAGATTGAAGTAAAACTACATTAAGCATAGAACATACCATGTACATTACAAGTTGCTGCTCACCCCGCCCTTGAACTTGTGTGCTTCAGTATCGTCAAGTTTGTGGTAGAACATGGCCCACATCTAGAAACCGCAACTCAACACTACAAACGATCTCATCCTCCTGGGTCAAACACCACAAATGAACACTTGGCTCCACTATCGGATGTGCAACATCATGACCCAATGAAGATACTAGCCTGCCATCATCTCGTCCATCACACGAATCCAACTTTTCCATACCAAAGCACCCCTTGAGCAGTCCCAACGATCCATGACAAGTCATTAGAAGTTCATGATATTCAACTTGCCCTACAACAAATGTTGTACACCATTTTCTCCACCAATCCACTAGAACTCCTAGCCTATCTTGTCACCTAGCTAGTTGAGACCACATCTCCAGGTCCTTAGCTGACCCCTTTGCTCCATGATCTAAACAAGTCCCCAACTCCCTCTAACTTGCTTCGTTGTGCACACTTTGATCCAGTGTCCCATCAAAGTAGCTTTGATACCATGTTGATTTTTTCCACAACACTTACGAATCAAGTTTGAGTCTAAGATCACGATCACAAACACACTCAAATGCCACAACACAAAAACTTTGCATAGCGGAAAACACAGTGGTGAACCAATCTCGTGCACATGAAAATTTTTAAGCAACAATTTGTTATATTACAAACTTTAATACAACAAACTTAGGGCTCCTATACTAGGGATCATGGACCTTACATACAACCTTGATACAAGAATAACTAGGGCTTGTTATCAACAACTACGATCACCAATCTTTCCCTGGACAAAGTACACTTGACCTACTTGCTGATGTAGCACTCTACTCAGTGGTTTCGGTCCATGTACCTTGAACACATCTGGTAGGTCCTTTGCCACCTCTTTTGTGGATCATTGCAACGTCTGCAACTTCAGAAAGCTTACATCTTCAGCCATTCAATCTTCCACTATCAATCCTCTTGTTGCTCCAAGAGAGACTGAACATAGGCTCATGAAACTGCCCACTAGCAACCCTCTTGCCCCACTAAGATGTCTGCTCATAGAGACTTCAACAAAGCTGCCCTCTCGCGCTGATATGGCTCCTCCAACATCACTGCTCTTAGGGACTTTCAGATCTGTCCTCTTTTTAGTGATTTTCCCTCTCAAATCACTGAACTATGGCATCATGAACTTTGCCCACTATTTGACTTCTGTTCCTTCAAAAGATCAATTCTTAGGGCACAGAGATTTTCCCTCGCTGAGTCCAACAACTGACTGATCTAGGGCTCTAGGCACAACCCACATATCTGCAAGACTAACCACAAAACTTAGGTTTCCTCGCTCAACCACTAACAATCCGCAAAGGTACTGTTCATAGGTTGCCCTCTTCTTATCACTTCTATTCTTGATTCTTCCCACATTTCCTCATCTCATGTCAACGATACAACCATAAACATAACACTCTACCTCTGTCAACTTGCACTCACTTATTCTAGCGGAGTTGGAAGGTATTCAGCCTCTTTCTTTGATCGGATCTCCCACAAACTGGTACACAATCAGGGACAATTGTAAAAAATTTGGCTAACCACAGAGATCCTGTGTATGTGGAAATAATTCTCACAATATTTGATTTTATTTTCCACACATGTGCAAGGTCGGCCAGATTTGTAATGTAGGCTTGCAAGCCCAATAGATGTGTCACACACCCTCACTAATGTATATAAATTGAAAAGACTTGGAGATCATTTGCTCATCAACTCATAACACATTCTCTCTTGTGATCTGATTGGTTTGATCAGCCTTTTGGAGGCCTCTCTCTCTCACACGTGCGGAGCTGACGCTGGGAAAAGTGCAGAATCTTTTAGGGCTGTTTGGTAGTGCGTTGACCAGTGTTGACCGTGGTCAAAACTTGGAGTTTTGACCTCCAACTTGTGCAGAAATTCCTATCTCTTGAGGCCGCATTAGAGGGCACAAAGATCGAGGAAAAGGGAGACCATTGACCAAAGCCCTAATCTGCAACGTTGACCAACATTGACTTTTCTGCGTTGATTTTTTCTGTTGACCAACGTTGATTTTTTTGGAGCTGTCTTTGAGGCGTGTGTGTGACACTTTGAGGATTGCTAATCAGATGTTGAGAAAGACTTTGCTGGCTGGTGCATCTTGTTGACTGCCGTAACGCACATCACTCTCTATCTTTGCTGGACAAGAAGAATTGTAAATTTTGATCTATATTATTGGCTTGTCTTCTGTTGATCTATTATTATGTTCTATTAGCATTTTACTTTCATGTTTATGTGATTGCTAAATTGTATCGGGCCTCTAAGAAAGATTGAAGTAAAACTGCATTAAGCATAGAGCATACCATGTTTGTCTAAATTTAACAACACTGCTACTGAACTTGTGTCCTTCCAATGTCAATCCGAGCTGTGGTCGAACATGAGCCACATCTAGAGAACTGCAACTCAACACTGCAAACGATCTCATCCTCCTGGGTCAAACACCACAAATGAACATGACTCCACTATCAGATGTGCAACATCATGACCCAATGAAGATACTAGCCTGCCATCATCTCGTCCATCACACGAATCCAACTTTTCCATACCAAAGCACCCCTTGAGCAGTCCCAACGATCCATGACAAGTCATTAGAAGTTCATGATATTCAACTTGCCCTACAACAAATGTTGTACACCATTTTCTCCACCAATCCACTAGAACTCCTAGCCTATCTTGTCACCTAGCCAGTTGAGACCACATCTCCAGGTCCTTAGCTGACCCCTTTGCTCCATGATCTATACAAGTCCCCAACTCCCTCTAACTTGCTTCGTTGTGCACACTTTGATCCAGTGTCCCATCAAAGTAGCTTTGATACCATGTTGATTTTTTCCACAACACTTACGAATCAAGTTTGAGTCTAAGATCACGATCACAAACACACTCAAATGCCACAACACAAAAACTTTGCATAGCGGAAAACACAGTGGTGTACCAATCTCGTGCACATGAAATTTTTTAAGCAACAACTTGTTATATTACAAAATTTAATACAACAAACTTAAGGCTCCTGTACTAGGGATCATGGCCCTTACATGCAACCTTGATACAAGAATAACTAGGGCTTGTTATCAACAACTACGATCACCAATCTTTCCCTGGACAAAGTACACTTGAACTACTTGCTGATGTAGCACTCTACTTAGCCCTTTCGGTCCATGTACCTTGAACACATCTGGTAGGTCCTTTGCGACCTCTTTTGTTGATCATTGCAACGTCTGCAACTTCAAAAAGCTTAGATCTCCAGCCGTTCAATCTTCCACTATCAATCCTCTTGTTGCTCCAAGAGTGACTAAACATAGGCTCATGAAACTGCCCACTAGCAACCCTCTTGCCCCACTAAGATGTCTGCTCATAGAGACTTCAACAAAGCTGCCCTCTAGCTCTGATATGGCTCCTCCAACATCACTGCTCTTAGGGACTTCCAGATCTGTCCTCTTTTTAGTGATTTTCCCTCTCAAATCACTGAACTATGGCTTCACCAACTCTGCCCACTATCTGACTTCTGTTCCTTCAAAAGATCAATTCTTAGGGCACACAGATTTTTCCTCGCTGAGTCCAACAACTGACTGATCTAGGGCTCTAGGCACAACCCACATATCTGCAAGACTAACCAAAAAACTTAGGTTTCCTCGCTCAACCACTAACAATCCGCAAAGGTACTGTTCATAGGTTTCCCTCTTCTTATCACTTCTATTCTTGATTCTTCCCACATTTCCTCATCTCATGTCAACAATACAACCATAAACATAACACTCTACCTCTGTCAACTTGCACTCACTTATTTTAAGCAAACATAAGAGTAATTCAACCCTCTTTACTGGATCAGATCTCCCACAAATCTGTGCACACAATCCCGAGGCACAATTGTGAAAATTCGGCTAATCCCGAATCCTATTGTAGCAACTGGAAATAATTCTCCTAATTGTTAAATTAATTCTTAACAATTTGTTTGCAGTTTTCTACGACAAACACTGAATCAATCACACTGCAACCTACACAAATAAACTATGGAAGAAATATATGCACACACAAATAACAACGTTATTTTTGGAAAAATGTCCCCGGAAAAACCCAACTTGGGAAAACCGGTGCAACAACTAAAGGTTTTATTATTATGTAGTAGTGAAATCTGAGTACAAACTATGGATGCCCAAACTGGCAATCCAAACAGAGAAAAACTGGCAAAAATATATAGTGAGGAAAATTCCTCACTCCACATGCTATCCGACATTGACCTCAGCTCGAAATTAAGCTGTCCCAACTGCCTCTAAGTAGTCTTTGCATCACCCTACATAGTCACTGCGTCCCCACAACATGGAATTGTGTCACCTCAAGCAATCTCGTCAGCTGCTGCCTGGGAAACTGATTCTCCCGTCCTCTGGAACCTTTGCCCAACTTCTGGCACTGAATCTAGACTTTTCCCTAGCAAAACGAAATTTCCTCTAGAGGGCACTACGCTGCCTCTGCACTGCCTCACTGTGGCACCTATGCCTCTCTGCAAATGTACTCGTTGGAACTGGAATGCCTCCTCCGGCTTCATTATCTCTGCCCCTATCTCACTGCTTCAATCTCACTGAATCACCTCCGGCAACAAAACGCTGCTACTTTGAAAATTGATTTCCCAACAAAATCGAATGCTCAACTGATTTGGTGTATCTTTTCGAATCCCCATCGACTTCTTCTTATAATCCTTTGCTGAGACTTCAACGACCATGATTAAATCTTAATCGATGGCTAGGATTATCTAGAAATCGATCCATGTGCTTTTCTAGAACATTCTCACCATGACTTAATTAATTCTGATTAATTAATCATATTCCCTAAGTTTATACTTAGGAAATATTAAAAACTGACTAATTAATATAATTAAGTCGTTTCCAGGTGGAATTTCTGGAAACGATTTATGGGTATTGGAGAAGACATGTATTCTAGCCTCTCCACCAAATCTCGTGGCTAAAATGCATCCGATGCTACAAAAACTAATACTCCCTCTAAGCGAGAAATGTGTTCTAGTACTGCAGCTGTTGCCACAATACACTGTCTCTGCACCATCTCCTGTCACGCTGTTGATGTTTGACTGCTGCTGCACACCAACAACTGCGCAACTCTGTTATGCATTGCATCTGTGCTGCTGCTGACTCTGCTGCCAACACTGCATCTGCACTGCAACTCTGTTGCTGCCTATGTCACAGGGTTCGGCGAATTTCAACCTTCAGGTTCGAAATTCGGCGAACCTCAAAAAAAATTTCATATTCGTTCAGGTTCGGCGAACCTGAAAGCCGAACCTCAAGCCGAATTACAAAGCCGAACCTAAACATCGAATTCGAACCTGAAGGGAAAAAATTCGTTTAGGTTCGATTGTTAATAAATTTATGGTTTTTGTTCCAGCGATTTGGTCCGAATGGTTTTAAAAAAACAGTGGGCGGATTTGGTGAGTGGTTTCTCTTCCCGCCACTTTTCCCTTCCCGCCATCGTGACCCGTGGATGATGTATTCATTATTTAATAGTGAGTCGGGACTGCGTGATTTATCCGCAAAGCAAATTCGTGTTTTATGAATTGTCTGGTGTTTGACCTTCGAGCAAGCGCTGGTTTGGCGATTTGCTTGTTGGCACACTCGGCTGTGCATCCATGTCGCTCTCCTCCCAAGGCGCAGAGATGGGTAGATTATAACCTTATCTTTTCTCTTCTTCTCACCCTGGTCAACATGCTCTACTTCGAACCCCGGGTGACCCAGGTATTTTAGAGAATATAATATTTTATTAGAATCAAATTTATAGGAATATTTTTATAGAGGCATTCATAAATTATAAAGCTTCAATTAGAATTTAAACTTAAAAAAAAATATTTTTATTAAAATCAACATGAATCAGACTATTTGGATTTTTCTTAGAGTTTAGGACAATGTTTTTATTAGAATATAATCTTAATAGAATATAAATATCAGAATCGAACTTGATGGAATATTTTTATATTAGAGTCGAATAGAATATGTTTCACTCTATGGGACCATATGAAGAATGTCAAAAATTATTATTTTGACAACCAGTACATCCTTCTATCCTTCTAAAGGTGTTTCGACCTGGAATATGCGTGCAGACTTTGTTTACAATCTGAACTTTGTTTACAATCTGATACTTAGTTTACAATCTGAACTTTGTTTACAATCTGAACTTTATACTCTGTTATTTAATGGTATTGTTGGTCTACTATAGTCTATAAGTTATAACCATCCCTGGAGATTCAACAAGCACTTCAAGAAAAAATGCTATGATTAGAGCATGCTACATTTAAGTTTTAACTAATGTCATTGATATAATTAGAGCATGCTATGATTAAGTTATTCATGTGTGTTTACTAATCAAAATTTTTATTCATAGTTTTATAATTTATTAATTGATTTTGATTTTTAATAATTTATGACATATATTTTTATATTTATTGAAAAATATGTATAGTCGAACCTAATGTCGAACCTCATTACGAACCTCATCGGAAAATTCGAACCCGAATCGAACTTAATCGTTGCCGAACCCGAATTCGAACCCGAACCGTGTGACATAGGTTGCTGCTGGTACTGCAACATTTGCAACTCCCTCTCATCTATTGTTACTACAACTGCAACATCTGCAATTGAGAAATATCCAAGATATTGAACCAATTGTGTTAAGTATAATGCATCTGTCACTCGAGTCCTGACTACTACTAGCCTCTTTGCTGTCAGTGAAGGCTCTGTGCTGTTGCTGACTCTGTACCGTGCCAACTGCACTGTGCTCCCCAACATTTGACTGCTACTAGTCACTGCAACTGTCACTCCGGCATATGACTGCATCAATTGTCACTGGTCCATCTTGCTAATGAATAGTGTGGGCTCCCGTAGCAAGGTACTGATTCAAGAGGTGGACCTCCTCAAGAATATTGCCCATCTATAGCACTCTGCGGCTACGTAACCAAGTCACCCCACCTCACTCCTGGAGGGATGTCTGCAATCATGGCGAAATCTTCCTCTAGCCTGGAGGACAACCTATCAATCTCGGCAGAAGCTGTCTGCTGGTCCTACTTCCCCTCCTTGTCCTTCTTCTTGAGAGGACACTGAAAATTGTAGTGGCCTACCTCGCCACCCCTAAAGCACTTGACCTTTGACAGGTGCTTCTTCTTCCTACGCTTCCCCTGTCCCTGATTGGGACCCTTCGATGCGAATTCCACATTCTCCTTTTCCTTTACCTCCTTCGATCCACTGCTGCTACTGCTGTCACTGATGGTGCTCTTCATCAGATCTCGCCTCAAACCCTCCTGTTGTAAGTCTGCCCACATTTTGTCCCATCTTGGGAAGGTTTCTCTGCCCAAAATGCTTTGGACAAACACCTGCCACTCCTCGAAGACAGAGTTGAGAGCTACTCGCACTAGCTCTGTGGGTTGAGGTGCTTACCCTACAACTGTCAACTCATCTCGGATCTGTTGAATCTTGATAAGGAAAGGATCTATGCACTCCCCTATCTGCATACGGGTGTATCTCATCTTTGCTTTTAAGTACATCTTCCACTGCTTGGAAGATCCCTCGTATAGTGTGGAAAGAGAGTCCCTCATCTCTTTGGCCGTTCCGAGGGCCGCTATGTGTGAAACCACACGATCTTGATGTCCATCAAGGATCAATCTCTTTGCTTTCGCCATCTCCTTCTTGTACTTCTTCAATTGATTTGGATCCGTGGGGACAACTACCACGTTATCGATAATTGCTTTGAGATCATATTCATCTAGAAGGAAAGAAATCCTTGCCTTCCAGATCACATAGTTGGAGGCTTCATCCAACCTGTCTTGATCCCGAAGCTAGACTGTTGCCATCTCAATAAAAATGCCGAAAATCTCTTCTCTTTTGCTCAGCTGCTGGTCAACTCTACACACTCCCTTTTGGAGTGAGATACTTTGCCCACAACGACTGCTGATCTGCAAGGGAAATCAAACTTCTTAGACTAAAAGTTCCTTGAGGAAAATTTTCCCTCAGTTTGTGCTCTTTTTCCACCCGAGTCCTGACGCTAGTTCAGCTCTGGCAAATTGCCGCAAAACTCTGCGTCTAGCTGGAGATCTGCACTGCAAGAAAAATACTGGTTGCTCCCTCTACCTCTAGAATCCCTGGATCTGGAGAAATCCGATTTCTTTGTCGCTCTCTCAGAGAAATCGATTTTTCCTCAAGAAATTGACCTCTTGGCCAAGGTGACTGCACTGCCCTTTGGGGTTTCGAATTGTTGCTCACGTAGGGCAGCGAAACTCCTCTTTTCTTCAGCTACTGAGCTCTCTGTTTGATCATCTATGCTCTGATACCATGCGAAAATTTGGCTAACCCCAAATCCTGTTGCAACAATTGGAAATAATTCTCCTAATTGTTAAATTAATTCTTAACAATTTGTTTGCAGTTTTCTACGACAAACATTGAGTTAATCACACAACAACCTACAGAAAGAAACTGCGGAAGAAAAATAAATGCAAGAAGAAATATATGCACACACACAAATAACACCGTTATTTTTGGACCAATGTCCCTGGAAAAACCCAACTCGGGAAAACTGGTGCAGCAACTGAGGGAATCTGTGTGCAAACTATGGATGCCGAAACTGGCAATCCAAATAGAGAAAAACTGGCAAAAATATCTAGTGAGAAAAATTCCTCACTCCACAGGCTATCCGACACTAACCTCAGCTTGAAATTGAGCCGTCCCAACTGCCTCTAAGCAGTCTCTGCATCACCCTACGCAGTCACTGCATCACTACAACACGAAATTGCGTCACCTTAAGCAATCTCATCATTTGCTGTCTAGGAAATTGATTCTCCCGGCCTCTGGATCTTATGCACTAATAGACCTTATATTCCTCGCATAGATGTCTTCTGAAATGCCACAGATCCGAACTGTTTCATGTTCGAGATCTTAGAGATATCCGAACTTTTCTTGCTGTAATTTTTGTGCAGTTCACTGGGGTATTTATAGTTGTTTGTCCCTGTAATTAGCCGACCTGACCCAGTGAATAATTGTGTCTATTTCTGGGAGTCGGCATGACTGTTACGCTGACTTGATCATCTGTTATGAGGTCGACCTTTCAAGGGATATTTCGAGCATCTTCTAAGCCATCTTCAAGTAGTGCTTTGACAAGGTTAGGAGGCATACATTTACATCAGCCATAAGTGTAAGAACACTTCATATACATGACTCTGACTTATATATATTTATGACAAGATGATAGATCCTAAAAGACAGCAAGAAGAAGTCTTTGACTTATAATAAAAACTCCTTGCTCATGAAACCCCTGAAGCAAGCTTTACAAAAATATATTTTATTATCTTTGTCTTCTTCATTACATAAATTCATAATTACATAGTCAATATGAAGACTGAACTTAGTTACACTTTCCAACGCTCTCTCTTAACTAGGGAGGTATTCATAATGGTACATGGTTACTTTCAATCCGGAGAATCTCATGAGAAGAATCAGATTGGTAAATCGTATCTGTATAGCATCATATCAACCAGCATTGTCATAGTGCAAGGCCTTGACTAACAACTCCATCTCTTAACGAGATAATGAACTACAATGCTGGTGAGACCAATGACTTATAAACACTATCATCATTGTCTCTCCAAGGCACATACTCCACTCGGGTGTTCACAAAGTATGACCTTTCTGAACTATTCTTATCTTGGGTAGCTAATCCTCAAAGAATATCGGTCCATGACTACTCTTATCTTGAATGCCCTATCACATTCTCAAAGAGTATCGGATGCCTTATCGGATACTAGAGTGGCAGTTGTTGGAGCTCATGGGTCTGATCAACCAGGAGCAGTTTGTGCAACCCTAGACTTGTGTGTGGAGAAGGATTTCTACAACAAATGACAGATAGTCCTCCTAGCCCGTGTTCATTGTGGGAGATGGACATCTTCCGGTGATAGGGGACAACCATCCATGCCCTATGTTGGTCTTTATTGAAGCAACATAGGAAGACCATAGTGGGCTGAAGTCCCAGAGTAGTTGAGGAGCAACAATGGGCAGATTGAGATCCACTTGTTAACAACTTGACAAGAGTCTCAATGTGTTGTGCCCTTGATGGACTAAGGCACAACTAGTGAGCAAATTTGATAGCCGAGGTTCAGTGGCCAGATGGACTTGGAGCATTGATAGAGGCAAGAGCTAAAGATTGGGAACTGAAAGTCCGGGCAGGTACAGGGTATGACCGAGAGGAGATGAGAGAGTTGACTGCATCAGCCAGATGGTCAAAGTATCTTGTTGAGGGTAGATTGGTTGTCGATGGACTAACACCAAGCCCTAGTTTTGTACCTTGTACTAGTGGATGTATGAGGGCCATTATCCTTGGTATGGGAGCCCTAAATTGTTGTATTATATGTTTAATATAACGAAGTTGGGTTGAAAAATATAAAAAGTTGTCTATATTCTGTGCATGTGTGATTTACTGCTGTTTATATTCTGCTGTGCAAAGTAGTTGTGTTGAGATTCTTGGTTTGGTAGCATCAGAGATTTTAAGATTCTATCCTAAACCCAAGATTGTGGAAAATCAACACTAAGGACTCACAATAGGAGTCATACTAAAAATAAAATTCCTTGCTCATGAAAATGATGAGACAAGCATTACAATAATAATTTTATTTTTTTCTTTGCATCAATTACATAAAAGCACAATTACATGTCCTTATGAAGACCGAACCTAGTTACATTTTTCAACATTCCCTCTTAACTAGGGAGGTATTTATAATGGTACTTGGTCATTCTCAATCTGAAGAATTTCTCGTAAGAAGAGTCGGATTGGTAACCCATTTGTATAACATCATATCAACCAACATTGTCACATAACAAGGCCTTGACTAACAGATCTATCTCTCCATGAGATCTGAGCACAATGCTAGCGAGACCAATGATGTATAAAAACCCTCATCATTGTCTCTCTTGGAACATACCCCAACTGGGTTCTTAGGGTGTGTTCCACCAGGACTATTCTTATCTTGGATTCCCAATCCTCAAAGAATATTGGTCCTCAATGACTACTTTTATCTTGGATGCCCTAATACATCCTCAAAGAGCATCAGATGCCAGATGTTTACCCAATCCTCCATTCTCTCTTCCCAAGTGAAGACAAGAATGATGTGTCTATCTCTCCCTCTTAATTAGGGAGGACATAACTATTCCAATAAATGAATGTACTCATTCCTATGGAAGGAATGTACCTAAGCCCCCTGCTTAGGAATTTCTAAGTTTCTTCCAAGTAAGAAACTTGTTTCTAGGCTCCCTCTTAATCAAGGACCTACAACAACTCCTTAGGTGGAGATGATGGGACAACTAGCTGCTTGAAGAGCTCCTCTTCACAATGTCATGAACTTCTTTTCGTTATCTAGGAGTCTTCATGTTTGGGACTTCTACATAGGGCACAGACCATCCATCATTTTCATCCTTGACTCAACCGTGGCATCATCGGAAAGTGATCCATCAATCCATATCTGGCCTTCCTTCATGCCATGTTTACTTAAGGATCTTTCATCCTACTGCATGTGCATTGGCGGTGGAAGATATCCATAGATCTTCCCTAGGCAGCCCTGCATAAACTCGTCCAAATATTAGTTCAAAAATAAAGGAATGAACATTAAAATCAACATTACCTTTGTGATGGTCTTTCATCATGACATCTTCTAGTTTGCATCAACATCCTGCATACATATCGACACATCTCCCAAAGATATATATTTTCAAGGGTCTCTTTCTTTTCTAGACTCCATCAGAGTCTTCATATCTTTCATGGAGATATCCTACTCAAATCTTCTTGGTCTTTTGGATGTTGATTGCCTTTACCATGGTTGCATATTCCACGATCTCTTCCTTCCTTTCTTCAGGAGCTTCCAATTAGAGTTCCTCAATTGTAGTCAACACCTCATACTTCATATGAGTACATATTATGTTGATTTCATCTAGTGCATGTGTGACCCATGCATTCCTGCCTCCATTTGAGGGAGGTGATCCTTTCTTTTGATCATGCTCTTAAGATAGAGCTTTGGTCCACGTTACCTGCGACCATATGACTTGACTCTTCAATATAGACTATAAGCATGAATACCTCATTTTCTTTTTGGGTCATCCAAACTTCCTGCATCAACTTTCTTGATTAAAAGGGCTTCATTTCCTTGATTTGCTTTACTTTTATTTCATCATACCATCATCCCATGAATTCTACAAGTTTGAAATTCTTGATGAAACACTTGCTTCCACTCATGATCAATGAACCTTTCAATGAAGATTCCATCAGAGAATCTTGAGGATCTAAAGTATTCCCATCAACATATGTTTCCATTTGACAGATGTATGATGAACCTTGTACTAGATGACCTTGTCACTTGTGTTTCCAATGACATTCCCAAGAGGTATGTCCTTGAATTCCATAGATTCTAATCGTCGTCTTTCATGCTTCTCTATGATGATGTCTTGAGCTCTTGCTCTCAATGCTTCTATGATGCCTTGATGCATCCCATTATTTTACTTAGTGATTTATTATAGGGAATTTGAAAAGAACTTATGTGAGGAAGACTATCTCAGTAGTGGAGATCTATTACTTCCTCCTTGGATTTCTTCTTTTTAGCTTCCTCCACTTCCTTGGTGATGTGAGCTTCTTCTCTTCCTCTTTTGTTATTGTCCTTATTGATCTTAGGACAATCTCTCCTATAGTGCCCATATGCTTGACACCCATAGCATTGTATTTTAGCCATGTTCTTTTTCTTTTTCTGAGGACCAAACTTTACAAATTATCCCTTTCTTCTTGTCACAAAAGCATGAGCTTGATTTTGCTCAGCTGCTCCCACATCAGATTTGGCTTTTAGTCTAGATTCTTCAATCTTGCATAGTGACCACAAATCCTAGAATGTAGTAGCTTCTTTCTTCCCATAAATAGTTGAAGTAAAGTTACCCCACGCCTCTGATAGTTAATTTAATACAACTTTAGTCATTTCACTATTAGACATGACTTCTCCCAGATCTTGTAGTTGATCCTGGATCTTAGATATACTCATAAAGTATGAGGCTATTCCATCTTCCCTAGACATTTGTTCTTGCCTTAATGAGATGACTTCTCCAACAATGCTTACAGAATACAACTCGACCGGTTTGTCATAGATTTCTTTTGAAGTTTCGAGTTTAGATACATATGGGATGAGGGGATTCTTGATGGATTCTATGAGAATCCTTGGAGCCCTAACTTCCCCTTTCATATACTTGGCAAGAGCTTGAGCATCTTCCTTTCTTGGTTTGGTGATAAAACCTTTGACATGTTCCATAACTTGATTTTCAATGAGATTCAAATCTGTCCTTTCCTTCCATGCAAGATGGTTTGAAGCCCCAACCAATTTGTTGCTTTCCTTGCAAAAAGACATTTTGTCAGATTCAGAATAGGGTGCTCCTTACTTGATAGGGTGCTCCTTCTTGCTGCTTCCTTGATGTTGATGATGATATATAGGATAGAAAACTTCTCCTTGATGAAGGTAGTTTTCTTCAAGAATGATCCTTGATCTCACAGAGAGTGAGATGACACCGGCTAGTCTTCAAAACACCTAACTTGAGTAGATGTAGGGTTTTGGCCTTCTCCCTCTTGATGATGATCCCAATACTTCTTTGTAGGTTACTTTGATCTAGGGTTAAGATGCTTCCTTTGACTTCAAGATGATCTTCGCTTTGATGCCTTCCTTGAGATTTGATCCTTGAGTATCCCTTGATAACATGCCCTTCCTTGACTTTGTCACCTTAGCTTTGCTACCATGTTGAGAAATTTAGGGCATAGCAATTATGTGATTTCTCTTCTATTAGTAACTGCTTGTGAGTGCTTTTTACTTCTTTAGTTTTAGGATCTTTTTTTACTTAGGTTATTAGTGTTTTTCTTCATCAAACAACTACCAGTGCATAAACCATAAAGAGATAAGAGACACAAAATATAGCCTCTTAGCCAGGGCCAAAACCTCTCACTCTTTGAGAGGAAAACCCAAACAAATTCTTCTTCTTATAGAGATTTGTTAATTTTGGGCAACTAGGTCCAAACTCCATGTTGCACTGCGCATATGACGATAGTCATATTTTTGTTGGATTCCTCTTTCAGAGAGGTGCAAGATTGATTTAAAGATCATCTTGATTGGATGAGCAGAACATTGATTTCGAATTTGTTTTCCACATGTGCAAGGTCGGCTAGATTTATCTCACATGCTTAAGAGATGTGTCACACACCCTCATTGATGAATATAAATTGGAGAGGCTCAGAGGTCATTTTCTCATCATCTCATCACACATTCTCTCATTGTGATCTGATTGGTTCGATAGCCTTTGGAGGCCTTTTTCCCGTCACACGTGTGGAGCGAAGCTGCTGTTTTCAGCGCTGATCTGTTTAGGGCTTTTCTGATGCAACATTGACCAACGTTGACCATGGTCAACCCTTGGTTGTTTAACCTCAATCTTCTGCAGAAACTCTGATTTTAGGAGGCCGTACAGCTGAGCACTAAAATCGAGGAATTCCGGGCTGTTTGACCGAAGCCCTAGCTTGATGCGTTGACTTTTCTGACGCTGCTTGCATTGATTTTTCTGCGCTGTCCCTGGTTTGACTTGCGTTGACTTGTGATGAGCTGTCTTTGAGGGTTGTGGGTGTGACACATGAAAGTGCTCGCTGACCGAGAAAGACTTTACTGGTTGAAGCATCATGCTGACTGCTGTAATGCAACAATATCTTATATATTTGTTGGACATAAGGAATTGTAAATCTGTTCTATATTTGGCTTGGCTTCCATTGATCTTTTATTGTGTTCTATCAACATTTTACTGTCAAGGTTATATGATTGCTATTTTGTATTGGGCCTAAGAAAGATTGAAGTAAAAGTGCATCAAGCATAGAACAACATTGTTATCTAAATTTAACATGGTATCAGAGTTGAGGTGAAGACAAAGTCCAAGAGTCCAAGCTAGTGTTAGAAGCTATCTTTGAAGGAAGAAATCCTATCAAGGACAAATGGCTTCCTCAACCTACAAGGGTTTCAAGGCTGACGATAAATTGACTGATAACTCTGATTATCATGCATGGAAGATGACCTTGGATTTGGCGCTAGAAGATCAAGATGTCATGGACTATGCACATGGGAATATTCAAGAACCTCCATCAAATGCAGCTGCTGCCACGGAGACGAAGTATAGAAAAGGGGAAATCAAAGCAAAGATGATTATCCGTGATTCTATTCATAAGCACTTGGTTGCTTACATTTCTGAGCTGAAGATATCTAAGGAGATGTATGATAAGCTGGTGAGCATGTTTAGGGCTAGCAATGCTAATCAAATCCTCTTCTTCAAGAATCAATTGAAGAATATCAAGAAGGGTAAGGGTAAGGATGAATCTATTCAATCCTATTTTATGAGGCTCACTAAAATCAGGAATAACCTCCTAGATATTGGGGAAGCAATATTTGATCGAGAGATGGTTCTTATTGCATTTGAAGGTCTCCCCCGTGATTGGCATGTATTCAATACCACTATTCTTAATAATAATGTGATTCCTGACTTTGATAAAATATTAATGAGATGCACAGAAGAACCATGGTGGCCCGAGAAATCAAAACCATGGTAGAGAAGGGCCCAAAGGAAGGAAGAGATGATGTTACACTTGTAACAAGACTGGTCACTATGCAAGAGAGTGCCCTAATAGAAGGGGCTCTCCCAAGGATGATGACAACAACAACTCAAGAAGGAATGGCAGGAACAACAGGTTCCAAGGAAAAAGGAAGGCTCCCTCTGATCGTAATGGAAATGGGCAACCTTTCAAGAGGTCAAGAAATTCCAGGTATGATGAGGCTAATGTTGTTGATAATAAGAGAAATGATTTTATTCTTGTATCCGCCCTCTCTGCTGCATCTCCACCCGACACCCTGGATGTCTGGTTTGCTTCAAGGTACCTCACTGGTTATAAAGAAGCCCTTTCTCATTTGGTTGAGAAGGATACTAATTTGGAAATTATCCTTGGAGATAATGTCACCTATCCCGTGAAAGGGACAGGGACTGTGACCCTCCATTTATCTCAAGGACAAGTCATCCGATTACAAGATGTGTTGTATGTACCTGATTTGAAGAAGAACCTTGTGTCCATTTCGGCAATGGAAGACAAAGGGTTCAAGGTGGCATTCGTTGATGGAAAGGTACTTATCTGGAAGAAAAACTTCAAGGAAGCCCTTTCTATTGGTTTTAGAGTTGATACACTCTACCAGGTTGGAGGAAGTCCATTGGGGGCTATGACATGTGATACAACTCTTCAAACAGAGTTATGGCACCGGAGGTTTGCACACCTTCATTACAAAGCTCTTCCCAAAGCAAGGAAGGTGGTGACAGGGATGCCTGAATTGAGAGATGATCGTGAAGGTATATGTCAGGGTTGTGCCGAAGGGAAGCATACAAGGGGACCATTCCCCTCAAGTGTCACAAAGACAATTGATATCTTGCAGTTGATACATTCTGACTTATTTGGTATGCTACCTGTGACATCCTTGGGAGGATGTTCTTGTAGAAATTTTGTGACCCACTCCAGTTTTCTGTTCCTCCTTATTTCTCCCATAAAGTTAAATGCCCATTCCCATAATCATACATTCAACAAGCTGGAAAAATAAATATTTTCCAGAAAACATATATTCTGGAAATTTTAAATGCTGGAAATTGCAGAGATAAAAACACAAAAATATTTTCAGCCACACACAGAAATTTGACACGCTGATTTTTGGTCAATATGACCCTGGAAAAACCCCCTATAACTCTTGGGGAAAACCAATTCGAAAGCTCTTCCTTATTTTTGATAAATAGCTTTTACAGTGAGGAGAAATACTCAGAAAATTTCAGCAACCAAACAAATACAACTTATCTCATTTTCCGTGCTTAACCACTGCCTCGGAAAATGTGCAAATAGCAAAACAAGAACAACAATAAATGTTGTATGGACTTCCTTGTTTTCCGTGCCCAGAAACATAGCAATAAATGTTGCTGTACGACCTCCTCAAACTACGTGCAGAAGGACAACAATAACAACAAACCCTCACCTCGAAATCTATGCCAGAATGTTGTACGAAATCTATGCCTAGGAATACATGCCCAAACTGTTGTACGAAATATGCCTTGGAAAGCATGCCCAAACTGCCTTGAACTATGTGCCAATCCTTACTGTACAGATTTGATGAATGTTGCCTTGGTATGCATGCCAAGGTTCTGCTCTCCTTCACCTCACTGCTCAGAAATCTCCTTTGCTCTCTTCTTCTCCTTCTCTCAATCTACTCATGAAAGAGTGAATGATCTTTTCTCTTTTTTTCCTCCTCTAACCTAACCCTAAGTGACTTTTGGGGAATCCCTAAATCCAATGGCTGAGAAAGCTTTAGATCTATGGTTGAGATTAAATGTGCATTTAAATCTCACTTTCTATTTTTTAATTCACCCCACTTTAATAAAGACCCTCTTAGTCATTTATTTGCAAAGTCACTTTTCACTTTCTAATTTCACATTGACTTTATTAAAGTCACTTTAAAATTAGACTTAGGAACTTTATCACTTAAAGTCACTTTTAAATTAGATTTGACTTTATAACTTATAAAGTCACTTTAGGAGAAAAAGTGAAATACATTTGGACACTTTTCCCTAGGCCAAAGATCAAAGCTTTAGGGAACCACTTGTCTTCCGATAACCAAATTTCAGTAGTTCTTATTACATGACTTTTACAAATGACTTCTCCTACAAGACATGGATATATTTTTTGAAGAAGGACGAAGCATCCAAATGGTTCTGTACCTTTAAGGCCTTGGTTGAAAATCAAACCGAGAAGAAAATTAAAGTTTTGAGGACCGACAATGGGACCGAGTATGAGTCAAATGAGTTTAATGAATTTTGTAGAGAAGCCGACATTAAGAGGGAGACCACAACTGCGTATACTTCTGAGCAAAATGGTGTCGCTGAAACAAAGAACAGGACCATTATGGAAGCTGTCCATGCCATGCTATGTGACCAAGGTCTTTCGAAGTTTCTATGGGGAGAAGCTGCGAACACTGCTGTGTATGTTCAAAATACATGCCCGCATTCCGCTTTGGACTCCAAAACTCCCGAAGAAGTCTTCTCTGGTAAGAAACTTGATGTTTCTCATTTTAGAGTTTTTGGTTGTCTTGTTTACTTTCATGTGCCGAAAGAAATGAGAAGCAAGCTGTATGCTTCTAGAAAGAAGGGAATATTTGTGGGTAATAGTGAAACTTCGAAGACATATAGAATCTATGTGCCTGGTCAAAGAGAAGTGGAGATATGCCACGATGTCACCTTCGATGAAGATGTTGCCCCCAAGAAAGTGGGAAATCTTCCTAGCTCCAAGGAAGACAAAGAAGATAAAGAAGCAGGGAAGCTAGAAGAGTCGAAGGATAACCTGATGCCCGATGTTGAAGGACCTTTGGATCCCATTGATCCACCTCCTTCAAATGAGAGAAGACCCTCATGGCTTAGGGATACTCTCGAAGATGCCGAGAGACATATTGCCCCAAGGGGGACATTTCGTGAAAGCAAGAAGCCGAAGGGATACCAAGGGTATCTAGTAGCCATGAGTATGATAGTACAATACGAGCCTGGAACATTTGAAGAAGCCGCAAAGCATCAAGTTTGGAAGGAAGCTATGCACGAAGAATACGAGTCCATTATGAAGAATGATGTATGGGAAGTGGTCGCCAGACTGGAGGACAAATCCGTTGTCACCTTGAAATGGCTCTATAAGATCATGCATGGATCTGATGGAAGTGCTGAAAAGTAGAAGGCAAGATTCGTTGCCTGAGGCTTCTCTCAAAACAAAGGCATATATTATGATGATATATTTGCACCTGTGGCCCGCTATATCACCATCCGATCTATTATTGCCCTTGTTTCTATGCAAGGATGGAGTCTACATCAGATGGATCTGAATACCGCTTTTCTGCATGGATCTATAAAGGAAGAGGGTATGTGGAGCAACCTCTGGGTTTCGAAGTCTGAGATAGAGATACCCATGTACGCAGGTTGAAGAAAGCCCTCTATGGGTTGAAGCAAGCCCCCAGGGCTTGGTACGAGAGGATAGATAGCTATGTGATGATGCTGGGCTTCACTCGCAGTAATGTTGATCCGAACCTTTATTTTAATGTTGATAGAGAAAGCCCTCTCATTTTGGTTCTCTATGTTGACGATCTCTTCCTGACACGTTTTGACCCTCTCATTCATCAGTGTAAGAGGGAGCTAGCTTCCAAGTTTGAGATGAAAGACCTAGGATTGATGCACTACTTCCTAGGCTTGGAGGTCTGGCAGAGGCCAGGCGAGATTTTCCTTTCTCAAGGAAAACATGTCGTGAAGCTGCTGGAGAGATTTGGTATGGTGGACTGTAAGTATGTGTCGACACCGATGGAACTCAACTTTAAGAAGTTGAGTGGAAACGCTACTGGGCCTGTGCTAGAAAATCCTACCGAGTATTGACAACTCGTAGGGGCCCTGATGTTGTTAGTGAACTCCCGTCCGGACGTATGTTTTGCAGTGAACACTTTGAGTCAACATATGGTTGATCCTCATCACATTCACTAGGTTGGTGCCAAGAATCTATTGAGATATCTTCGGGCACAATTAACCACGGGTTGAGATACACTACCGGGAGTTTGAGACTCTATGGATATACTGATGCCGATTGGGCTGGCAGTGTGGTGGATCGCAAGAGCACATCTGGATGTTACTTCACCTTGGGTTCTACTTCGATATCTTGGATGAGCAGGAAGCAGAAGTCGGTGGCTTTGAGCACTGCTTAGGCCGAATCATTGCGACAAGTATGGCTTGTTGTGAAGCTGTTTGGTTGCAAAATCTCTTCAGTGAGCTGTTCGGGCATGTGCTAAATACCATCGTTATCCTTTGTGATAACCAGAGTGTTGAGATTTTGTATAGTTGGTGTAGGATTGGGTGTGCTCTAGCCCTGAAATTATGTGGAGGGGCTAGGACACACTTGATTTCCAAAACCCAGAAAGGGATTTGAGAAATTTCAGTTGGTGTTCAAGTTATTCAAATAATTAATTATTTTGAATGGATTTCCTAAGTCTAACTTAGGAAAATAAAATAATTAAAGTGAATTAATTTGACACATGTGCTGAAATTGTCTTAAGTCACATGGATCAAGCAGTCTTTTAATCTCAGCCGTTGATGAATGATTTAATCTCGGCCATTGAAGGGTTCAATGAAAAGTATAAGAGAAAGGATTTAGGGTCAGTTGGAAGAGACATACAATTGCAAAACTGAGGAATAGATCTGAAATTCTAGGGTGGGTTTGCTAAGAATTTTCGGTGGAATTTCCTGCAGTGAGGGGTAGTATTGGCTGAGGGGATGATCTGATCCCAAGAGCCAAGAGACAACAAGAGGCAGAGGAGCAACAACAAGGGCAGCGTAGAGGGGCTTCAAAGTCACGCAGTCTAGCAGGGGCAGCGCAGAGACAGCTGCGGCCACGCAGGGCTGACACAGGCCTAGCAAAGGCAGCGCAAGGGCAGCATAGACTCTCCAGGGGTGACGCAGGCCCTCCCAGAGCCACGTAGAGGCTGACAAAGGCCTTTAGAGCTGACGCTGGGGCTTCAGGAGCAACGCTGAGAGTTTCTAGGGTCAGATCTGGGCTGAGTCTTGTAAATCTCGTTTGAGGGTGTGATCAGTCTGATATTTGGCACTAGAACTTTAGGTTAGCTGCATATTTGATTTCTTTTATTCTCTGTCGGGGTTTCCAGATCAAGAACCCATATTTGCTGTACTCAGAATCTACTTAATAAAATAACTCTCATATCTGCTGCACCGGTTTTCCCGCTTTGGGTTTTTCTGGGGACTTATGTCCAAAAATCCATGTGTCACTTTGTTGCATGAGCGTATTATTTAGTAAATGATCTGCATGTGTAGGTTGTAGTTGTGTTTATTTTAGGTATTTTCTGAATCTAATTTCTAGAAATAACTTCTATAAATTAAATCAAGTAGGAGAAAATAAACCAATACACTGTAGTAGAATTTTCACACAGAGTAGGATTCGTTTTTCTGAGAATCCCGTGTTCCACGATCGATCCAAGCATATTGATATCAGGTACCACTTTATTCGGGATATGGTACAACGAGGCGCCGTAAGGCTCGATCATATAGGAACTGATGAGCAGGTCGCAGATATTCTGACGAAGCCCTTAGGGAAGGTCAAGTTCCTAACCTTTTGTGAGAAGCTTGGAATTGTGGAAAGACCCTATTCTGAGGGTCCTGCTTGAGTTGGACTATGAGCTCTGGGAGTTCCAGAGGGGCTTGGGGATAACTTCTTGGAGCTATAAGCACATACGAGGCTAGGCTTGCCGAACCTTGTTGTGTTTCTGCCCCATCGTTATGATATTGAGTTGGTTCGCCTCTCTTTGATTTGTGCCCCGCACGCATCCTACCCATGGACTTTCGGACTCATGGGAAGTACCTCTGATTTGGCCAATGATGTGGGAAATGTGGATAGAGACCATAGCAAGACCGATGGACGCATCAAAGATTGCTGTACTTTCTATGTCTAGGATGGCACGTGTCCAACACCTTGATCTGGGATCAAGTATGATGAGGTTTTATCCTCTAAACTGACTTTGGGTCAGTAAACTAACTTCGGGTTAGTATGAGACTCTTCTGAGTCCGAGAGAGGTTTTTACCTCTAAGCTGACTTCGGGTCAGCTGTGTGTGATGTCTTTGTGACTCACCTTTTGTTCTGAAATAAAGAGCTAGCAAAGCAATTTACGACGGGATGACGCACGATGTTTGGTTTGGTACATGATGGATGGCACTTGTGGACAGATGGAGTTCTCCCTAATTGAGAGGGAGTTTTAATTTTGGGCAACTAGGTCCAAACTCCATGTTGCACTGCTGATATGACGATGGTCATATTTTTGTTGGATTCCTCTTTCGGAGAGGTTCAAGATTGATCTAAAGATCATCTTGATCGGATGAGCTAAACATTGATTTTGAATTTATTTTCCACATGTGCAAGGTCGGCCAAATTTATCCCACATGCCTATGACATGTGTTGCACACCCTCATTGTTGAATGTAAATTGGAGAGACTTGGAGGTCATTTTCTCATCATCTCATCACACATTCTCTCATTCTGATCTGATTGGGTCGATAGCCTTCGGAGGCCTTTTTCCCCTCACAAGTGTGGAGCGAAGCTGCTATTTTTTGCGCTGATCTGTTTAGGGCTTTCTGTTTCTGCTGCAGCGTTGACCAGCGCTGATCGTGGTCAAGCCTTGGTCGTTTGGCCTCAATCTTTTGCAGAAATTCCGATTTTAGGAGGCCGTACAACTGGGCACTAAAATCGATGAATTCTTGGTTGTTTGACCGAAGTCCTAGCTTGCTGCATTGACTTTTCAAAAGTTGCCTACATTGACTTTTTTGCGCTGTCCCTGGTTTGACTTGCGTTGACTTGTGATGAGCTGTCTTTGAGGGTTGTGGGCGTGATCCAGGTGGATATTGGTGGCCACCCGCCTATTCCACTTGGGGCCCCACCATTGTCTCTTTCAGTTTTTCAGTTTCGGCGCGACTTACTATTTTTAGTAGTTTTTTGGGTCCTAAACTTCCGGAGCTGTTTTGAGGCCCTAAACGACATTTTTTTGTGAAAATCAAGATTAGCTCACATCAAAAGTTTTAGTCCTCGGATAGATCTTTCTAATGAGGTATGGTGTGCGTCGAATGAAGATCGTATGCCAAAGTTACATCCCCGAGAAGTTGAAAGACCAATTTACCCAAACGGGGCCCATAATTTTGACGCTTCATCTCCTAGGGTTAGGGTTTTGAATTTTTAGGGTTTTCCATTGTTTCTAAATAATAAATAAGCCCTCGAGCCTCTTTGTAACACAGTTCAGAGGCCTTTAGCAGCCACATCTCTTCTCAGAGATAAGCTACCAACGCCCTAGCTAGTTTATTTCCATTCTGTCTATAAGCAAATTTCAGTTCTTTGATATTAATGAAATGAAGTGTTATAACTTATTTCCGCTGCATCTTTGTATTTATGGTTATATGTGTATTCTGTTGCGTTCCTGCATAAATCCGGATCAGTGGTATCAGAGCAGTCTACTTTTTCTCGATCCTTCTTTGCATGTCCCCAACGAGGTCAGGGTATAAGGAGTTAGGGCTCGATCTGGTGGAACCTTTGCAAGATCAGCGTCGCAAACCCTGATGGCCGCCCATGGGGGACGAAAAGAAAGATGAGGGAGTAGGAGATTCTATCAAAATATTGCTCGAGGAAGCCCTCGAAAAACAGAGGAACGCGATAATGGATAACTTTGCCCAGATCCTTCAACGACTGCCCACCGCCAACGCATTTGCATCCAACAGCGACTCTGGAGGCACGACTCCCTTTAAGGTACAAGTAAACTTTGACATTCCCATATTTGAGGGTGAAATAGATGCAGATGCCGTACATAGATGGTTGATTCTATTAGAAGTATATTTCTTGGTTCATGACTTGTTTGACCGGGAGAAGATTATTTTTGCACTCCTCAAAGCTACCCCCATGTCAAGGACTGGTGGGAAACCAACTGTGAGAAAAAGGACGAGATAGAGCCCTCTCTGTTTTAGTTGTACCCACTTGGAATTGTTTCCGAGACGACATCAAGGAATAGTACTATCCCGTGGGGAGCTATGAGGACAAGTACATACAATGGACCACGCTGCAGCAACAAAGGGATCAAGATGTGCATGAGCTGAAGACTCTGTTCCATACCCTGCGCACAAAGTTGGGTATCAAAGATTCGGATAAACATTTGGTGCTAAAGTATTGCAGTTGTCTGCACAGATACAATCAGGAGGAAATGGAGTTCCTCGACATCTCCTCGCTTGGTATGGCATACTGGTATGCTACTAAGATTGAGCAGAAATTCAAACAGAAGAAGCGATACTTTGGATCTGCGAATCAAAGGCAAGGGAAAGGTGCCCCCAAACCGCAGAACAAAGGACAAAGCCAAGTTATGGCGGCCCAAGACAACGTGTCAAAGCCACAAGCAAAGAACAACACCATGAAGCCAAAGAAGGACACGGGAAAGTGGTGTGAGTTCCACTTACAACACAAGTGAGTGTCAGGCCAAGCAGTCGTTGGTGGCCGAGATGAGGGCTTCTGAGTCAGATGCATGCGCCGACTCTGAATCAGAACTTGACAAGGGGAATGACAAAGGGAAACAGATTATTGATGCAGAGTCCAACGCCATTGTTGCCACTGCAAAGATCCAGAAGGAGGAACCAGAAGATTCAGAGGAGGAGCGTCTCATCCACTCCCAGATGTGGGTAAAGGGTTCCTCGCTATAGTTCATTGTCGCCAATGGGAGCCAAAAGAGCCTCATTTCAGCAGACGCCGTGAAGTGGTTGGGCTTGTCGACCACAACACACCCACAACCATACACCATCGGGTGGCTTCACCAAGGACGATATCTCCACATGAGCCAACAGTGCCGCCTTCCCTAGAGCATCAAGCCCTTCATGGATGAGGTATTATGTGACATTGCTCCTCTTGATGTTTCTGATGTATTATTAGGCCAACCATACTTGTGGAAGCGACATGCTGTGTATGAGTCCCAGCCTCGCGCTGTTATTGTCATTTTGGGAAATAAGCTGTACAGGATACCAGAGATACCACCGCTTGTCGCTATCTCTTTGGTTACTGCAAAACAATGAGTAAGCTCATTTCCCAAACCAGGAAATTTGTGTTGGAAATATTGTCATTGATGGCAAAGGAGTAGCACCTGAAACAACAACAAGGCAAAAGAGAAGCAAGGAGCAGCATTAGACAAGAAACAGAGGCAGCAAAGGCAGCAAAGACAGACAAGTTGCAGAGGAAGCAAAGGCAGCGAATTGAAGCAGAGAGCTATTCAAGGTGCATAACAGTGAGGGTAGAAGTAGGACAGTGGACAAACAGAGTTTATGTTTGTAAACCTACGGACATTTTTAGAAGGGCCATCGAACTAGAACTATGCAATATGGTGTATATACAGTCAATTGGGTTTGAAGTCACAATTTGAGACTTCATCATATAGAGGTTTCACATAAAGAAAAGAAGAGGAGCATTTAGAGGTTAAAGCTATGCAAGCTGCTTGATTTTGAATTGTGTCATTATAGAAATGATTCGGTGTGAACGAAGGAGTTAAATGATTGAAGACACTTATTTGTGTTCAACTTCAAGGGAAAATCTATGAAGGAATCCCAGTTTGAAAGGGTAAATTGTAGTTTGGAATTGCCATGGTTATGAAGAATTCCTTTTAAGGATGGAAACCTGTTCGCGGTTGAAAACGAGTTAAGAGATCAAGGTAGTGCCGAAAAGGAGAAGTGATGGCGCAGAGCAATGCATTATTGTATATAGAAAGGACTGTGAATATCTAATGCGATGAACATTGAAGGCAGAACCATGAAGGGAAGGAGCGGAACCGGCAACAAATTGTAATGGTGGTTTCGGAAATACAAACCGGTTGTTTCGCATTAGTTTAAAATGGTAAGCGGAATTGAAGAAAAAAATGCGATAAGGGTCCGTGTATGACACGTGTCCTGAGGTGGTATTCAATTACCACCCATTTCGCAAAATATTTTGGTATTAAAGCTCTGCGGTGGAAAAAATGCGATTGTCGTTAGATGTGGACCGATGGAGATCCAGCGGTGGACGTGCATCTATTTGCTTGAGACTTAATGAATGGGTATAGTTGCTGTGGGACCCAAGCGAATTTATATATTTGCTGGTGTCTTAATGTGAAGTCAAAGGGTTATTGTAATTGTTATGGCATTTAGGACCATCATCGTGGAGGACATAATATGTGTTAAAACATTATGTTTGATGTGAACTGCGAGTATATATTGGATGTGAAATAATAAAGCCGGGAGCGTATATTTGTTGATATGCTGTAGACCATGATGTAATGGGGTTAATAATGAAACAGAATTGGAGCATTAATAAGCAAAGGCGGTTTTGATGAGTCTAACCAGTAGTTTCGCGCGACCTCAAAAGTGGTAGGCAGAATTCCTCAAAAAAACGCGATATACGCCAACAAGTGACGCGTGTCCATAAGTGGTATTCAATTACCACTTTTATCGCGTAATTTTTGAAGATTAAACCCCGTGCAGTTAAATTGCGCGATTATCGTTGGATGGGCGCGTAATTGAGTTTTGGAGCACGAGAGCAGATTGACTCTCGGATCTCAAGCAAAGTCGCAAGGTGATTAATGAAAAAGGTATATGTGGGCCCTAAAGAGTAAACGTTGATGTCAGAGTTTTAATATGGGTCGGCATTTGGGTTTTAATCCAAAGTCAAGATTAATATATGCCAGAACTAATATACAATATAAATTGATATGTGGTTGAATTGTATGCGTTAAATCTTGATGAATGTTTGATATGGGGTGAATAAAGTTGTGGGACCCAAACAAATCTTAATGTATGCTGGGTCTTCATATAAAGTCCAAGGTTTATTGAATGCTTCTTAACATTTGATTGGGGAGTATATATCTATGTTGATATATATATTATGGTTGATGATAAAGTCGAACCATGTATAAATGAAATTGTATGTTGGGCGTATTATTGTTATATGCAAAAGATAAGCTTTGGGCTTATGATATATTGAGTTTTGTTTAAAGCTCGAATGATGGTTTAAAACCCATGAGGCGAAGGCGAGTTTATATATTCAGGTATGAGGTGGAATATTGTTTCACATATTCTTGAGATGGATTAAAGAAGTGGTCTTGACCTTAGAGTTAAGAATTGAAGTATAAAGTTCCGCATGCAGAGTTTATGATATTGCCATATTGTGAATTTATTTGGGCAGGAATTTGCATGCATTTTTATATGTAGGAGACTTTAAAATTATTTGGGGCTAAAACTTGTAAAGCAGTTATATATGCAGCAGATACACAATTGTAGTGAACAAAGATTGCAGGTTTGAAGAGGTGTGCAGTGAAGGTATTCAGATTTGCAGAATCTGAATTTGAAATGCACAGGAATGAAAATGTGGGTTTGTTACACTACAGCAGCAGAAAATACAAGCACACAGTGAACCAAGAACTGAAAGGGTTGAATGAGATATATCAGATGCAAATGTAAATGTAAATGTTTTAATTGATTTTATATTGTTTGTGATGCAAAGGCAAGTCTCCGGAGGTAAGGAAATATCCCAATGTAATATTGAAATGTATACATATTGTTATATTTTTCTGAATATGCTAGGAAAGAAATGAGAAGGGGGAAGTCAAAGAGTCATGGCTATTCACTTCGAATTCCTTGTGGAATACAAACAGTCATGAGGTGAACCCTATAAATGATATCACATAGATATGCATAAAGAGGTTAGAGAATGGAGAAATGAGGCAGTGAGGGTAAGAAGAAGGAGGAGCAGATAGAGAAGTTGTGAAGATTCAGAGAAGATATAAAGCAGATATGAAAGCTGGTGGACAACAGTGAAGAAGGAACAGAACAGAGCTGATATCCAGGTAAGTCAACCTATGATTTTATTGTAATGTGAGGAAGTTGGTGCTTCCATATCAAGTTGTAGCTTGATAGATCTCAGTTGTAGCTGGCTGAGGTAGGAGCCTCCTGTAGGTTGTAGCCTGCAGAAAATAGATGGGAGTTGGAGCTTCCTTGCAAGTTGTAACTTGCAGAATTGAGGTAGGAGCCTCTTGTAGGTTGGAGCCTCTAGAAAATCAGTGGTGAGAGGGAGTTGGAGCTTGCCTTTGCATCACAACAATAATAAGATGTGGTTTTCTCCCTTATGGGTTTCCACTTATATCTGGTGTCTATGTACATGATGATTATGTGTTGATACTCTGTATTTAATCTGCTTAATACTTGCTGCTCACTATTTAAGATTGTGGTTTCACTGTACATTAAGTTAATCATGAAATGAAGATGTATATAAGTGTAAATGAAAGTCTTTCAAGACCATGAATTCATTAAACTGATTCACCCCCCCCCTCTCAGTTTCACAAAGGATTCAACAATTTGTTTTCCCGATGATCTGCCCCCAGGGCAAGAAGAAGACTGAGGCCACGACTTCCAGACAAGGCTCCTCTACACGAGAACAACAAATGGACAAGGTTATGGAGGAGTACGGGGACATCTTCACCTCACCCATAGGGGTTCCTCTGCATTGTCAAGTCAAGCACCCCATTGATCTGACCCCAGGTGCGCTGTTACCCAATGGACTGATATATTGGTGCTCTGTTATGGAGAACGATGAAATCAAGAGGTAGATTCAGGAGCTGCCACAGAAAGGTCACATTCGGCCAAGTTCATCACCCCGTGGAAGCTCGATCGTGTTGGTATAGAAGAAAGATGGGACTTGGAGACTCTGTATTGACTATTGGGCATTGAACAAGATCACTGTCTGGACCTGATCCCACTTATTGATGACCTTGTGGACCAACTCAAAGGGGAGAAATATTTCAACAAGATCGACTTGAATTCTGGGTATCACCAGATACCAATCGAACCCTCCGATGTGTGGAAGACTGCCTTCAATGCCAAGGAGGGCCTTTTCAAATGGATGGTCATGCCTTTCGGGTTGATGAATGCTCCCGCAACCTTCATGAGTTTGATGGACGACATCTTGTAGCGATTCACTAACTCATTTGTAGTGGTGTACTTGGATGACATTCTGATTTTCAGCCAGACTTTGGAAGAGCACCTCCACCACATCCGACAAGTCCTCCAAACACTGCGACAACACAAGTTGTGTGCCAATTTGGAGAAGTGCACTTTTGACATGACCTAGGTTCAATATTTGGGATACATTATTGATGAAAGGGGGGTGCATGTGGATCCAACCAAGATCCAAGTCATTCGGGATTGGCTAGCCCCAACCACTCTAACAGAGCTTCTCAGTTTTCTGGGTCTTGCTAATTTCTACTGCAGCTTCGTGTTGGGATTCTCTCATATCACTTAGCCCTTGAGTCAAGTCACAAAGGGAGGAGCGGAAGAAAAATTCTTTTGGTTGGAATCTCAACAGAAGGTGTTCATAGCATTGAAAGATCGCCTTTGTTTTGCTCCAGTGTTCACGTTACCAGACTTGCAACAACCATTTGAGATTGAGACAGATGCCTCTGACTATGCTATTGGGGCAGTTCTTACACAACAGGGGCATCCGGTGGCATATCACAGTGAGACATTGTCCGACACAGTTCGCAAGTATCCCACTTATGACAAAGAAATGTATTCCATTGTGCAGGCTTGTCAATAATGGAAGCATTACATTTTTGGAAAGGAAACAATCATCCACACAGACCACCGGCCCCTGCAGTTTATACAGACACAAGGGAAGTTGCAGAACGATCGCCATCAGAAGTGGTCCACATATCTGCAACAGTGTCATTTGAACATCAAGTACAAGAAGGGTAGCACCAATAATGTTGTAGACTGCCTCAGCCGACCACCGATCATGGCGCTAACCACCGTTCTCAACTCTTGTGGGCACGAGACTTCTGATTGGTTGCTTCTCTATGAGGGCGATCCAGAATTCGGCCACACATACAAGGCACTCTTGGGGGGTATGCAAGTTCCAAAATTTCACCTCCAAGATGCACTGTTATGTCACCTGGCACACCTCTGTGTTCCTTCAAGCGAGCGTGCCAAGATGATATGGGAAGCACACTACAATCGAGTCACTGGTCATTTCGAGGTCAAGAAAACAGTGGGAGTACTGTAGAAGTATTTCTATTGGCCAAACCTTCGACAGGATGTCGGGAAGTACATCAGATCCTGCATTGCTTGCGCCATTGCCAAACCAACCATCAAGAAGCAAGACCTCTATACTCCGTTACCCACCCCTAGTCGACTTTGGGAATCCATCTCCATGGATTACCTGTTGGGCCTTCCTTCTACTAAGCATGGAAACGATTGTGTTTTCGTGGTCGTCGACAGATTCTCGAAGATGGCAATTATGGCGGCCTGCAAGAAGAATATCACAGCAGAAGCCACTGCTAAACTTTTCTTTGAACGAGTGTGGGTGCACTTTGGGATCCCACAGTCTATCATATCAGATCAGGACAGCAGGTTCCTCAGCATATTTTGGTCCAACCTTTGGTCAATGCTGGACACCAAGCTCACCAAGTCCACAACTTTCCATCCCCAAATTGATGGCCAAACAGAGGTCGTCAACAGGATGATTGTACACATTCTGCGCATGTACAATTCAAACCATCCACGCACAAGGGATGAGAGCCTCCCCTATGTACAACACAATTATAACTGGGCTCTCCACAACACAATTGGCCATAGCCCCTTTCAGGTGGGCTTGGGATTCTAGCCACTATGTCCCATTGAAGTAGCCATGCCATTTGCAGCTACTCAGGCCGATTTGGCTCATGTCCAGTCTGAAGCTGACAAAGTGAACAACTTCATCGAGCGCATTCAGCACATTCGCTAACAGGTTCATGACATATTGGACAGAGCCAATGCTAAGTACAAGCAACGACATGATCAACATCGGGTGCCACACAACTTTTAGATGGGCGACAAAGTGTGCTACATTTTCAGAAGGAGCGCCTCACTGGACCCCACCGCAAGCTTTGCCCTCTCTGATATGGGCCGTACACCATCACCAAGGCTGTAGGGAACAATGGCTTCAAGCTCAGTATTCCACCATTCCTTGGTCTGCACCCAGTATTCAATGTGGACCGCCTTCGTCCCTACTTCCCATCTCTACTGGACATTGACATTGCAGAACAACTCACACCAACAGAGTTAAACCAAGACTTCATGGAACAGGCCACCACAGATTGTATCATGGACATGCAAATCAAGAACACTCACCAACAGAAGATCCAACTGTATCGGGTTGTCAAAGTTGGCCAACTCCTGCACCAAGGCAAGTGGTTCACCAGGGATCAAGTTCAACAGAAGTTTCCTCATCTCATGGAGGAACTCAATGTAATGGGGACCATTGATTCCTAAGGTGGGAGGAATGATTCAGGTGGATATTGGTGGCCATGCGCCTATTCCACTTGGGGACCCACCATTGTCTCCTTCAGTTTTTCAATTTCGGCACGACTTACTATTTTTAGCAGTTTTTCGGGTCCTAAACTTCCGGAGCCGTTTTTGAGGCCCTAAATGACTTTTTTTTGGGAAAAACGAGAGCAACATGGGTCCATGGTCCATGGACCCATGTTGCTCACATCAAAAGTTGTAGTCCTCAAATAGATCTTTCTAACGAGGTATGGTGCGCGTCAAATGAAGATCATATGCGAAAGTTACGTCCCCAGGAAGTTGAAACACCAATTTACCCAAACGGGGCCCATAGTTTTGGCTCTTCATCTCATAGGGTTAGGGTTTTGGATGTTTAGGGTTTTCCATTGTTTCTAAATAATAAATAGGCCCTCAAGCCTCATTGTAACACAGTTCAGAGGCCTGTAGTCGCTACATCTCTTCTCAGAGATAAGCTACTAGCGCCCTAGCTAGTTTCTTTCCATTCTGTCTGTAAGAAAATTTCAGTTATTTGATATTAATGAAATGAAGTGTTATTTCCGCTGCATCTTTGTATTTATGGTTATATGTGTATTTTGTTGTGTTCCTGCATAAATCCGGATCAGGGTGTGACAGATGAAAGTGCTGGCTGACCAAGAAAGACTTTGCTGGTTGAAGCATCCTGCTGACTGTCGTAACGCAACACTCTCATATCTTTGCTGGACATAAGGAATTGTAAATCTGATCTATATTTGGCTTGTCTTCTATTGATCTATTATTGTGTTCTATCAACGTTTTACTTTCAAGTTTATATGACTGCTATTTTGTATTGGGCCTAAGAAAGATTGAAGTAAAAGTGCATCAAGCATAAAACACCATTGTTATCTAAGTTTAACAAGATTCCAATTGACGAATACCAAGACCAAGACCCTTGACCTATTTGCCACTCCAGGACCAAGTCACAAGATCTCTTTACTCCTCTTCCATGCTCAAATCAATACTTGGTCAAACTGGCGTCAAGCAAGGTTAACTTTAGCTACTTGAACTTCTAAGTTTTCGGCCTTCTACCACATTCCTACAATTCTTGGTCCAACAGTACTTCTGCAATTCCCTTGTGTGGCCTGATTTGAGACAACTTGGAGACCCTTCCTTCTTCGCTTGACTTGGAGATTCCTCCTTGAGGCTTCGACTAGCAAGATTCAAGAATGATGCTTGACAACTTCCTTAAAGACTTCTCTAGAAACTGTTATATCCTTACTTCGGAACCCTGTTTTTGTGTCACACCTGTAAGAAGAAATTACCCAAAATAGATTTGAACCTCCTCTCTCTTCTTGCCTTTCACTTCGCTGGTTATGAGACTGCTCTTCTTGACCCTTCACACTTCCCTTTATCTCAGACCTTGACCGAAATATATCTTTGAAATTCTATCTCTGAAATAGGGCCGAGCTGCCCTATTTATAGTTGTTGCCCATGCTTAATTAGCCAACATGGCATGTGGTGAACCAATGTGTCTTTTTATGAAAATATTATTATCCTTTGAAGCCGACTTGTAGGAGGATACTTTGCTTGGTCTTGGAGGGCTATTTATACTAAGTTATTTAATGACTTATACAAAATGTAACATGCCCAAGAAGGGTCCTTCATACATGACGTCGACTCATTTTGACTTTATGACCAAATTTAAGGACTCATAATGGGAGTCATACTAAAAATAAAATTCGTTGCTCATGAAACCCAAGAGGCAAGCATTACAATAATAATTTTATTTTTCTTCTTTGCATCAATTACATAAAATCACAATTACACATGTCCTTATGAAGACCAAACCTAGTTACATTTTTCAACACTTGGAACCACTTCCCATACATCATTATGAATGATGGATTCATATTCTTCAGCCATTGCATCTTTCCACACTTGGGCTTTATAACTTTTTTAAAAGTGCACGGTTCAGCGTGAATAATGTTGCTCATGGCTGCAACATATCATTGGAACCGAAATGGTTTCTTGCTTTCTTTGAAAGTTCCTCTGGGGGCAACATGTTTATCAACATCTTGAAGAGTGTCACGAAGCCATAAAGGTCTCCTTTTAGAAGGAGGATCCAAAGGATCCGTGAGCTCCATTCGTTCATTAGCAAGATCAATTTTAGCTTCAGGATCTTCTTGTATTTCAAATACATCATCTTGACTATCAACATTAGCAAGAGTAAGAGGAGTGTCTCTTGCTTTTCCAAGAGCTGCATCTTCATCAAATGTTACATCCCTGCTAAATTCTATATTTCTTTGACCAGGTACGTATATAATGTAAGCTTTAGAATTCTCACGATAACCAACAAACATACCTTTCTTACCTGAAGCTTCCAACTTGTTCCTTTTCTCTTTTGGGACATGAAAATAGACAGGACAACCAAAGATCCTCAGGTGCCCAAATTTGGGCTTCTCGCTAGTGAAGATTTCTTTAGGAGTCTTGTTGTTTAGGGCAGGTGAGTAGATCTATTTTGGACATAGACAACTATGTTCACAACTTCTCCCCATAGAAACTTTGGAAATTTCTGATCATGCAACATAGCTTTGACCACTTACATGATAGTTCTATTCTTTCTCACAACCACACTATTTTGACTTGGGTTATATGGTACAACGGTCTCTTTTTTGATTTCAGCTTCTTTGTAGAAGTCAATGAAATCACTGGAAGTGAACTCACCTCCATTGTTAGATCTGAAAATTTTGATCCGCTTTCCAATTTGTTTTTCTACTAGAGCTTCGTAATATTTGAGCATGTTAAAAGCTTTAATAAAATAATTCTATGTTTTGCAAGAAAAATCATCCACAAAGATAATATAATACAAGTAACCACCAAGAGAAGTTACAGGCATTGGTCCACATAAATCAGAATGTATAAGATGCAATACCTGACTAGTTCTACTTTTGCTTGAAAGAAATGGTCACTTTACTTGCTTTCTGCTTGCGCATCTTTGGCAAACACCATCATGATCAAATCTGATTTTCGGCATTTTAGAAACCATCTTTCTCACATGAGGTAATGTTTTGTAGTGCAAGTGAGCGAACCTTTGGTGCCAAAGTTCACTTTGATGATTGATGTCATGGATTAGTGCATGAATAGGTCTTCCATTGATTTTGTATAGAGATTCACATGTAGATACCAGAGTGAGGGCATCTCTCATGTTGGATCTCGATGGCCAGGTGAGAACTTTACCATATCTTCTAAAGCTGATATGGACACAAGATTCTTCTTTAATCCAGGTACATATAAAATTTCTTAAAGAGTCAAAGTTTTACCTTGATCCAGATGGAAAGAAACATAACCATATTTTTTTATGGGATATGTAGTGTTATCTCCAAGAATGATCTTCAAATCTGTTTCCCTCTCAACTATTGAAATTTGTAATGAGTTTTATTCTTCATAATATGTTATGTGCTCTTGATTTTATATATGTAATATAAAAGGGAAAAGAAAAATTATTGTTATTTTATAGCATGGGTTTCATGCTCAAGGTCAATTTATTTTTTTAGGTCAAAGCACCCATTGAGTGCTTCTAGGGTGTGTGATCATTGTATAAGGTCAAAAGAGTCATTGCCATATGTAATAGACCCTATTGGGTATCTTGTAATAAGTCAAAAGAATTTATTTGAGTCAAAGTTATGTCAAAATATCCCTCCAACACCAAGTCGGCCTAGCAAACATCAAGTCAGCCTGTAGAAGACAAGTCGACCTTGTCTAGGGCTATTTGTCCTCCTTGAAACCTATTTATAAGAAACATTCGACCTCATTTGGAAGAGACAATCAAGTAAGTTTGATCATAAGAATAAAAGGCTTTGTCTAGGGCTATTTGTCCTCCTTGAAACCTATTTATAAGAAACATTCGACCTCATTTGGAAGAGACAATCAAGTAAGTTTGATCATAAGAATAAAAGGTCTAAAAGCAAGCAAGGTCAAGAAAAAAGGCTAGAAGACAACAAATCTGAAGTTTTTGGGTCAATTTCTCTCACACATATGAAGAGGAAGCTAGGGTTTTTGCAGCGATGAAGGATAAAATTTCAGATCTCTAAAGAAGGCCGGCATCTGTGATCAAAAGGAAAGACACATCATTCATTTGTCTGAGAAACATGAAGTAAGCCAAGCGCAAAAGAAAGGAGGCCTAAATTAGCCTCTATCACCCACACGTGCAAAGTTGCAAAATATTCTAGAAGGTCGAAGTTGTTGGGGTCGAAATTGCAGAAGTTCTTGGGGTCAAAGTTGCAATAGTTGTTGGAGGGTCGAAATTTATTGCTGGAAGTTGTTTAAGGAAAGCTCATCAAGAAGGAAGGTTGACTTGGTCTTGGAGGGGTCTCAGTCTTGGGTCTAAAGGTCTTGGAATTCGTCATTTGAAGTTTCTATAAGAAGAGAATAATTTCTTGTGGGTTTTCCTCTCTAGGAGAGGTTTTGGCCCTGGCTAGCAACCTATATCTTGTGTCCTCTTTGTTCTATTGATTTTCATGTGTTTGGTCGCTGTTTGATGATTAGAACACTATAATAACAACATAAGAAGAAGCTAACAATCATAAGAACTACAAGTTGAAGTATAAGAATATCACAAGTAGTTGTCAAAGTAAAGTGAGAAATCATCCCTCATTTAGCTGCCCTAGATTTCTCAACATGGTTTCAGAGCTAAGGTGACAAGGAAAGGAAACTAGAAGATCACTCAATTGAAATAGGATACATAAGGGCCAAATATAAGGGGAAGAGCATCAAGGGGAACTAGTCATCACTTCACAAAGACTCTATCATCTTGAAGGAAGAACTTTTGGAATAAGAAAAGGAGACCTCAATGACCTTACTTCCATCTTAAAGAAAGGACTCTACACATTTGAAGCATTCTGGGAAGGCCTCCACATTCTACATCATCATCCAAAGGAAGCAAGAAGAGCAGTTCATCATCATCAAAGGAATAAAAAATGATCTCCCTCACATTGAAGAAAAGAGCACATCTCAAGCATCTTTGAAGGAAGAAGAACATCTCTCCTTATCTTAAAGAAGAAGCATTGTCATTTTGAAGATGGAAGGTCATCCCTCATCATAAAGCTCACTAAAAGACATTATCATCAAGGAGGCGTCTAGTGGAAGACATCATCATCAAGAAGGCATTTTCATTTGTCAAGTAAGTACTTTATATTTGTGTGTCAATCTACAAATCAAATGACTACTTTTTGCAAGGAAAACAATAAATGTGCTGGGACATCAAACTACCTTGCATGGAAGAAGAGAATAGATTTGTTTCTCACAAAAAAATGAAGATTTTTGATTATGTCAAGGGCTCCATCACAAAGCCTTTTCAAGAACAATCTCAAGCATTATCAAAATATATGAAAGGAGAAATAAGGGCTCAAAGAATCCTCACTGAATCTATCAAGGATTCTCTCATTCCCTTTGTAGCAAAATTGAAGACATCAAAAGAGATCTATGACAAATTGTTAGAGCTATACTTTGTAAGTTTAGTTGGGGAAATAATATCCTTAAGAACCGAATTATACAAAATGAAAGTATCAAAATAAGGGTAGCTTCATATCTCGTGAAGCTATCTCAAATTAGAGATCAACTATAAGAGTTAGGAGAAACAATGTCGGATCCAGATATGACCACTTGTGTACTCAATGCACTGCCAAATGATTAGGGCAAATTTGTATCAAGCATCTATGGAAAGAAGGAAGCTACTCTATTCAATGATCTATGGACATTATGTAAGACCAAATTAAAAGCAAAGAATGATGTTGGATCAAATGAGCAGACACAGCATTCACAACTATGACAAGGAAGAAATGAAAGTTTGGAAGATTTGAGCCTCGAAAGAAACTTCAAAAGAAAATTGACATGTCTAAGATTCAGTGTTATGAATGTAATGAATATGGACACTTCAAGGGAATTGTCCTAAACTCTAGTAGGCCTTCACAATAGATTAGGAATTTTACTAAAATTAACCATGGTCCTTGCATCACACATTGATAGATCTTGCATTCATTCATCTAGCATTGTCTTTCAATTGGTTATTATAATTGGAGTTTTGGGCTATTTCATTCACTTGCAAGCTTTACTTTATACTATTGCACTTGTCTATTATCTATATAATTTTCCATTGGAAGTACAAGCCTTCTTTTCTTGCAAGTTATATCTAAATTCTTGTGGCTCATATTTTCAGTTATTTATAATCTCTTGGTTTCTTGTGCTAACATTTGCCCTGCAACACTGCCTATCTTGTAACTTGAAGATTATCTTTGTGCAAGTATTACAATTTGTATTCGAGCATTGTTATTTAAGGCACTAGTCTCTATCTATTTATCTTGCTATTGCAATATTGAATCTAATTGGAATCCATATTATTAACATAAACATTGCTCATTAATAATTTCACTTGCTAATTAACCTTAAATCAAGTTATCTAGAGAGGTGATTGCCTTGCCCTTAGTCTCCTAGAATTGTTGTTTCAAGAAGTTTTCTGTCCTTTATGGACTCCCCCCTTAGCTTAAGGACTCCCCCCTTAGCTTTCCTAGGAGAGAGCTTAAACAAAGTGAGTAGGGAATAGGTGACAACCCCTGCTATGAGTGTTGCGCCATAAAGATTATACCTTTTGGGGTTCGAAACCTTTCCCACATTTAGGTGTACATCTTAGGCGACAACAAGGACCATAGAGTTTCGATTGGATTCTGAGAGTTCAATGGAGGTGAGTGAGGTAATGTATGTACTTGGGTTCAAGAAGAATTTACTCTCAGTATCGACTATGGAGGACAAGGGTTTTCAGGTTAACTTTACAGGTGGGCAGGTAGTTGTCAGGCTGAAGGGATTTGGCCATAGCTTGAGGAAAGTGATTGGAGGGAGAGAAGGTAACTTGCAATTGTTGATAGGGCAACCAATTCGAGTCTTAATGCATGATAGTGGCAACCTATGTGAGTTGTGGCATAGGAGGATGAGTCACTTGCACTACAGAGCTTTACCATTGTTGCGACAAATGTTAACTAGTCTTTCAGAGTTTACTGTAGAGCAATATGGAGTGTGAAAGGGATGTGCACTTGGAAAGTACTCTAAGGCTGCTTTTCCAAGCAATGAGAGTAGGTCCAAGGGTCTGTTGGATCTGATACATTTAGATGTGTGTGGTCCTATGTTAGTGGAGTCTGTGATGAGGTATTGCTATTTTGTGATATTCATAGACGACTTCTCTAGGAGGACTTGGATATACTTCTTGAAGACCATGGATGAGTTCTTCAGTCAGTTCAAGAGTTTAAGGCTCTTGTGCAAAACTAGACACAGAGGAAAATCAAGATCTTGAGGTCGGATAATGGGGGCAAGTATATGTCCAACTACTTCAAAAATTTCTGCAAGGAGGTAGGGATTAAGAAGGAGCCAATAATGCAATATAATTTGCAACAAAATGGAGTTGTAGAGAGGAAAAGCAGGGCCATCATTGAGGCAACTAAGGTTATGATCCATGATCTGGATTTCCTTTTGTGGGCATAGGTGTGCAACACAACTGTCTATTTGCAGAACAAGACTCCTCCCAAGATGTTGAAGGAAAAGACTCTTGGGGAGACTTTTAAAGGTGTGAAACTGCAACTGAGCCACTTTCGCATCTTCTGTATGTTGAGAAATAAATGTAGTTGTAGATTAGGGTTGATCCTCTTACTTGATAATTACTTGTGAGAATTTGTTGGCCTTTTATTACTTTCTTATATCTTCTTAATCAAGCATTTACCAAAACATAAAATGCATGAAGATCACAAGAACAAAGAACACAAGATATAGGCTCCAAGCTAGGGAAAAAACTCTCCAAGGGGAAATCCAAGTAAAATTCTTCTTTTCTTATAGAATCAGATCAAAGTGAGATATCCAAGACCTAAAGACCAAGACCAAGGCCTCCTTAAGTACCAAGTGAACCCTCTAACAAAACTTTCCTTGGCCTTCACACTTCTTTTCTCCTTCTCTTTCTCAGAGTTCAAACTTGTTTGTCAAGTGTGCAAATGAGGACGATGTCTCTTCCTTTATATACCATTTAAGTGGCCGAATTGGGCCTCTTCTAGGCCGACTTCTTCTTGGCAGGGCCAACTTGGTCATGGGGGTCAAAAAGGCTTTTCTAGACTCAATAATAAATATTTTTCTTTTGTTACAATTGTCTAAATGGGACTTAGACACATGATAAAATATTTTTCTTGTCTTAGATAAACCCTAGAAGCATGAAGAACATGCTTGACTAGAAAAACAATAATAATAATAATTTTTTTTCTTTTGCTTTTTCATGAAATATACATTGATGCAAGTACAAATACAATTATGAAGCTTGAACCTAGTTACATTTTCCAACACTCCCTCTTAACTAGGGAGGTATTCATAATTTCACAAGAAGTTATGAGGATACTCAAATTGAAATATTCTCATAAGAAGAGTCGGATTGATAAGCCATCTTGTAAGCATCAACATCATATCCAACATTTTCAATCACAAAAATAGCAAGGCCTTGACTAACAAGCTCTAACTCTTCACTAGATTAGAGCATAATGCTGGGAGGCTTACACATGGACACCATCACCACAACCTCTCAAGGCACATACCCCATCTGGATGTTCACCAGGTATGTCCTTTCAAGACTATTCTTCTTTTGGATTCCCAATCTTCAAAGAATATCGGTCCTCTTCGACTATATCTTGGATGCCCTACCCCATCCTCAAAGAGTATCAGACCATGAGACTACTTCTATCTTGGATTTCCAATCCTCAAGAAGTATCGGTCTTAGATGCTTATCCAATCCTCCATTTTCCCTCCTAGTGCCTTCAGTAGACGTACGACTGTTAGTCCTCACCTAGTGCATGACATATGGAGATTACAGTGCCCCATATCACTCCCTCTCAACCAGGGATGGGATATCTACAAGTCCAAGTTTGTATTTCAAGTATTCAAGCTTCTTATTTAAGAAGAGACTAGGTCAAAATATCAATTACCTGTTCGTCTGTGGATATGTAATGTAGCTTCACAACCCCATCCTGCAGCAAGCTTCGAATATAATGATACTTATTATTGATATGCTTTGTCTAGCATGAAAAACTGGGTCCTCAACCAATTTTATACTACTATGATTATCACAATATATGATGTTAGTGTCCAATGGTCCTTCAAACAAATATGATAACAACTTTCTAAGCCAACCAACTTCTCTACCAGCTTCACATGCTGCACTATATTCGGCTTTAGCACTACTTAATGCAGCCGAGTCTTGATTTTTGCTCATCCATGAGATCATAGAAGATCCCAAGTTAAAACATCCACCAATAGTGCTTCTTCCATCTCTCTCACTGCCACCCCAATCAGAGTTTGTATAGCCCAACAACTATATCTCATTACCAACATATCTCAGGAAATGATGTATTGCCCCATGAAGATATCTCAAAATATGTTTAGCTACTATCCAATGATCATGCCTTGGCTCCATTTGGAATTGACCAAGGACATTTACTGCAAAACATATGTTAGGCCGAGTGTTCACAAGATACATCAAGGAGCCAATCAACTGTTGGTAGCATGTAGGAATAACAAGGCTTGATTATGAACTCCTCAACTTTTTAAAGTTAGTGATCATAGGAGTTGTCACTGGTTTACAGTCCATCATGCCAAACTTCTGCAATATCTTGATCACATATTTCTCTTAACTAAGATAGATTTCACCAGGTTTCTGCCATACTTCTAATCCCAAGTAGTAGTGCATAAGCCCAAGATCCTTCATGTCAAATTTAGCTGCTAACTGCTTCTTGCATTCTTGAATACTATGCTCTACACTTGTAACTAGTAAATGATCCACAAGTAATAGTATGATCACAGGTTCATTCTTGACCACCTTGATGTAGAGGTTAGGATTTGCAAAACTCTTGATAAAACCAAGTCTTACAAGATATGCATCCATTCTTGCATACCATGCTCTAGGTGCTTGCTTCAAGCCATATAGAGCCTTCTTCAACTTGCACACATGTGTTTCCTTATCATGGACTTCAAATGCTTGGGGCCGCTCAATGTAAGCTTCTTCATCTATTGTTCCATTCAGAAAAGCTGTCTGAACATCCATTTGATGAATGTTCCATCCCATAGTACCAACTAGAGAGATCATTGATCTAATGGTCGTATATCTAGTTGTAGGAGCAAAGGTTTTTTTAATCAATTCCTTTCTTTTGAGAGAAGCCTCTTGCCACAAAACTTGCCTTATACTTGTCAATGCTCCCATCAACTGCATGTTTGATCTTGTAAACCCTTTTGGGGGTGACAACAAATTTGTCACTAGGTCTAGGAACAATTTCGTAGGCATCATTCTGTTGAGAATTTGGGAGGGCATTTTGTTTAATTCAATTCTCTTACTTGATAACTGCTTGTGTTATACTTGTTATGCTTCTATTACTTAGATCTTGTCTTCATTAGCTTATTATGTTCTTCATCAAGTCAATTATCAAAACACAAGAAATAGAATTTTAGCTCTTCAAGCCAGGGCCAAATCCTCTCCCTCTTGGAGAGGAAAACATGAAAGTAATTTTTCTTCTAGACCTTCAATTAACAAGTACCATGACTTTGACTCGGACCCTTGACACTAATATGCCTCCAAGACCTTGTCACTGCTCTTTCTTTGGCTCCTTATGTTGATCCTCCTTTTCCTGCATTGCACTGTGCCTCTACTAGGGAAGCTCGATCCCTAATCTAGCAGTCCTGATCAAAGTGCTTCTCCTTGTCTTCTCTTCCTTTATTCCAGCCTTGGCTTCCTAGTGTCCTCTTCTCAGCCCTTCTTCCTGCACTGTTTAGGTGTCTCTCAAGCCCAAAGATGGGGCTTACCTTAACGCTGTGGCAATCCTCCTTTATGTTGTAGTTACCCTTAACCTTTTCTGAGATATGCGAGATTATAGACCCAAACCAGAGATGTATTGACTCAGACCCTTGACACCAATATGCCTCCAAGACCTTGTCACTACTCTTTCTTTGGCTCCTTATGTGATCCTCCTTTTCCTGCACTGCACCGCACCTCTACTAGGGAAGCTCGGTCCCTAATCTAGCAGTCCTGATCAAAGTGCTTCTCCTTGTCTTCCCTTCCTTTCTTCCAGCCTCGGCTTTCTAGTGTCCTCTTCTCGGTCCTTCTTCCTTCACTGTTTAGGTGTCTCTCAAGCCCAAAGATCGGGCTTACCTTAACACTGTGGTAACCCTCCTTTATGCTGTAGTTACCCTTAACCTTTTCTGAGATATGCGAGAGTATAGACCCAAACCAAAGATGTTGGTTTTTGTAGCATCGAAAAGTTTTCCAAGTCTCAAAATTTGTAAGGAGGCTTGGACATCAGTATTCCAAAGAACCCATAAACCATTTGTGGAAATTCCACTCGGTTTATGTTTTATTAAAATAATTAATTATTTTAATGGAGACCCTAAGTCTAAACTTAGGGAAATTAAATAATTAATGGGTATTAATAAAATAGAGTGTGAATCTTCTAGAGAACGAATTTTCTACTGAAGTCTGCCAGTGTTTTCCTTGTAAAGAATTTCATTGCTGAAGAATAATATATAAACCCTCATTTGCTACACCGATTTTCTCGCATTGGGTTTTTCTGGGGACAATTGTTCAAAAATAAGTGTGTATATGTGATTGATTCTTATGCTAGTACTTCTTACTGTTTTATTCTCTGCATATACTTAAGTGAATGCTGCAGTAGTATTTATTTTGAAAGTTACTGGAAAAACTCTGTAAATAACTTATTGGAAATAATAAGCAGGAGAAATAAATCTATCACTGCAGAAGTATTTTTCAGGATTGAAAATTTCAAAGACACCAATATGCCTCCAAGACCTTGTCATTGCTCTTTCTTTGGCTCCTTATGTTGATCCTCCTTTTCTTGCACTACACTGCACCTCTACTAGGGAAGCTCGGTCCCTAATCTAGTAGTCTTGATCAAGGTGCTTCTCCTTGTCTTCCAGCCTCGACTTTCGAGTGTCCTCTTCTCGGCCCTTCTTCCTGCATTGTTTAGGTGTCTCTCAAGCCCAAATATTGGGCTTACCTTGACGCTGTGGTAACCCTCCTTTATGCTGTAGTTACCCTTAACCTTTTCTGAGATATGCGAGAGTATAGACCCAAACCGAAGATGTATATACTCCAGCACCGAGCTTATATATTTGTGTTAATCTTCCTGTATATATGCGACGTATGGTGACCCAAGACCGAGGCTTGTATTGCCTTTTCTTCACACTTCTTACAGTCTCCTTTACGCATTGTATTCTGCACTACATTCCAGAATAGTCCAAGCTTCTAGACCGAGCCCTTGAACTCTTCCTCGCACACATTGTAGCCTCTTTCTTCGCTCCAACTGCAGACCCTTAACTTGCACTTCTATTGCAGACCTAATTTGAAGTGATAGTGCTACAATGAGGCCGTAGTCCATTCTTATATAGGGGCTGTTTCTCCTATCCTAGGCCAACATGATCTTAGCTGGAAGGCTGACTTGTTAAGGAGGTGTATCTTCCATATTTGAGCTGACTTACAAGGAGCATCTAGACAAGGTCTTGGAGCATACTATTTACATCAATAATTGACCTTCACAAGTGTAACACTTCTTCATGTACATGACTCTTTAATTATATATATTTATGACAAGATGACAAACCCCTAAAGACATCAAGAAGAAGTCTTGGACCCATAATAAAAATCCTTGCTCATGAAACCCATGATGCAAGTATTACAAAAATACATTTTATTATCTTTGGATTCTTCATTGCATAAATTCATAATTACTAGTCATTATGAAGACCAAACCTAGTTACACTTTCCAACACTCCCTCTTAACTGGGAGGTATTCATAATGGTACATGGTCACTTTCAATCTGAAGAATCTCATAAGAAGAATTTGATTGGTAATCCATCTGTTATAGCATCATATTAACTAACATGGTTACAGTGCAAGGCCTTGACTGACAACTCCATCTCTCCACGAGACTGTGAGCTACAATGCTGGCGAGATCAATGATTATAGACACCTTCATCATTGTATCCAAGGTACATACTCCACCTAGGTGTTCACTGAGTATGACCTCTAAGGACTATTCTTATCGGGATAGCTAATCCTCAAAGCATATCCATCCTTCCACGACTACTCTTTCCATAGATGCCCTAATACATCCCAAAAGAGTATCAGATGACAAATGATTACCCAATCTTGCGTTTTGTCTTCCAGGTGAAGACCAGAATGATGTCTCTATTTCTCCCTCTTAACTAGGGAGGACATATTCCACAGAGGAATAAACTTATACAAAGAATGTACCTAAGCTTTCTTTTTGGCTTAGGAATTACGGAGTTTCTTCCAAGTAAGAAACTTATTACCAGGCTCCCCCTTCCGTCGATGTCATGAATTGAGGAGCCTGTAATTTTGGGATCTCTTCATAGGGCACATATCATCCATCACTTTCATCCATGAGTCATGCCTTCTATCAGAAAGTGATCCATCAGTGTTCTCATATGATCTAGCTTCATGTTATGCTGTTTTCTTTCAAACCATATATCTTCCAAGGATCTTTCATCCTGCCATATGGCTATCAACTTGTGGAAGTCATCTACTTCCATTTGGCAGCTCTGCATAAGCTCATTAAATGTTATTCAATTATAAATATGAATACTTAAATCAAAAGTTACCTCAGTGATGATATTTCACCATGACATCCTTCTTGTAGGCATCGACATCCTTCGTATATGTTGACACATCTCCAAAAGATATGTATAGCGATATTCATCTTTTTCGGACTTTTATCAAAGTCTACATATCTTCCCAGGAGATTTTCTAGTCAAGTCTTCTTCCTTGGATGTTGACTGCCTTTTATCATAGTTGCACTTTTTCACGATCTCTTCCTTTTTATTTCTTTCACCACACAATTTTATTTCATTCCCAGGAACTTCCAATGTACAGATCCTTGATAGTATATAATCACCTCATATTCCACATGAGGACATATTATGTTGATTTCATCTGGTGTGGAACATGTTTATTGACAACCTGTGCATCAAAGGAGTTTCTGCTCTCTTTGATCATACTTCTTTTATTTGCAACCATATGACCTGTCTATATAGCATCCAGTGTCAGCGTAGATATATATGTACCTTATTTCCTTTCTTTGAGTCATCCTGCAACAGATTTCCTTGGAGTGAAGAGTTTCATTCCCTTGACTTGCTTCATCAATATATCATCATTTCTAATCCCAGAATTCTCAAGAAAACGTATTGCTTTCTTTCTAACCAGTGAGTCCAAAAAGGACTCCATTAGAAAATATCAACGTCTATTTCCACATTGATTATTGAATGATGACCCTTGATCTAGATGACTACTTCATCAATGTTGTTTTAGTGAGGTTCCCAGGAGTCACTTCTTTCATGGCATAGTTGTTGCATAACTGTATTGCAGACATCCTCCTATCACAAGTGCTCCTTCTTCAATGCTTCTATCATGATGCCATTCCTAATATACAATGTTTCCTAACATACTATTTTATAACCAACAGATACCTCTTAAAGAGGAAGATGATCTCAATCATAGTAGAGATCTTTCTTCTTCTTTCTTAAGCTTCTTTGAATCACGTTCTTCTATTTCTATAGCAACATGGGCTTCCTCCTTTTCCTCTTGTCCTTATATTTGGGACAATCTTTCTTTTAGTGCCCAATTTCATTATATCCATAGCATCACAACTTATCCATTTTTCTCCTTTTCTTCTGAGGACCAAACTTTAGGCTTGATTCTCTTCATTTGATCCTATATCAACTTTAGCTTTTCACCTCGTTTCTTCTATCTTACATAGAGACCATAGATCCTGGAATGGTGTTGCTTCTTTCTTCCCATAGATACTTGAAGTGAAGTTTCCCAATCCCTCTGGTAGAGCATTCAACATCACTATAGTCATTTCTCTATCATACATTTAAGGTTCAAGATCAATTCTTGCAGTTGATCTTGTACTTCATAAAGTATGAAGCTATTCCTTCTCTTGACATCTTCAACTTGCATAGTTCTTATCTCAGAGATATTACTTCTCCTGCAATACTCACCGAGAATAGCTCCACCAATTTTGTCATATATTCTTTTGAAGATTCTAGTTTTGATACATAGGGGATGAGAGCGTCCTTTGTGGATTCTATAAGAATCCTCTGGGCTCTTATGTCTCCCTTCATGTATTTGGCATGACTTCATTGTCCTTTTCTTCCATGCAAGAAATTTTGAAACCCTAACTAGTTTGTTGCTTTCTTTGCAAAAAGACATTTTGATAGATTCATATGAAGTCATAAAGATACTTGAGTAGATGCTTTTCTTCTTCTATCAACGTCCTTGTTGATGATGATGTAGATAACAGCACGAGCTCCCTCTTAGACTTCTTTAAGAGTGGTGTAAAGCGGTAGATCACCTTGGATCCTTGATGATTATGATGATCAAGGATGGCTTGATGATGAATCCAACAATGTTGATTTGATTTTAACACCAAATAGTTATTGATGGTGATGGATTTTATACGATGTCCTTGATCTTCTTGAGATGGCTTTCCAATTTCTGCGACTTGCCTTTTTAGAATCTGAAGATTGACTCTTCAATGTAGATCCTTGACTTTTGCCTTCTTGAAAACTGATCCTTGATCTTCTTGGTACTTGAGTGTCTTCTTTTTAAATAGACCTTTCTAGTACCTTAGCTCTGATACCATGTTGAGAATTTGGGAGGGCATATGTTTAATTCAATTCTCTTACTTGATAACTGCTTGTGTTATACTTGTTATGCTTCTATTACTTAGATATTGTCTTCATTAGCTTATTATATTCTTCATTAAGTCAATTATCAAAACACAAGAGACACAATTTTGGCTCTTCAAGTCGGGGCCAAAACCTCTCCCTCTTGGAGAGGAAAACTCGAAAATAATTCTTCTTCTAGACCTTCAATTGAAAAGTACCATGACCTTGACTGAGACCCTTGACACCAATATGCCTCCAAGACCTTGTCACTGCTCTTTCTTTGGCTCCTTATGTTGATCCTCCTTTTCCTGCACTGCACTGCACCTCTACTAGGGAAGCTCGATCCCTAATCTAGTAGTCCTGATCAAAGTGCTTCTCCTTGTCTTCCCTTCCTTTCTTCCAACCTCGGCTTCCTAGTGTCCTCTTCTCAACCCTTCTCCCTGCACTGTTTAGGTGTCTCTCAAGCCCAAAGATCGAGCTTACCTTAACACTGTGGTAACCCTCCTTTTTGTTGTAGTTACCCTTAAACTTTTATGAGATATGCGAGAGTATAGACCCAAACCAGAGATGCATATACTCCAGCACCGAGCTTATATATCTGTCTCAGTCTTCCTGTATATATGTGACGTATGGTGACCCAATACTGAGGCTTGTATTGCCTCTTCTTCGCACTTCTTACAGTTTCCTTTACGCACTGTATTCTGCACTACATTCCAGAATAGTCTGAGCTTATAGACCGAGCCCTTGAACTCTTCCTCGCATGCCTTAACTCTTTCTTTGCTCCAACTGCAAACCCTTAACTCACACTTCTATTGCAGATCTAATCCGAAGTGATAGTGCTACAATGAGGTTGCAGTCCATTCTTATATAGGGATTGCTTCTCCTATCCTAGGCCGACATGATCTTTGCTGGAAGGCCGACTTGTCAACGAGGTGTATCTTCCATATTTGAGCCGACTTACAAGGAGCATTTAGACAAGGTCTTGGAGCATATTATTTACATCAATAATTGACCTTCACAAGTGTAACACTTCTTCATATACAGGACTCTTCAATTGTATATATTTATGAGAAGATGAAAAACCCCTAAAGACATCAAGAAGTCTTGAGACCTATAATAAAATTCCTTGCTCATGAAACCCATGATGCAAGTATTACAAAAATACATTTTATTATCTTTGTATTCATTAAATAAATTCATAATTACTAGTCATTATGAAGACTGAACCTAGTTACACTTCCTAACACATTCTGGTATTCTTCCTGCATTGCTTTCCTCCATTCTTGATATTCCACTGCTTTCTCATAAGTGGAGGGTTCTGCTTCGATAAGCTTAGTCATGTAAGTTGCATAAATTGAATATCTTTTAGGCTTCTTGCTTTCTCTGAAAGTTCCCCTTGCTTCCGAATGCCCTTTGGCTTCTTGTAGAGTTGTTCTTAACCAAGCTAACCTCTTACGAGTCTTTGGAATGATGACTTGTTGGACGGGCTCTCTTGGTCCTTCATCATCTTCGTGATTTGTTGTAATTTCTTGATTATTGTCATGTCCTAAGATTTCTTCAAAGATGGGTACTTCTTCCTCATCAGAATCAATATGAATGTCCTTGGACTTCTTATATGCAATACTTTCATCAAATATAACATCTATGCTTATTTCAACTCTTTGCTCTTCCTTGATGTAGTCTCTATAAGCTTTAGATGATGTACTATAACCAACAAAGATGCCTCTTATACATGCAACGTCCAATTTCTTCCTTTTACAAGACACCCAAATATTCGAATATGATCAACACTGGCTTCTTTCCTGTGAATGATTCTTTTGGGTTGTTATCATTGAGAATTTTGTAAGGACTTTGATTTTGTATATATGCTACTGTTATAGTTGCTTCTCCCCATAAGAACTTAGGTAGTTCTTGGTCATGTAGCATGGCTCTAACACATTCTTCCATCGATCGATTCTTCCTTTTCGCCACACCATTCTGTTGAGGATTATAGGGAATTGTTAGCTCCCTTTTAATTCCTGCTTCCTTGCAAAAAGCCACAAGTTCATTGGAATGTATTCTCCACCATTATCATATCTTAGGGTTTTTATCTTCCTCTTTGTCAGCGTTTCCACTTCTGCCTTGAACTCTTGAAATTTATCAAACACTTCATCCTTAGACTTGAGGAGATATATCCATGTTTTTCTAGAGTGATCATCAATCAATGTCACATGATATTGATGACCTCCAAGAGACTTTTCTACCATTGGTCCACAAACATCAAAATGCACGAGATCAAAAATTTCCTTGGATCTTGTATCACTCTTTGCAAAGGGTTTCTTTACATTCTTGCCAAGAGCACATCCCTTACAGACTCCTTCATGCTCTTTTTTTAGTTGAAGGATGCTAGTAACCATATGATTCAATGATGGCAATATCTTATAATTAAGGTGACCATACCTTCTATACCATAACTCACAAGGGTTTATATCTACATGCATTAGAGCATGAGCAAGAGGTGTTAAAAGCCTATACAACCTGTTGACCACTCTTTGTCAACGACCCAAAGCAGTACACCACTTTTTTCACAAAAGGGATCCGTCATATTCAAGTGTTCGTGCCATTCAGATTTCATCATTCAGTCGACAGTTTTGTAAAAGATGTAAACCCATTCTGCATATCTATAATGTAAATGATCTCAGTAAGACCATCATGTATGTAACAACCTAGGTAAGCCTAGTATTTTGGTGACGATTTCTATTTTAGGAGGTTTTTTGCTGATTCATCTGTGTCTCTAGATACAAATGGTTGGAAAAGTTTTTCTCCTCCAACCTCACTCCAAAGCTAGGGTGGATTTTGTCGTCAAGATACTAAGTGAGTCCTAGTGTTCTTTATCGAGTCTTTGTAAAGTAATCTGAGAATGATCCTAGTTAATTGGCTAGATCATTTTATTACAGATTACTAGGTTTACTTGATCATATTTTGAGTCGCAGAATTGGGTAGATTATTGAGGGTTTGTTACGAACGGGTGTTCCCCTCATGGTTTAATGTATTAATCTTATGTAAAGAGGGTTGGAAAAATTATTAATCCCCTCTTGAGTCAGTTATTTAAATTTTCTGGCCAAATTAAACTAAAAATTCTAAGCCAGAAATTTAATTAATTTTATGTCCTAGGTGAAATTAAATTTTTCAAAGGCAAAATTCGTGGGTCCCTAAAAAATAATTTTTTAAAGGTCCCAGGCCAAGGGAATATTGAAAATTTTGAGAAATTTTGGAGTCTTGTGTCTTGATAGTTAAGTCAAAGTCAAATTTTTGAGGTAATTAACTCAAAATTATTATTTTTGAGTTAATTAAAAAGGAATTAATTGAAAAATTCGAAATTCCTCAAAAAATTATAATTTTGACGGACGAGATTAAAAGATAATCAAATCTTTTTCAAAGGTCGAGATTACTTTGACGAGGATCAAGCGAACTAGCTGTTGGAGATTTTACCTATAAATTGGAAATCGGTATGATTACGATTTTTCATCTATCTTTTGATCGTGTGCCTTTGGAGAAACTCTCTTGTACTTTACGGAATAATACAAATGAAAACTTTGAGTTTATTTGATAAATAGTATCCTCTTCAACATGTTGGGTGTGGGCTTTGATTATCTTGTTTATTTTTGTATCGAAAACGTTGGACTCTTGTAATTAACGTTGCACAGGGGGGTCTAAGGGCGGAAGTTTAGGCTTTTCTTGCCCCCACACAGCATATGGTCAACGGATTTGTATAGTAATTTCTAGTCAATCTGGGTCATTCATAGGCGGATGATCTGAAGGTAGAAGTTATGTTTAGTTTAATGTTTTTTTCCCTAGAAGTCAACCCCCTTATATATATGAGGGTATTGTATTGCGGCTGTGTATTATGTGTGTATTCTCAGAGCGAGAAACAGATAGGGAGACTGTGAGAGAGAACAGAGGATATTACAGCAGATCTGCTGTAGGTTTTGTCTCTTCATTTTTTTCTGGATAATAGAAAGGAAGGACTGGCTGTTCGGGGTGGACGTAGCCCAAACTGGGTGAACCACGTATATCTGTGTCTCTCTGGTTTTATGTGTTTTGTGTGCTTGTATTTTCCGCATATTTTATGTGTTTCATTGCTCTGTAATATTTAATTTTCTAACAGTGTCCTTAAATTTTGAAAGGTCTGTTGCTTGATAAACTTACTGAGAAAGAGAGGAAGTTCCTGGTTTGGTGGGAAGCAATGGTGGAAGATGGTAAATTTGAAGATTAGAAGTTGCGGCCAAAAAACTTCCCGCTGTGGAAGATGCAGATGGAATATTATCTGTATCAGAAAGATCTATACCTACCATTGAGCGGAAAAACAAAGAAGCCGACGACCATGAAAGATGCAGAATGGAACATTCTCGATAGAAAGGCACTCGAAACAGTACGGTTGTGCCTTGCGGCATCCGTCGCCTTCAATATTTCGAAGGAAACAACAATAGAGGGTTTGATGTAGATGTTGTCGAATCTATATGAAAAACCCTCGACCTCGAACAAGGTATTTCTTATGAAACATTTATTTAATATGAAGATGTCGGAAGGTGGATCTGTTGCAGACCATTTAAATGATTTTAATACAGTTACCAGTCAGTTAAGTTCTGTAAGGGTAAACTTTGATGATGAAGTTAGGGCTCTTTTATTTCTATGCTCATTGCCAGAAAGTTGGAATGGTTTAGTTATGGCCATTAGTAACTCTGTCTTTGGATCTAGTACTTTAAAGTTTGATGATGTTGTCGGTGCTATCCTTAGCAAGGAAATGCGACGGAAAAGCTCGATGAGACATTGGAGGTAATTCTTCAGTGTATAGAGTCTGAGGAGAAAAGAAAGGAAAGGGAAAGAGCTCGGGATATCACGATGCGTCAAGAAAAAGGCGGGATCCAGAACCATCGCCGAGGATAGTGTGCTAGAGATGCGGAAAGAAGAGTACGAAGAAGAGAGCGCGATAATGAAAGGGAAAAGAAGGAGACACACAACAAGAAAACAATCATGAAGCAAATGTGACAAGTGATGTGTTACAATATGCTTTGATTCTTTCTTTCGAAAATGTTACTGATTCTTGGGTTGTAGATTCAGGGGCTTCATTCCATGCCACACCTGATAAGAAATATTTTCATGACTATATTCAAGGAGATTTTGGACAAGTTCGTTTGGGTGATGATAAACCCTGTAAAATTGTTGGAATGGGTAAAGTTCTTGTAAAACAACAGAATGGAAACCAATGGCTACTAAAGGAGGTAAGGCATGTTCCAGATCTGAAGAAAAATCTAATTTCAATAGGGCAGTTAGGCAGTGAAGGTTGTGTGACAACTTTCACAGATAAAACTTGGAAGGTCACCAAAGGAGCCCTAGTAATAGCAAAAGGTGAAAAGGTTGGTACATTGTATTTATGCAATGGTATTTCTAACTCTATTAATGCTTTAACTTCCAAAGGAGCAGATGCAGCATTATGGCATCATAGGCTCGGACACATGAGTGAGAAGGGAATGAAGATTCTTCACTCAAGAAATTTGTTGCTAGGTTTGAAGAATGTTGATTTGGATTTATGTGAGAATTGCATTTATGGAAAACAAAAGAGAGTCAGATTTCTCAGAGTTGGGAAAGAAAAGAAGAGCGAAAAATTGGAGCTTGTGCATACAGATGTATGGGGACTTGCTTAGGTATCATCTCTCGGTGGCTCTCGTTATTATGTTACTTTTATTGATGATGCAACTAGAAAAACATGGATTTATTGTATTCAGAATAAATCTGATGTATTTGATACTTTCAAGAAATGGAAAGCTTTGGTTGAGATTGAGACAGGAAAGAAGCTGAAGTGTCTCAGATCAGACAATGGAGGTGAATATTGCAGCAAAGAGTTTGATAGGTACTGTTCAGAGCATGGAATTCGTAGAGAGAAGACAGTTCCAAGAACACCACAAGAAAATGGTGTGTCAGAAAGGATGAACAGAACAATCATGGAGCGTGCAAGGTGTATGAGATTGCATGCAGGATTGCCTTTACAATTTTGGGTAGATGTTGTAGATACTGTTGTTTATCTAATAAACAGAGGGCCTTCAAGTTCCTTGGATGGTGGTATTCCAGAGGAAGCATGGACAGGTAAAAAGGTAAACTACTCTTTTTAAAGCCTTTTGGCTGTGAGGCCTTTGTCCATATTAATAAAGAAAACAGAACAAAGCTTGAGGCAAAATCAAAGAAATGTACCTTTATTAGATATGGTGTTAATGATTTTGGTTATCACTTATATGATTATGAAAATCACAAAATCATTAGGAGTAGAGATGTAATATTCAATGAAAAGGTCTTGTATAAGAATCAGTTGCAGGAAAAGAAACAGGAAAAGGAAAACAAAGAATACACAATTCTTGATGAGATCGCAGAAAAATCAAAGGTGCCTGAAAATAATAATAATCAATAGCCACAACTACAACAACCACCACAACAACAACAGACACCTCAAACACCTGAAAGTGGTGTCAGAAGATCTACCAGGATAAGTAGACTCCCTGAACGATACTCTCTTTCATTATATTATTTATTGTTGACTGATTCTGGTGAACCCGAATGTTATGAAAAAGCAATGCAGGTTGAAACCAGGAAGAAGTGGGAGCTAGCCATGGAAGAAGAGGTGGACTCCTTAATGCATAACCAGACTTGGGACTTAGTTAGGTTGCCTGCAGGTAAAACTACATTGCAGAATAAATGGGTTTACAGGCTGAAGGAAGAAGATGGAGGAAAATAGAGGTACAAAGCTAGACTTGTGGTGAAGGGGCTTGCACAAAAGAAAGGTATTGATTTTGATGAAATATTTTCTCCTGTTGTTAAGATGACTTCAATCAGAACAGTTAGATGTAAAGACAACATTTCTCCATGGAGATTTGAAGGAAGAGATCTATATGGAGCAACCAGAAGGATATGAGGTCAAAGGGAAAGAAAAATTAGTGTGTAGGTTAAAGAAGAGCTTGTATGGCTTAAAACAGGCTCCAAGGCAGTGGTATCTAAAATTTGACAAGTTTATGTCTGAACAAGGTTATACTAGATGTCACTCTGATCATTGTGTTTATCTAAAAAGGAAAAATGATGGAAACTATATTATATTGTTATTGTATGTAGATGACATGCTTGTTGCAGGGTCTAACATGCAAGAAATAAATGTGCTCAAAAGAAAATTGGCAAATTCATTTGCAATGAAGGATTTGGGAGCTGCAAAACAAATCCTTGGTATGAGGATAACTAGAGACAAGAAAAATTGCAAATTAACACTGTCTCAGAATGAGTACATAGAAAAGGTGTTGAAAAGATTTAATATGCAGAATGCAAAACCAGTTAGTACACCTTTTGCTAGCCATTTCAAACTTAGTAAGGAGATGTGCCCAAAGACCCAAGAAGACATGGATTATACGTCTAAAGTTCCATATGCATCAGCAGTTGGAAGCTTAATGTATGCAATGGTCTGCACAAGGCCTGATATTGCACATGCAGTGGGAGTTGTAAGCAGGTACATGAACAATCCAAGAAAAGAACATTGGATGGCAGTAAAATGGATTCTCAGATATTTGAGAGGTACCACAAATCAAGCATTATGCTTTGGTTGTTCAAACATTGCTCTACAGGGATATGTTGATGCAGATATGGCAGGTGACAGAGATAACAGGAGGAGCACTACAGGATATGTATTTACTGTAGGTGGAACAGCTGTCAGTTGGGTTTCAAAAATCCAAAGTGTTGTTGCACTTTCAACAACAGAAGCAGAGTATGTTGCTGCTACAGAGGCTAGTAAAGAAATGATTTGGTTACAAAGTTTATGGATGAATTGGGTAAGAAGCATGATATGGGCATGTGTTATACAGTGATAGCCAAAGTGCCATTCATCTTGCAAAGAACTCAACATTTCATTCCAGGACTAAACACATACAGCTCAAGTACCATTTCATATGGTTAGTATTGGAAGATGGATAGTTGAAGCTCGAAAAGATACACACTAGCCAGAATCCTGCAGATATGCTAACAAAAGTTGTAACCAGGGAGAAACTAAGATTATCCTTAGTTTCAATTGGTCTTCAAGGATGACGATGAAGATGAGAAACAACCAGGTCCAAAGAGGAGTCATTGTCCAACAAATGAAGCAGCGATGGAGTTGCTACAATCAGTCTCCAAGTGGGAAATTGTTGGTTGTGGAGCCTGATTATCTTGTTTATTTTGTATCACAACGTTGGACCCCTGTACCTTAATGGGGCGGCAATGCCACTCGTAATTAAACATTGCCTGGGGGGTCCAGGGCAGTGGGTGGCTGCGACTTTATGGAGTCCCCCTTGGCGGGGGGTTTCGGGGGCATTGCTCCCGAAGCTAAAAACAGATGTAAAATTGCCACGTAAAAGTATAGTAATTTCCAGTTAATCTGGGCCATTCATTAGGCGGATGATCTGACGGTAGAAGTTATGTTTAGTTTAGGGTTTTTTGCCCTAGAAGGCAACCCCTTGCTTGTATGAGGGTATTGTATTGCGACTGTGTATTGTGTGTGTATTCTTAGAGCGAGAAACATATAGGGAGACTGTGGGAGAGAACAAAGGATATTACAGCGGATCTGCTGTAGGTTGTCTCTTCATTTTGTTGCATAATAGAAAGGAAGGACTGACTGTTCGGGGTGGATGTAGCCAAAACTGGGTGAACCACGTATATTTGTGTCTTTCTGGTTTTATGTGTTTTGTGTGCTTGTGTTTTACGCATATTTTATGTGTTGCATTGCTCTGTAATATTTAATTTTCTAACACAACATTTTATGGTAAACTTGTTCTTTATATTTTGCTGGTAATTATTTCAATGAATTGTTGATTAATGGCTCTTGTAGAGTAATCTATTGCACATGTATTTTGCCTAGGTTATTGGATTTAGGGTAAGAATATTAATTGGATTGAGTTAGCAGGTATCTCTAACTCTTGAAAGTTTTATTCTTATCTTATTTCTCAATTGATTTAACAGTTTAACTTTAAGTGTGCAAAAATCTCTCGGATTTAGAATTGAGCGTTTAGGGAAGTCCTCGACTGGAACAACTGACTCCCAAGGAAATAAGATCTAAAGAGCCCTTCAGATCTAATTCCTCGGGCTTATCATAAATTCTATTTTTGCAGGGATTTTCTAGGGCTTGTGCCTAAATTAAAAATCTATCTTAATTTTTTATTGAATTTAAAGTTAAAGCTGGCTAGTAAGAGCCTCAGATCTTCAGATCTGGGAGCGAAGTCAGACTTACACTCCTCAAATCTGATATATCTGCAACTCTTGTGCATATATCTTTAAATACATTGTATAGATCTGTATTTTTCATAGTGTAAATATTTAGAATTTTCTTTTAGTTTTCTGATTTCTAACTCGGGATCGGGGTTTCATTTTAGATTTTTGCATATCTGCTGGGGTTTGCGGGTTTTGGTTTTTGGTTTTGTGCAGGTGACATTTGAGAGTTTTCAGAGAAATTATTTTTCGGATCTGAGACAGATCTAGGCCCTAGAGGGTAAGATCTGATCTCAAAATCAAGATTTATACAGAGATATGCAAACCTTGCCTCACGCTCCAGCGCCTCGCATAACCTCACGCATTCCTCCCTCTTGTTCGTGTCTCGCTGCCATCTATCTTCTCCCTTCTCCCTTCTTGCTGCCTTTTTGCTGATCCTGTCCGCATCCTCCATGCGTAGCTCCTTCGACAGCTCCTCCTTCATGCTCAGTTGACCTGCATTCCATTAACCTAACTTTACACTTTAATTTTATGACATTTCGATTTTGATTTTTTGTTTAGTTTGACATTTAAAAAACTTTAAAATTTAAAATTTTAATTAACACAACATTTAACTTTTATGACATTTGATTTTATATTTTTTAGTTGCATTTTTTGACATTTTAAAATTTAAAAAAATCTAAAAAATAACATTTCACTTTTAAAAAAAAAAAAAAAATTTGTATAAAGGTTTGATTAACATTTCAATTTTTTTTTTCAAATTTCATTGACTTTTAACTTTGTAAATTTTTGTTTTAAAAGTTTCAATTTTTTTTTTTAATCCTAACTTTAAAAAATTAAAAAATCAAAGATTTATTTTTTAACTTTAGTTTATAGTTTAATTTTTAATTCTTTTTTTTTGTATATAAATTTTGGAATTTCAATTTGGGGTTTTGATCTATTTAGATCCTTTAAGCTTGCGAAGATATTCAATTGTGGAATGATTCCTATAGTTGACACAATTTAATTTTTAATATCCTAAGTTTGACTATAGAGAAAATTTAAATTTTGGATTTGCATTATCTTAGAATATCGTTTAATCCATAAAGTGCTTGACAAAGTGTTTTATTAGCATTAAAATTTCATGGTATATCTTGATGAATAATTTTTGAGATTTAGATGCTAATTATTTCATATGCTTCAGCTGGGTTCGATGATTATTAGCATGAGATTTTTAAATGTGTGTTATTGATTAAAATCGCCTAATGTTTAATTAACTCTTATTTCATCTACTTGAATTATTGAATCACAATTGAATATTTAAGTTTTGGGAGATTCTTCAAGTAAGTGTGATTGATATCTTTATTGAATACTCTACTGTGGATCTGTGACGAATTATATATCTTTTAATTGAGTAATTTTTGGCATCTTCATAATTGGCACTCTCGCTTAAGTACTTAGGGGTTAGATCAAATTATTTATAATTTAAGTGCTTTAGGCTTTTAACATCACATCTCATCTTCGAAGCTTGTTTCTTCTCGCCCCTTCTTCAAATCGTTTTCCTTGCATTCTGCATTCTAAGTTAACATTGCATAGCAGCAGTTTCTCATCAAGTACTTGGTCCTAAATTCTTAGCAAGATAGTTGACTCCATAAGGCACTGGTATCAATCATTCAAATTTAATCAAGTCATTTAATCTTTCTAGATCTTTTACAAGTATTTGGTTGTTTCACTATGTCTCCCGAACTGGTTGGTTCCCAACTAGTTCTCCTTCATTCCATTTCCAGAGAGTCTACCCCTCTTAGTCTGCTATAAGGAGACAACTTAAACAGAGAGATTGGGGATCAGGGTGACAGCCCTTGATCTGAGCCGTTGTCACAATGCCTAGACATTCTGTGCGACAACACAACCTCCCCTCACAAATCCCAATAGGCTTAACATCTGCAATACTAGATCCCTTACCCCATACAATGACTTTACCATCATAAAAAACAACCCTATCACCTTTATCTTCTATTCAAGAATTTGAAATCAAGTTTTTCTTCAAACCTTGATCATAGGGTATATTGTTGAGATGAATGCTTCCACCGGTTTCCAGCTCCAAAGAAGTAGATCTAATTCCTTTGATTGAGTAGCTCTTCTTGTGTCCAAGTTCATCCGAGTGAGAAGAGTCCCTTTTGATAAAGTTTGGAGTTGCCCACATTCCCTTGCCATATATCTTGAGGCTCCACTGTCGATTACACAAATACTATCATCTTAAAAAGTACTTGTGAGAAAAGAGACTTCATCCAAGACTTCTTTAGATAGCTTGGAGATGAACTTCACGTTGCCACTTTTGATAGTTGCAAATGTTGATTTTTGGTAGCTTGGGAGGTACTCCAAGCCTTGGATTGAGGGTTTGGAGGAAGGAGCTCCACAAGTGGCCTTGTGGGCTTGAAACCCAAGCTTGGGGTTTTGCACCCATTGATGTTTGGGCCAAAATTGTGAGACGATTGTGACATGTGATGGATGAGGAGGATAGTAGGTGATGAGACGAATCCAACGCATCGAGAATCGTGCAATTCCGAGTTGTCGTTGAAGAGAAATGAATTTTTGAAGCTTACATGTGGGTTTGTGCACCATAATACAAGTCAACCTTGTTGTTGGAGAGCCCAGGAGTGGGCTAGACGTTGTACATAACAAGTATAAATATAGGTCATATGTTAGGTCATTTGATATAATCCGAAGGGAGCATTCACAACAACAATACCTCAACGATTGAGTGCGGTTCTGAGGCAAGAGAAAGGAGACAAGGCAACCGAGTTTTGGAGAGGCTTTCTCTGCGTTTTGGTGCGTATTTCTCTGTGGAGAAGGCCGCAACCTTGAGGCAACTAGGAAGGTGCTTAAGGGCATATTTGTGGGCAGAATTAAGGTGTCTCCCTTGCTAGATCAGGCCACAACTAAAGAGGTGAGTTTGATGACTGTTTTGTGTATGTTTTTGGGTGTGTATATCTTTGTTTACACGACCACAGTGAGGGGATGCTACAACAGCAGTTGGGAGGTGAAGTTTAAAAGACTGAAAGGCCTAGAAACGCCCTCTTAACTAGGCCGAAGTCTCCTATAAGAGCAACGAAGGAAAACAATGGTATTCTCCTATTGTATTGGGCTTGTTTGTAGAGTTGGAGTGGGCAGATTAGTTGTGGTCTGAGATGTTTGTTGTAGGAGCCCTCGTGGAGGTGCCTAAGGCCCACAATTACACCTTGGATACCTTGCAACCAACAGCTGAAGGAAACGACCTAATTGGAGAAGTTTAGGGCACTAGTGTAGGGTTGTTGGTGTGGCCTAACCAGACTGGTACATGCATAAAATCCTAGGCAAGATAGCAGCAACAGTGAGTTATAGATGGTCTCTTGGTGATGATTGGATGCTAGGTGGATGGGTGTCCTAGGAGAGGACAATTTGATGGAGTTTGTTGGCAGCCAAGAGGAGGGTTTCCTAGGTGTGAGGATTCCCTAGCTAGAGGCAGATGCTACAACAAGTATTGGTCACTCGTGCACTGTTGGAGGGCAATGTGATAATGCCCAAGCTGGAGCTCGGTGTGCACCATCTTCATAGACTTAGGTGGTTGGTAGAGTGGCAAAAGAAGACCTCAAGGGTCTGATAAGCCAGGAGTAGTTTGAGTAGCCCTAGACTTGTCGTGTGGAGAATGAAATCTATAGCAAATGATGGGAAGTCCTCCTAGCCCGTGTTCATTGTGGGAGATGGGCATCTCGCAGTGATAGGTGGCAGCGCTCCGTTTCCTATGTTAGTCTTTATTGAGCAACGCAAGAAGACTATAGTGGGCTGAAGTCCCTGGTAGCTGAGGAGCAATAGTGGATAGTTGAGAGTTGTTCGCAAAAGGAGTTGTGAACAACTCGACAGGAGTCTCAATGTGTTGTGCCCTTGATGGACTAAGGCACAACTAGTGAGCAGATTTGATAGCCGAGGTTCAGTGGCAAGATGGACTTGGATCGTTGATAGAGGCAGATGCTGCAGATTGGGAGCCAAAGGACTGGGCAGGTACACGGTGCGACCAAGAGGAGCTGAGAGTACGCGCTACATCGGCCAGATGGTCAGAGTATCTTGTTGAGGGTAGATTGGTTGTCGATGGACTGACACTAAGCCGCAAATTTGTATTCTTATACTAGTGGATGTATAAGGGCCATTATCCCTGGTACGAGAGCCCTAGACTGTTGTATTATTCTGTTTGATTAATACAACGAAATTGGGTTGAAAATTGTAAAAAAAGTTGTGTATATTTTGTGCACTAGTAGATTTACTGCTGTTTATATTCTGTTGTGCAAAGTAGTTTCGTTGTGATCCTTGGTTTGGTAGTGTAAGTGATTTAAGATTCTATCCCAGACACCAGGATCGTGGAAAAACAACATGGTATCAGAGATTGTCTGAGCTACTTTGAGGGATAGTGAATTAGAGTGTGCATAGTGAAGCAACTCAGAGGGAGTTGTAGGTGTCTAGACTAGACTACATGGTGAGATGGGTTGGGAGTTCTGGTGGATCGGTGGTGATCGTGGTGCTCTACAGTATGTTGTGTGGCAATTTGTAGATCATGGACTTCTTATGTCTTGTCATGGATGGTTGGGACAACTTGAGGATTGCTTTGGCATAGACAAGATCAACATGATCGAGATGGCTTCATGTGAAGGACTGGATGTTGGCAAGCTAGAGTCTTCATCGAATCGTGATGTTGCATATTCGAGATTGGAGGGATTTGCACGAGTGGTATTTGATCCAGGAGGATGAATGCTTGCAGGACTGAGCCAGTGGAGATCGTGTAGAGTTAGAGGGAGTCTAGACTTAGAGGCAGTAGCCTTATGGAGGTTTGGGATCTTTACGTTTAAATGTCATGAGGCAGAGGCACTACCGAGATTGCAGGGTTCATTCTACATAGTATGCTGCACTGATGGATGCTAGATGGGCTAGTGTCACTAGATGATGATGCTTACTTCCTAGTCTTGGAAGTACCTCCCTCGCTAAGAGGGAGTGTTGATTTTTGGTAGCTTGGGAGGTACTCCAAGCCTTGAGGATCAAGGGTTTGGAGGAACGAGCTCCACAAGTGGCCTTGTGGGCTTGAAACCCAATCTTAGGGTTTTGAACCTATTGATGTTTGGGCCAAAACTGTGACAAGATTGCAACATGTGATGGATGACGATGATAGTAGATGACAAGACAAATCCAATGCGTCGAGAATCGTCCAATTCCGAGTTGTCGTTGAAGAGAAATGAATTTTTGAAGTTTACATGTGGGTTTGTGCACCATAATACAAGTCGGCCTTGTTGTTGGAGAGCCCAAGAGTGGGCTAGACGTTGCACATAACACGTATAAATATAGGTCATATGTGAGGTCATTTGATATAATCTGAAGGGAGTATTCACAACAACAATATCTCTGCGATTGAGTGCGGTTCTGAGGCAAGATAAAGGAGACAAGGAAATCGAGTTTTGGAGAGGGTTTCTCTGCGTTTTGGTGCGGATTTCTTTGTGGAGAAGGCCGCAGCTCTGAGGCAGCTGGGAAGATGTTTAAGGGCAAATTTGTGGGCAGAATTAAGGTGTCTCCCTTGCCAGATCAGGCCGCAACAAAAGAGGTGAGTTTGATGATTTTTTTGTGTATGTTTTTGGGTGTGTATATCTCTGTTTACAAGGCCACAATCAGGGGCTGCTAAAACAACAATTGGGAGGTGAAGTTTAAAGTACCAAAATGCCCTCCTAACCAGGTCGCAGTCTCCTCTAAGGACAAAGGAAAACACAGGTATTCTCCTATTGCATTGAGTTTGTTTGCAGAGTTGAAGTGGGAAAATTAGTTGTGGTTTGAGCTGTGCGTTGTAGGAGGCCTTATGGAGGTGCCTAAGGCCCACAACTACACCTTGGATACCTTGCAACCAACAGTTGAAGGAAACAACCTGATTGGAGAATTTTAGGGCACTGGTGTAGGCTTGTTGGTGTGCCCTAACCAGATTGGTACATGCACAAAATCCTAGGAAAGAGAGCAACAAAAAGGATTTGTAGATGGTCTCTTGGTGATGATTGGATACTAGGTGGATGCGTTTCCTAGGGGAGCACAATTTGATGGAGTCTGTTGGCAGCCAAGAGGAGGGTTTCCTAGGTGTGAGGATGCCCTAGCTAGAGGCAGATGCTACAAGAAGTATTGGTCACTCGTGCACTGTTGGAGGGCCGTGTGAGAGTGGACCAAGTGTGGATAGTGCATTGGGAATTTATGGTCTGTTGGAGGGCAGCATGATAGTGCCCAAGCTGGAGCGGAGTGTGCACCATTTTCATGGACTTAGGTGGTTGCTAGAGTGGCAGAAGAAGAGCTCAAGGGTCTGATCAACCAGGAGCAGTTTGAGTAGCCCTAGAGTTGCCGTGTGGAGAAGGACATCTATAGCAGATGATGGGCAGTTCTCCTAGCCCGTGTTCATTGTGGGAGATGTACATCTTGCAGTGATAAGTGGCAACCCTCCGTGCCCTATGTTGGTCTTCATTGGGGCAATGCAAGAAGACTATAGTGGGTTGAAGTTCCCGAGTAGCTGAGGAGCAGCAGTGGATAGTTGAGAGTTGTTCACAAACAGAGTTGTGAACAACTCAACAGGAGTCTCGATGTGTTGTGCCCTTGATGGACTAACGCACAACTAGTGAGAAATTTGATAGCCAAGGTTCAGTGGCCAGATGGAATTGGATCATTGATAGAGGCAAATGCTGCAGATTGGGAGCCGAAGGACTAGGCAGGTACAGGGTACGACCAAGAGGAGCTGAGAGAGTGCGTGCTACATTAGCTAGATGGTCAGAGTATCTTGTTGAGCGTAGATTGGTTGTTGATGGATTGACATCAAGCCCCAATTTTGTATTCTTGTACAAGTGGATGCATAAGGGCCATTATCCTTGGTACGAGAGCCTTAGATTGTTGTATTATTTAGTTTGATTAATATAACGAAGTTGGGTTGAAAATTGTAAAAAGAGTTGTCTATATTTTGTGCACTAGTAGATTTACTATTGTTTATATTTCGTCGTGAAAACTAGTTTCGTTGTGATCCTTGGTTTGGTAGCGTCAGTGATTTAAGATTCTATCCCAAACACCAGTGTCGTGGAAAAACAACAAAGAAACTCCTAAGAGTCTTGAGATCTTTGATCACATAACTTTCCATTGGAAAGGGAGAGAGAATAGAAGGTTGCTTCAAGAGTGCCTTCCAACAAGAGTTCCCAAGAGTGCCAAGAATGATGTGATCTTCAGACTTTCTTCCTTCACCTTAGCTCTGATTCCATGTTGAGAAATCAATGTAGTTGTAGATTGGGGTTGATTCCTCTTGATAATTACTTGTGAGAGTTTGTTGGCCTTCTTTTTACTCTATTATATTTTCTTCATCAAGAATCAATTACCAAAACATAAAGTGCATGAATATCACAAGAACAAAGAACACAAATATAGGCTCCAAGAAAGGGAAAAACCCCGCCAAGGGGAAAATCCAACAAAATTCTTCTTTTCTTATAGAATCAGATCAAAGTGAGATATCCAAGACCCAAAGATCAAGACCTCCTCAAGCACCAAGTTAACCCTCCAACAAAACCTTCCTCAAACAAGTCAAAGTCCACAAAGTCAACACTTGTCAAACTTCATCAAATTTGGTTTAGTTCAGAATTTCGACCTTGCTACTCAAAATTTTAAGTCCCGCAACTCATATTTGAATTTAGGCCTTGCAATTTTCAAACCCGCAGTTCGTATAGTTGCCCCAGAAACTCGCACATGTGAGAAGAAACAAACAAAAATTTAGAATTTTTCTTTCTTATTTGGCTTTCTCTCTATTCCTTAGCCTTCACACTTCTTTTCTCCTTCTCTTTCTTAGAGATTGAACTTGTGTGTCAAGTGTACAAATGAGGACGAAGTCTCTTCCTTTATATAGCCATCCATGTGGTCGAATTAGGCCCTTCTAAGCCGACTTCTTCTCGACAACGCTGACTTGGTCTTGGGGGTAAAAAATACTTTTCTAGACTCAAAAATAATATTTTTCTCTTGTTACAAGTTGTCGAAATGGGACTTTAACATATGAAAAAATTTGTTCTTGTCTCAAATAGACCCTAGAAGCATGAAGAACATACTTGATTAGAAAAACAATAATAATACTAATTTTTCTTTTTCTTTATTTTGCTTTTTCATTAAATATACATTGATACAAGTACAAACACAATTATGAAGACCGAACCTAGTTACATTTTCCAACACGGTAGTCCAGTTTATGTCCACATACCTTTAAGGTAGAGGACTAAACTGGGCCCCTCAATAGAGAAGGTGTGAAACTTTCTGAATCTACTAAACAGAAACCCTACTGCAATAAATCTAATTTACTTCTCCTACTTGTTTGATTTACTTAACAAGTTTTATTTTTTATTTTGAATTATTTAGTAAAACATCAAAGTAAATACACTGCAGCCTACACAACTATACATATCAAAAAATGAAGAGTAAGCACATTTAGACAAAGGACACAGAATATTTTTCAGACAAATGTCCTCGGAAAAACCCAATGCAGGAAAACCGGTGCGATAGTTCTGAGGGTTTTTATTATTAAGCTGCAGTTTTGAATACATATAGGGTGCCATAATCCGACTCACTCAACAGAGAAAACCTCGACAATCAGAGATAAACATGTGTTTTAACTCACTCTGCAAGTCTTGGCTGATCCAGATCAGTCACTGGTGAAACCCCAGCTAGCTCTGCAGAGTCTCTATGCTACCACTGCGAAAGCCTGTGTTGGCCTGGCTGAAGGACTGTGTCACCCTTCCTCTGCACTGATCAGCTTCTCCTGGAATCGAGTTTTAGCCCTGACGTCTTAGAAACCCCGATCTCCAGGTAATTTTGGACTGTCCTTCGGAGACTCTGCGCTGCCCTTGCGTGGGCCTGCGTCACCCTCTCTGGGGTCTGCGTCACTCTTTGGTGGCTGCGCTGCCTCCTCTGTGTCTCTCCTTCCCTTGCTCTGCTTTGTACTCTTGGTCCTTCGACCAATCACTGCATCTGCCCCTAATTGATTCTCTGAATCACTCAGATTTGATCTTCATCTGAGCACTGCTCCATCAGAAGAATTTGATCTCTTAGACTTTGTGTGTGTCCTCCAACTGACCCCAAGCCTTCCTTTAATACTTTTCTTGTTGAAGAATCAACGACCATGATCTAATCTCTAATCGAATGCTAATATTAGAAAAGACTTGATCCTCGTCATGCAGAACATTCTCACCCACATGTTTAAATTAATTCCCTTTAATTATTTAATTTCCCTAAGTTAGACTTATGGTCTCCATTAAAAATAATTATTTATTGGAAGAAATTAAGTTCCGGGTGGAATTTATCCAAACGATTTATGGGTCTTGGAGATCTCATGTGTCCTAGCCCCTCCACAAAGTTTCAGAGCTAGAGCACATCCGATGCTATCCAAAAATCAACACTCCCTCTTAGCGAGGAATGTGCTCTAGCAACAATTTACTCCAGAAGCGTTACTCTGATTCATGGCATCAGTCCCCTGCATTGCTGATGCTTATTTTGCTGCCCTTCATCCTCTGCACTGTTGCCTTTTTTGCTGCTGCCCATGAATCTGCCACATTCACTGCCTCATCTATACTGCAGTGCCCTCTGAAATGCCGCATCATGCTGCCCATAGCACTGCCACTACTAACTGTTGCACTGCAACATAGTTGCTGAGAAGTAAGCAACTGAAGGACATCACCCAAAATACTGACAAACAAGTCAGTATGGCTGCATCTCAATACTGAAGCATCCTCTGCTGCTGAACTACATTGAACCTCTGAAGCTCTGCACTACTACTGCTCTTCATTGCCCCTCTACGCTGCTGAGGTCCCATCAGCCTCTGCACTGCTGCTGCCTCTGCTCTGCACTACTCCAGTCTTCAACGTCCTCACTACCACCATGCCTCCATAATCCTCTGCACCAACTGACTCCAGTCATCCTGCTACCTTCTTTAAGGGCTCCCATAGCTCGTATGTAATCCAAGAGTTTGGGCACCTCAAGGATCTTGCCTGCACACCATCTATAGGTTAATCTATAGATCTATGTCGCCCCACCGCTTCTCTTGAGGTACATGAGCATTCATTGGCACATCATCATCACTCCCATCATTGCCTTTAACTATGGCAATCTTCAAATTTAAATCTTCCTTGCCATTCTTTTTCATAGGACAAGTTGTGGCAAAATGTCCCAATTCACCACATGAAGCACCTGACCTTTGAAAGGTCTCTCTTCTTCTTCCTTTGCTTTTTCTGCTATCCCTCAGATGTGAGAGGAACAATGCAATATTTTTCGGCTAGATCTTGGATGTGATATTCATCTAAGATTGATAGGATTCTGGCCTTCCAGATGACGAAGTTGGATGTTCCATCCAACCTGTACTGATCCCTCAGTCCATGTGAGGCCATCTCTGCTAAAAAAGATGTCGAAACGGTACCCTCTTCTCCCTTCTTCTGCTGCTGCTCTCAGCAAGAGACTCAGATCTAGGTGTTTTGGCGATAGAAACCCTCTAGAGAATACGCTCCCTATGACAAGTGATTTTCCTCCTGGAAATCCTCCACAAACTGCTATCGAACTATCCCTCTCCAATCACTCTGCTGATCAAATCTTTGATTTCTTGGCGAGAAATCTGCTGAGGGACTGCTTCCCCTACTTTGTCACACCTTGTTAGACACTTTTCTGCACAAATAGAAACAATGCCCCCCTAGCCACTACTGATGAAAACGATCTACACTTCCAGCCACGACAACAGGAAAATATGAGGCTCAAATCCTCTGTGTTGGCCCAACAAAGACTGCGTAAGCCTCTGCCACACGCTTCTATGTTACTTTGTTGGCTGATGTAGGCTCCGCGTGAGCCCCTCTGTCTGCGTCACCCTTCCATGCTTAATCTTCCTGGATCTGTGCCGTGACACGAGACAACTGCCTTCCTGTAGCAAAAATTCTTCGGTTTTTTGCTGATGGCCTCAGCTCGTCTTGATTTGTAAATTCTCTGATACCATGTGAAAATTTTTAATCTACTAAACAAAAATCCTACTACAGTAAATCCAATTTACTTCTCCTACTTGTTTTATTTACTTAACAAGTTATTTTTTCTGAATTATTTTGTAAAACATCGAAGTAAATAGACTGCAACCTACACAACTATACAGATCAGAAACTAAAGAATACACACATTCAGAAAAAGGACACCTCCAGTACTTTTCTCGTTTAAGAATCAACAATCGTGATGTAATCTCTAATTGATGAATAAGATTTGAAAAGACTTGATCCTCGTCACTTAGGACATTATCTTTTTTCTGAAATCACTTAGGATATTCTCACCCATATGTTTAAATTAATTCCCTTTAATTATTTTAATTTCCCTAAGTTAGACTTAGGGTCTCCATTAAAAATAATTAATTATTGGAATAACTTAAGTTCTGAGTGGAATTTCTCCAAACGATTTCTGGGTCTTGGATATTTCATGTGTCCTAGCCCCTCCACAAAGTTTTAGAACTAGACCACATCTGATGCTACCCAAAAATCAATAGAAGGGCATATTTGTGGATTTAGTGAGACTTCAAAGGCATACATGGTCTACATTCTAGCACAAAGGATGACTATTGTAAGCTGGGATATTAAATTCGAGGAGGGTAGGGTGTTACAAATCTAACAATGGTAGAGGATCGAGGGCAAGAGGCTTTGAATTTTGAGGAAGGGCCAACAACACTAGTAGCAAGGACTCAGTCTTTTGATTAGGCAGAGGAGCAAGAGGTTCCTTCAAGCTCTTTCAGGAGGAGGCCGAGATGGGCTGAGAAGAGATTGAGGGATGTTGAGGAGCATATGGAGGCTCCTAGAAGCACCGTTAGGGAGAGTAGACCACTGAGGAGATTTTCCAGCTACATGGAATCGATGAGCAAAATTAATGAGTCCGAGCCTTCCACTTTTGAGGAGGTAGCAGACCAACAAGTTTGGAGGGATGCCATGGTGGAAGAATACAACTTCATCATAAATAATGATGTCTTCGAGATTGTATTGAGGCTCGAGGGGAACTCAATGGTCACTTAACAAATATATAAGTTCAAATATATAGCTAATTGCAGTGTTGAGAAATAGAAGGTGGGGTTTGTGGCAATAGGGTTCTCCCAGAAGTAGGGAGTACACTATGAGGAGAAATTTGCTGCTATTGCTAGATGTGCATCTATCAGGGCTGTTATTTCCATTGCTTTAGATATGGAGTAGGGGATACATCAGATGGATGTAAAGACAACCTTCCTTAATGGGGTTATTGAGGAGGAGGTGTATATTGAGCAACCTTATGGATTTGAGGTGCATGGGAGGGAGTCCCATGTATGCAAGTTGAAGAAGGCATTGTATGGACTTAAGTAAGCACCTAAAGGCTAGAACATGGTACTCAACGATTGATGGGTATTTGCTAGGATTGGGCTTCACCAAGAGTGAGGCTGATTCCTTCTTGTACTATGTACGTGTTGATGATGATCCGCTTATCTTGGTGCTCTTTATGGATGATATATTTATGATGGAACCTAAGAGGCTCATAAATATATGCAAGGAGGACTTTGCTTCGGAGTCCGAGAAGAAAGATGCTGGGATGATGCATTACATTTTGGGATTGGAGGTGTGGCAACAACTAGGAGAGATATTCCTTAGGGAGTGTAAGTATGCGGTTGATATTTTGAGGAGATTTGGGATGGAGGATTGTAAGCCTATGCCAACACCCATGATTACCAACTTGAGGAAGCTAATTGCTTCCGAGTCTGAGTTGGTGGATCCTACATTGTAGAGGCAACAAATTAGGTCTTTGATGTATCTGGTCAACACCAGGGTAGATATTTGTTTTGTTGTGAACACCTTGAGTCAGTTTATGGCGAAGCCTAGGAGGATACATTAGGTGGCAGTGAAACATGTGCTCATGTACTTGAGAGGTACAATGGGGTATGGACTTAGGTATGTCAGGATTGGTGGAGTGCAATTGCAGGGCTACATAGCTTCATATTGGGTTGGGAGTGTAGTGGACAGGAAGAGTAGTTTTGGTCATTGTTTCTTATTAAGGTCAGCTATGATTTCTTGGTTCGGTAAGAAGAAAAATTCCATAGCACTTACCTCAGTAGAGGTCAAGTACATGCTGCAAGTCTGGCGAGTTGTGAGGCTATATGGCTTTGCAAAATGCTCACATGTTTATTTGGTCTTGAGATGGGGCCAACCATGATTCACTGCAGTAATTGGATTTGCATTAAACTTTGAGAATACAGTGTTTCATGATAGCTCCAAACACACAGAGCTCAAATACCACTTCATCAGAGACAAGGTCTAGAGGGTTGTTGTGAGGTTGTAGTACATATCCACAAATGAGAAGGCGACAAACATTTTCACCAAGTCCCTTGCGAAGGGGAAGCTTATGTTCTACAAGGACAAGCTAGGGTTGGCATAGTATCCCTTGATAGGAGGGAGTGTGGATGTTTGTGGCATCAAAAGGTCTTCTGCATAGGCTAAGTGTCTAATATGAAAGAGAGAGTCCTCGTTAGGTCCTTGTTCAAGAGGAGCAAGCATTATGATTTTTTTTCCAAGTTTTATCTTGGTAAAAACACATTAATTAATTTATTTTTTGAGCTAAAGTTTCTAAGGATAAATAATTAAATTATTTAACTGACTTAAATCTTAATCTCCCTTGTTGATTTGAGTGGGTTAGGATTTGATCCTAACCCTCTATCACTTTGGAGATTGTTTTTTTTACATGACACTGAAGAATCTAGGTTAGGGTCTTAGAATCTATGACACAACCAACTCAAATGCTACAAAAAACTACTTTGCACAATGGAATAAATACAAAAGTAATCAACTAATGCACAAATAGACAAATTTTTACATGTTTTCAACAACCCAACTTCGTTATATTATCAATCTATAATACTATTGTCTAGGGCTCCCATAACAGGGATCATGGCCCTCATACAATCACTGATACAAAGAATACACACTACTATTTGGTGTCAACAACTATGACAACCAATCTACCCTGAACAAGATACCAACTAACCTACTAGTTGATATAGCCGACCTTAGCTCCTTTTGGTCCATGTACCTTGAACACAACTGCTGGTCCTTTTGCTCCCAATCTGCAACAACACCAATCTGCCTCCATTAATGAATCCTGTTGCTTTAGGTCATTGAACACGACTCATCAATCTGCCCGGTAGTTGATCATTAGTCCTTCAATGAACCAACACATAGGGTCTCCTTGTGAGTTGTTCAGAACAGTGTTGATAATATCGGTATCGGAAAAATATCGGTGAGGGTCGAAAAAACATCTTATCGACAATATCGGCAAATATCGGCAAGCATAAAGCAATGACAACTTGAAATAAACACATTGACACATAAATATGAAGAAAACACTGATATATATGATGTAGTGGATGTAAAATAAAATTGATATATCAAAGGTGATACCAAATCTTGCTGATCCCTGATAATTGTCCAATCAAGGACTCAAATGTGGAGAACCAATACAAAATAACATCACATATATAAAAGTATCTCATCATCATGAGTTATATATAGCAAAACAAATAAAACTAGCAACTATCTATTTGAGATCAGTTCCCTCTCCCTAGCAACTATATTTCTGTCTTTTTCATCAATTGCTCCAAGAAAGTTTTGTATAATTTCTGCACTAGAAACTGTACAATGTATAACATCATGTCTAGCGACTCTAGCCAGATGGTATTTCAATCATGTAACACCTCTTGCCATCTTGGTCCCACACAATTTGCATGATAGATATGCCTGATTTGTCCCACCATCAAGCTCCCCATTCTCTCAAAATGGGTCCAAGGATTTTGGCATATTTGCAGTGAACTAATTCAAATTTCAAACCTAAGGCATCAAAAAAACAAAAAATTGACATTAAACACCCATACACAAAAAATGGCAATAAGAGGGTACATAAGAAAGTTAAAAAAAGAAGAAGCTTGCTGTCCAACTTTGGAGAAAATCCTTGCATTGGCTCATGGGCATGAAAATCATAGCAAATGGAAAAAAAAACAAAGAAACAAAATCTTGGTAGGCAAAGAGGCAAGGAAGCATAACCCTAAAGGCTAAATCTTTGAAAATATCATTAACATAGGGTTTTTTAAGAACGTACCTATTAATGGAAGAAATGAAGTTTGTCTTAGTGTTCTTCAATCTTTGATCAACAAAAAATTCTTAGATGATGGTGATAATGGTTGTTTGATCCTCAATCCCTCCTTGACAACCACCACAAAGCTCTTCCCCTTCCTTCTCCTCACAAACGAAAATGACAAAAAAAAAAGACCGAATTCCCTTTTCTAGCTGCGGCCCAAGAGTGCCCAGCGATATTTCCTATCGTCGCGCGATATTTCCCGAAATATCGGCGATATTTTGGAAATATCGCGATATTTTTCGGGAGAGAAAATATCGCGATATTTCCAAATATCGCTGATATTATCAACACTGGTTCACAACTCCGTTTGTGAACTAGTCCTAGGCTGCCCATTGCTGCTCCTCAACACTTTAGGACTTCTTCCCTCTGTTGCCTCCCTGTGCTGCTCCGTTGAAGAAAAACTTAGCGCATGGAGGCTGCCCACAATCACTGTCAAAAGTCCTTCTCCAACAGTCAACTTAGGGCCTGTCAAACTGCTCCCTTGGATGCCTTCTTTTGTCCTTCAAAGATTAGTCCCTGAGCACCAAACCACTGTCACTCTTAGCAGGCTTAATGTCCTTCTTAGGTATGCACTTAGGGCATCCATTGGACACCTACTTTCTTCCCTCCAATCAGCCACAAGATGCCCACCAACAACTGTCCAACTTGGACTTTCATACACTAGCAACAAATCAACTTGAAAACACCACACAACATACCTTTTCATACATTTCTGGGCTTGTGCATCCACTGTAGGTTCTCGGCCTAGTTTGGGCTTCTTTCAGTCCACTTCAGCCCTATTTTCCTGCTCCCAAAGCCCCCGCGAAAGCTGCGGTCCTCCTCATTGAAAAATGAATTAGGGCGGCTTCTTGAATTAACTATTTTCCTTTCATGACATTTATCTGTGATATTTATGATCTTCTTTCTTAATTATGATTATGTTCTTCATCATCAAATAAATGCCAAAACAAATAAAGATCACATGAACACAAGATGTAGGCTCCACGCCAAGCCAAAACCCCTGTAAGGGGAAAACCCATCAAAATTTCTCTTGTTATCAACTTCAAAGGAGACTTCCAAGACCTAATACAAGACCTCTAACTCTCATCAAGAACTAAATTAACCAGCCAATCAAACTTCCATTTTTCAAACTTCAAAGATAGACTTCATCAGCTTCCTGCAACTTCCGATATGAGTAAAACTTAGAGACAAGTACATTTCAGACTTCAAAGACTTCTAGACAAAAACAACTCCTTTGTATAGCTCTTCTAGCCCTCTAGCAACCTTCGCATGTTTTTCTAACTGTAGACCAAATCCTCAAATTATATGCGTAGATGATCTGTTTTCAAGGAGGACGAAGTTTCTCTTATAAATAGCCTTCCAAGTGGGTCCATAAGCCTTCCCTAGGCTGACATCTACTGGCTGGCCAACTTGTTCTTGGGAGCTGACTTAGACACTTCTTAGAACAAAGTAATATTTCCCTTCTTTGTTACAAGGGCCCAAATGGGTATAATGGTAATGACCATGACTCATGACATAAACCTAAAAGCATACAATGGATGCATGACATATGGACTAAATGACATAAGCATGAAACCCATGCTTTATAGATATTTTTTCTTTCTTCTTTTGATCAATACATAAGAATTACATCATGACATGAAACAAATGACAATTATGAAGATCGAAACTAGTTACAATTTCCAACACTCCTCTGCCTACAAGCTCCTCTCATTCGCTGGCTTCTGGAGCTGGTTCTAGCTCACTGTTAGGCCTTTCGGCCCTCTTGAATTTTGAAGTTATGGGGCTCGACCCTCCTTCTAGAATCACAGAGGTATGCAGCCTGATTACAGAGTTCTGAACCACTCACAAACTCGAACAAAAGCTGCCCAGAACTCTCATCCAAGACTCGGCCTGCCAGCTACCAAACTCGGTCCTTAAACCAAACTAAAAGAACACAAAAACATAACTCTTTCTCCTTCCCTAGGCTGCTTTGGATCTACGGCTATTTCAGATGATTTCTTCCTATGATTCGTTGCACTTTGGATGTGAGAAATTAGCCTCCATGTCTCCCTTATTTATTGTTGAAATTTGGTTACCGGAGGACATGTGGTTCCCTAAGGCTTTGATCTTTGGCCGAGGGAAAAGTGTCCAAAAGAATTTAATTTTTCTCCTAAAGTGACTTTATAAAGTTATAAAGTCAAATCTAATTTAAATGTGACTTTAAGTGATAAAGTTACTAAAGTCTAATTTTAAAGTGACTTTAATAATGTCAATGTGAAATTAGAAAGGAAAAGTGACTTTGGAAATAAATGACTAAATGGGTCTTTATTAAAATGGGGTGAATTAAAAAATATAAAGTGAGATTTAAATGAGCATTTAATCTCAGCCATTGGATTTAGGGATTCCCCAAAAGTCACTTAGGGTTAGGTTAAAGGAGGAAAATGAGGAAAAAGGTCATTCATTCTTTCATGAGCAGATTGAGAGAGGAGGAGAGAAAGCAAAGGAGAAATTTCTCTGAAAGCAAAGAAGAGAAGGAGGGTCACCGATAGAGACTTCAAGAAAATCCGTACAACAAAGAAAGAGACACGTTCCCAAGGCAGCAACTGGCATGCCAGGTGGTTGGCATAATTTTCGAGCAAGATCGTACAGCAGCTTTAGCATTAATTTCTGGGCAGATTCTAGGCACGAAAATCGAGGAGAGAGGCTATTGGTTGGTGGCACGAATTTCGAGAAATCCGTACAGCAGCTGTACAACAGCTTCGGCACAGATTTCGAGGCAAAGGAGCACATAAATAGAGGAGGGTATGTTGTCTATTCCATACAGTCCGTACAATGGTACGGTCGTACAACTAGGCACAAAAATCGAGAAAGCCATTTCAACATTTAATGTTGTCATAAATGTTGTAAATTTTCTATTGAGTTTTTCTTGTTTTGCACGTTTTCCAAGGCGGAGTAGATGCACAGAAATCGAGATAAGTACATTTATTAAATTGCTGGAATTTTTGCTGTAATTTCTGCCTCACTGTAAAAAGCATTTTCAGAAATAAGGAGCTTTCGAACTGGTTTTCCCCAAGAGTTGTAGGGGGTTTTTCCAGGGTCATCTTGACCAAAAATTAGCGTGTCTAAATGTTCTGTGTGGTTGATTTATTTTGCTGATTTTTATTTCTGCAGTTTCCAGCATTGTGAAAATTTCCAGAATTTGTGTTTTCAGAAAATATTTATTTTTTCAGCCTGTTGAATGTAAGACTATGGGAATGGGCATTTAACTATATGGAGAAATAAGGTGAAACTGAAAACTGGGGTGGGAAACTGAAATTTCTACATGGTATCAGAGCTATTTTGTTGGAAAAGCAGTTTGGGACAACAAAAAGGAAAAATTACAGCAAGTTGTTTTTTCACTCGGAAATTACAGCGAGCTGATTTTTCACACAGAAAATTTTATCTTTACTACAGCAGTGTTATTTTCAGCTTATTTAGGACAACAAACATGTCTTTGGGTTTGAGGGTGGAGGATAGGTTGGATGGGCATAGCAACTACAGTGTTTGGAAGGAGAGAATGCAGAGTATCTTTGAGGAGGCAAAAGTCTGGGATGTCATGGTGCATACCGCACAACACCCTGTTAATGTGCCTACTGATGCTGTTCAGTTGGCAACTTATAATAAAAAGAATAACAAGGGTAAGAGACTGATTCTAGACGGAATCAAAGACCATTGCATTCCTCATGTGAGAGGAAAGAGAAATGCTCACGAGATGTGGACAACATTGACCAATCTCTACCAGAGTACCAATGAGAACAGAAAAATGGTCCTAAGGGAGAAGTTGAAGACCATTAAGATGGGTAAGACTGATAGTGCAGCTGGATATCTCACAAAGATTACTAATGTGAGAGATGAGTTGGCAGCAATTGGAGAGGTCATTCAACCCACTGAGTTGGTGCGGATAGCAGTGAATGGCCTCCCAAGTTCATGGATGAACTTTGTTGATGGGGTTTGTGCACGTGAGACCTTTCCCACATGGGAGAGGTTTTGGGATGATTGCATTCAGGCAGAGATCAGGAAAGTTTAGCTTGGGGTAGCCAAGCCAGTTGAGCAGGATGAGGATGTAGCACTGTTGGCAGGAGGCAAGAAAGGCAAAGGGAAGAAGCAGGCTTCCACAAGCAATGGTGGGGGCAAAGGCAAAGGTAAAGGTAAACAGGGTAACACACAGAAGGACTATTCCAAGGTGAAGTGTTGGAATTGTTAGAAGATGGGACACTATGCAATTGTGTGTCCGGAGAAGAAGAAGCAGGGGAGAACTAGAACATGGCAACATCAAGCTAGAGGTAGAGGACTTCACAGACGCTTTGACCGGGAGTTTGGGTTCATTGCCCGTGAGTCCACTAGTGCAGATCACTCCGCTATGGAAGCTGAGAGGGAGGCAGCATTTCCCTCCACTAGCGGAAAGCATCTTCAGTGTCCGGTATGTTGACAAAGGCTTCACGTCATATGACAGGAGTCCGTGAGTACTTCGCGTAGCTTTCGTGAGGCACCGACATAGAGGTAGTACTCGTAGTATTTAATAACGTTGTTATATACGGTGTGTGGATGATGACATTTCATAGGGAACCCAAACCTCCCTTGAAGGTGTTAGATGTTCTTTATGTGCCAGGGATGAGGAAGAACCTCATATTCGTCTCAACTTTGGAGGATAGAGGATATGAGATACTGTTCAGGGGAGGACATGTGCTGATATATCCCAGGGGCGCTCCAGCTGATTCAGCTAGAGTGATAGGTGTATGCCATGCAAAGGTGTACAAGTTTGCATTTCAGCCCCTTTTGGCATTGAGCAGTAGTACCGATAGCAGAGCTAGCAGTTCTGAGCTGTGTGAGATTTGGCACCGCAGGATGGGGCATATGTATCATGGAGCCTTGAGGACTTTGCGGGAGATCACTACAAGTGTGCCAGATTTCAGTACTGATCACTTTGATACTTGCAGAGGATGTGCGATGGGCAAGTTTGCCAAATCCCCTTTTCCCAGCAGTGACAGCAGAGCGACTGGGATATTTGATTTGATTCATTCCGATGTGAGCGGTCGGATGTCTCATGTTTCCTTGAGTGGATATGAGTACTATGTTTTATTCATTGATGATCACTCCAGGAGGACCTGGATTTATTTCTTGAAGACCAAGAGTGAGGTCTTCAAGTGGTTTCAGGAGTTCAGAGCTCTTGTGGAGACTCAGACAGGTCGGAAGATCAAGTCCCTGAGGTCGGACAATGGAGGTGAGTACACCCTTGGAGAGTTTGTTGATTATTGTGCGGAGGCAGGCATTAGGAGGGAGTTCACAGTTCCTTACAACCCCCAGCAGAACAAGGTTGCGGAGAGGAAGAACAGATCCATCGGAGGGGCTGCCAAAGCCATGTTACATGATCAGGGGTTGCCATTGTTTTTGTGGGCAGAGGCTTGCAACACTGCTGTATATTTGCAGAACAGGAGTCCGCATCGTGCCTTGGGGCATATGACTCCGGAGGAGGCTTTTTCTGGGAAGAAGCCTAATATTGGTCATCTTCGTATCTTTGGGTGTATTGCATACTCATATGTACCAAAGGAGAAGAGGACCAAACTAGAGCCCACCACAGAGAAGGGTGTCTTTGTGGGCTACAGTGAGACCTCGAAGGCCTTTCGGATTTATATTCCTGCATAGAGGAGAGTTGTTGTCAGGCGGGATGTGAAATTCGAGGAGGACAGGGCTTTCAGGAGGTCACGGGAGTTAGAGTATCTAGATCAGCCATACCCTCGGCAGCAGCTGAGTCAGTCGCAGGGATCCAGTGGGCAGGGATCAGGAGAATCCGGAGGTACATCGATTACAGTGTCAGGTCCACGCGGGAGCGCGGGCTTACAGAGTCGAGGGGTGGTGCTTTGGGCAATGCGTAGCAGCCTCCGTAGAGCAAGCCACTGGGGAGTCCACTGATGGACAGTTCACACGGTACCTCAGCATCTACAGGTTCAGGTGTAGGCAGGAGGACAGCAGACAGACAGTCAGGAGTTCAGGCTCCTGATGTTGAGGAGGAGGAGTTTTATTCTCCAGCGGGAGAAGTGTGCTCAGGGAAGAGGAAGCCCAAGTGGCTTCAGGACACCTTCAGAGATGCCACATCTGTTGCTGAGCCTAAGAGGCCGGTCAGAGAGAGGAGACCACCTAAGAGGTTTTGTAGCTATATGGAAATGGCTACCAACATCCTTGACTATGAGCCTTCTAGCTATGAGGAGGCAGCTAGCCAGCAGGTCTGGAGAGAGGCCATGCAGGAGGAGTATTCTTCTATCACGAAGAATGATGTTTGGGAGGTGGTGCCGAGGCCTGAGGGCAAATCCGTGGTTACTTCCAGATGGCTTTACAAGGTAAAGCATGCTGCAGATGGCAGCATTGATAAATTCAAAGCGAGGTTTGTGGCTAGAGGGTTCTCCCAGGTAGAGGGAGTTGATTATGAGGAGACCTTCGCTCCCGTGGCTCGATATACTTCGATCCGCTCCATTATATCGATAGCAGCAGAAATGGGTTGGAAGATCCACCAGATGGATGTGAAGACCGCATTTCTCAATGGCTTCATACAGGAGGAGGTGTACATTGAGCAGCCACAGGGCTTTGAGGTGCATGGGAAAGAGTCCCATGTGTGCAGACTGAAGAAGGCCCTTTATGGCCTGAAGCAAGCTCCCAGAGCTTGGTACTCCAGGATAGATACTTACTTGCAGAAGATGGGTTTCACAAAGAGTGAGGCAGATCCGAACCTTTACTATATTGTGACAGGTGAGGAGCCTCTCATTCTGGTGCTGTATGTGGATGACTTAGTCATTACAGGTGCAGAGAGACTCATAGAGCACTGCAAGAGAGATCTTGCGGCGGAGTTTGAGATGAAGGACATCGGCTTGATGCATTACTTTTTGGGTTTGGAGGTGTGGCATGAGGAGGGGCATTTCTTCCTGGGACAGGGGAAGTATATTGTGGACATCCTTGGCAGATTCCACATGGAGGATTGTAGACCCATGTCGACACCGATGATCACCAATTGGAAGAAGCTTCATGCTTCGGATTCCGAGTTGGTGGATCCCACATTGTACAGACAGCTGATTGGTTCCTTGATGTATTTGGTCAACACTAGACCAGATATTTGTTTTGCAGTCAACACGATGAGTCAGTTTATGTGTGAGCCTAGGAGGGTTCACTGGGTGGCTGCAAAACACATTTTGCGATACTTGCAGGGGACAGTGGATTATGGTCTGGACTACAGGCAGAGGGATGGAGTGAGATTGGTAGGTTACACTGATTCTGATTGGGCAAGTTGTGCTTCTGATAGGAAGAGAACTTCAGGGTGTTGTTTTGGGTTGGGTTCGGCAGTGGTGTCATGGTTCAGCCGGAAGCAGCAGTCAGTAGCATTGAGTTCAGCGGAAGCAGAGTATATGGCAGCCATTCTAGCTAGTTGTGAGGCCATCTGGCTTCGCAAGATGTTGTTTGGCTTATTTGGTCAACCGTTGAGACCTTTAGTGATTTACTGTGATAATCAGAGTTGCATTAAACTCACGGAGAATCCAGTATTTCATGACAGGTCAAAGCATATCGGGATCAAATATCATTTCATTAGAGACTATGTTCAGAAAGGAGCTGTGAAGCTTGAGTATATTCCCACTGATGAGCAGGTTGCAGATATTCTTACCAAAGCCTTACCATGAGGCAAGCATGTCTACTTCAGAGACAAGATGGGTGTGGTGAGGAACACCTTCCTCGGTAAGAGGGAGTGTTGAAATTTGGTTACTGGAGGATATGTGGTTCCCTAAGGCTTTGATCTTTGGCCTAGGGAAAAGTGTCCAAAAGAATTTAATTTTTCTCCTAAAGTGACTTTATAAAGTTATAAAGTCAAATCTAATTTAAAAGTGACTTTAAGTGATAAAGTTACTATAGTCTAATTTTAAAGTGACTTTAATAAAGTCAATGTAAAATTAGAAAGGAAAAGTGACTTTGGAAATAAATGACTAAGTGGGTCTTTATTAAAGTGGGGTGAATTAAAAAATAGAAAGTGAGATTTAAATGAGCATTTAAACTTAGCCCTAGATCTAAAGCTATCTCAGCCATTAGATTTAGGGATTCCCCAAAAGTCACTTAGGGTTAAGGTTAAAGGAGGAAAAGGAGGGAAAAGGTCATTCATTCTTTCATGAGCAGATTGAGAGAGGAGGAGAGAAAGCTAAGGAGAAATTTTTGAGTAGTGAAGAGAAGGAGGGCAGCTGATAGAGACTTCAGTAAAATTCGTATAGTAGCAAAGAGGCACGGTTTCGAAGGCAGAAATTCGTACAACAGGTGGTTGGCACATTTTTCGAGGGAGAGGCACAATTTTCGAGCAAGACCGTACAACAGTTTCAGCATTAATTTATGGCATATTCTAGGCACGAAAATCGAGGAGAGAGACTGCTAGTTGGTGGCACGAATTTCGAGAAATCCATATAGTAGTCGTACAGCAGCTTCGACACAGATTTCGAGGCAAAGGAGCACGGAAATCGAGGAGGAGGGTCTGCTGTCTATTTCGTACATTTCGTACAGCAGTACGGCCGTACAGTTGGGCACAAAAATCAAGAAAGCCATTTTAGCATTTAATGCTGTCATAAATGTTGTAAATTTTCTGTTGTGAGTTTTCCTGTTTTGCACATTTTCCAAGGTAGAGTAGATGCATGGAAATTGAGATAAGTACATTTATTAAATTGCTGGAATTTTTGCTGTAATTTCTGCCTCACTGTAAAAAGCATTTTCAGAAATAAGGAGCTTTCGAACTGGTTTTCCCCAAGAGTTGTGAAGGGGTTTGTCTAGCGTCATCTTGACCAAAAATCAACGTGTCTAAATGTTTTGTGTGGTTTATTTATTTTGCTGATTTTTATTTCTGCAATTTTCAGCATTGTGAAAATTTCCAGAATTTGTGTTTTCAGAAAATATTTATTTTTTCAGCTTGTTGAATGTAAGGCTATGGGAATGGGCATTTAACTATATGGAGAAATAAGGTGAAACTGAAAACTGGGGTGAGAAACTGAAATTTCTACATTTATAAGCTTCCTTGGGTAATGTCTAGCCCTTTCAAGAGGGTCTCTTCAACTAAGGTCGACTTGAACTCTAGGAAAATTAGCCCATATGAAACACATAAAAATTAATTTCTCCACAACGACAAGGGCTCTCTTGGTGTTCTAAGCAGCCCCTTGCTCCTTTAAGGGTGCTCTACCATCTCCAAGTGCCAAGTCATCAAATCTCTCTTTGGTTTCACACCCACAAGCTTGGGTGCAAAACCCCCACCTTGGGTACTTAGCCTACAAAGCCCTTTTGTGGTGCCAATTCCTCCGCAACCTTGTACCTTAGGGTTTGGAGCAATGTTGCAAACATCGGCATCATGATAAAATTGGCAAGGATCCGGAAAACCAAAAAATCGTAAAAATCGGGATAATATCGGCAAACATCGGCAGACATCGGCAAAATCAAGATACCATCAAAATATCGATAAAAATTGGCAAGCATCGGCTAGGCCAAAAAATTGTGATTTTGAGATAAAATCGGGATGTCACCGAGATGTTCGCAACACTGGTTTGGAGTACCTCCTAAGCCACCAATCTCAATAGAGATTAGGGATTTTGCCCCAGTGAAATTATAAAGAGATCCTAAGGGAGAGAATGGAGATGCCTTTTGGCATATATAGGAAGTAATTTTCTCATGAGTAAGAGGCTCAAGTGACTGAGGAGAAAGAGGAAAAGGCTGCAGCTGCAGGTTTCAAGTGAGCACAGGTTGGCAGGCTGAGTGTATGCTGCATTGAGAAGGCTGTAACAGCTGAGAGAGGGCCAAGTTCCAGCAGGATGAGGTTGTGCCGTGTGGAGGAGGAGGCCATAACAACTGAGATAGAGTTCGAGCAGGCAGGCCGAGTTGCTACAGGGGTGCTAAAAATGCGCAAGTCAAATTTCTGAGGCGGGGTAGGTGTGGGGGCGAATTGCTACAGGTTCCATTGCTGCATTTCCTGTGTAATTTCTCTATGGGTCTAGGCCCTGGAATTTCAGGATGTTAATATAATATAAAATGAAGGGAGATTGGACAAACATTTTTGTTGTCTTGTGGTGATTATCTATTTAATTTTCTGCTACATATTTTATTTCTGAAAGTTGAGAACACCAGTTTATTTGTTTTCACAGTTTCATAATTTTCAATTTGAGTATAAATAATTTTTTGGTATAAAATAAATGTGAGAAAAATAAATCACTGCGTATGGTCATCATGTAGATTATCACCAAGCTGTCTGAAATCCTCGAACACTCCAAGGTAGAATGTCAATCACACATCCAGATGACGTCTAGCAACTAATGAGTAAGCCATATCCAATATGCGAGTCCATCGTAAATCAGCAAGGACTAACCATACACAATGTACCCCACATCTCGTGAAGCACCTCCGAAAATGGTGTAAACATTTTTAAAGTTACCCTGAAAGCTAGTAGGTTCGTCATAATCAGTGAATGCTTTGTTTGTAAATCCTTGAAGAGATGTACTTCGAATCCAGACTTATCTGGTTGAAGGTGTTCTTCATGTTTTCCTCGTATCTTGAACTTTCTCCTTGCATGATCACTTTCTTCTGAAGTACCAATCTCTGCCTTCCCTTGTCTGAAGGTCTTGGAAGATGCCCTTCTGATCCTTCTTTCTTCTTTTGAGATTCTTGTATTGTTCAAGATGCTTGTTGTGATCCAGTCTTGTTCCTCTCTCTTCCACTCTGGCTTCAAAAGCTGATATTTATCCATATCTTTGTCTTCTCCATCATTGTTGGCTTCTATCCACTGGTACAGTGTCTTCCATTGCTTGTAGTGCAATTTGGATGACCTTTGTGGGCAACATGCTCTATCCTCTTGAGGATCTAAATCTGGTGTACAAACTTTTATGATAGCAATAAAATCAAAATGTCCTAAAGTCAGGCTTCTGCAAGGTTTTCATCTTTGATCATTATATGGTTTATTTAATGTTAAGGTCATTTTGGTTGATTTTCTTGTTAGATTTTTGCTTGTTATTTGTAATTGATTTGCATAAATTGTTTTACTGTTTGGGATCATTCTAAGAGAATTGAATTTGTGTCAAGAAACAGCTCGGTCTCGCGTTAATGGTGACTTTTAGAGCTTGCAGTTTACCCGATAAGGAATTTTGGTTGCTTGGTCATAAGCAATTAATGATAATGACTAGAAATAAATTATATCTACAAATGAAGCTAGGTAGAAAAAAACAATAAGATTGAGGAACGTGCATAAAATGTTAGGAGTAAGGAGAGAAAGGTAGGGCAAGTAAAGATGCAAGGATTCTTGCTTTTCTTGTAGTCATTTTTGCAATGCACTGATTACAGGTTTGATGAAAGGAACCTATCCATAGTGAAATAGAGTGAGTATGGACAAAGATGGAGCTTACAAAGGAGACAAACTCATATTGCAAGGTCTGTTGTTTCACGGTTTCCATGGAGTACTTGAGGAGGAGAGAAAGCTTGGCCAAAAGTTTCTGGTGGATTTGGATGCTTGGATAGATCTTAAAAAGGCTGGAAAATCGGACAACCTAGAAGATACTGTCAGCTATGCTGAAATTTATAGGTAACTTTTCTCTCTCTCTCTCTCTCTCTCTTTAGTAGCTTAGTTTGTTATTACTCTATGTAGTATTTCTTTTTAAAGGTTGAAGAGCACACATGAGAACATTGTGTCCCTTTGACTTGTTGAGAAATTAGGACTTTTATTACAATTTCTCTTCTTGATAATTACTTGTGATTTCGTTATGCTTCTTTTATTTAGATCTTATCTTCGTTAGATTGTGATGTTCTTCATCAAGTCAATTATTAAATGCACAGGAGACACAATATTTAGGCTTTCAAGCCAGGACCAAAACCTCTCCCTCTTGGAGAGGGAAATCTGACAGTAACTCTTCTTATAGAGTTTCAATTGACGAGTACCAAGACCATGACATAGACCCTTGACACTAGTATGCCTCCAAGACCCTTGTCACTGCTCTGCTAGGCTCCTTATGTTGATCTTCCTTTCTGCACTGCTTTGCACCAGCACTAGGAAAGCTCGGTTCCTAGCCCTAAACAGAGATCTCCTTTTCTCCCTTTCCTTGATTTAGCCTTGGCCTCCTAGAGACTTTCCTCGGATTACTTGCTGCAACCTTGATTCCAAGACAGATCTCCTTTCTTACTCCAATGCCTTTTCTTCATGCTGTGTATAACCTTTTGCTGTTACAATTTCCTTTTGAGCGTATGCAAGAGTATGAACTCAATTCAGAGGCTAGCACTGCCTCTCCTCTGAATTGATCAGTCTTCTTACGCACTGTCCACAGTCTTCTTTACACACTGCCTTACCTTCGCACTGTATTGCAGACTCCTTCGCTGAGGTAGCCTTGGCTTGCCTGAGATATGTGATATTCTTATCCAGAGATAATACTCCTTTTTCTTGACCCAAAGACAGAATTATTTCTTGCTGAGATTATCTCTATCTTCGCTCCTCTCCTTGCACCAAATTGCAGTCCTCAACTCACATTACAATCACAGAACTTGATCCGAAAACTTGTTCTCTGAATGAGGCTGCAGTCCCTCTCTATATAGGGACTGTCTCCCATCTCTAGGCCGACATGAACATCTGAAGGTGGGCCGACTTCATCAAGGAGATCTTTTATCTTGTTCTAAACCGACTTCAAGAGGCTAGTTGACAAGGTCATGGAGTATACTTTTCACATCAATAATTTGTCCCTTTACAAGTGTAACATGACTTCATATACATGACTCTTAATTATATTTAGACAAGATGACAAGCCCCTAAAGACATCAAGAAGTAGTCTTTGACCAATAATAAAAACTTCTTGCTCATGAAACCCATGAGGCAAGTATTACAATAAAAACATTTTATTATTTTTGTCTCTTCATTATATAAAACCATAATTACAAGTCATTATGAAGACCGAACCTAGTTACACCTTTCAACATGACCATCATTGTCTTGTGCAATTTTTGAAAACATGGAAAAAACATTCTGTTTTGTGATTTGTTTCTTCAACTCAAACAGTTTTTGTATATGTAGTTCTTGGTTATTTCAAACATTTTTTCTATATGTAGTTCTTGATTATTTCAAACATTTTTTCTATATGTAGTTCTTGATTATTGAAAGTCCACTGATGGTGTTTTCTTGAACTGTGCTTGCTCTATAACAGCCTCATCAAGGATGTTATTGAAGGTCCACCTCATTCTCTCCTTGAGTCAGTTGCTGATTCCATTGCATCTAGCATTTTTAACAAGTTTGCTCAAATTCATTCCCTTCGTATCAGGCTAGGCAAACCGCATGTGGCAGTACTGGGGATTGTTGATTACTTGGGGGTTGAAATTTATAGGACATCTAAGAGTGAAGAGTAGAGCTTATTCTGAAATGGCAAGTGAGATGAAAATAACTCCCCGTAGCATATTAATTTTTTCAAATTTGTGTATTTTATGATTGAAATGTCTCTTATTTAGAGAAAATCCTTTGAAAGTTGTATTACATTTGTAATTCTGCAATGCAGCAACTTAATGAGAATTTCCCATAACTACAATAAGAGAAATCTCTCAAATGTAAACTTATTAAAATCAATATCACTGTTGAAATATCTTGTGCTTTGACATGACACTCTTTCCAGTCAAAAATACATTGTTGGACTTGTCAGTGCTCTAGTATGTATAAATCAAATTCTCATTTCAAAAGTAAATATTCCAGTCTCTTTTAAATAGACTTCCTTTCCTGTCCATCAAAGACTTATTGTGACCTATCTTGTGTGGAGTTTATGGGATTACTAGTGAGTATCTCTAGAAAATGAAGATAGAAATACTTTTTGGTAGGCGACCTAAGCATGTTTTAGATCGTGAGATGTCCTGACTATCTTGTGTCTGTACATGAAGCTTGGATGTATACTTGAAGTAGTTCTGAACTTTGAAGAATTTTTTAGCAATGCCAAAGAAATCTTCTCTGTTTTTTCAACAATACAAGGGAATTTGTTTTGCAATCCCTTCTGGGCAGAGAAACGTAGAGCAATTGTAAATTTTTTCTGCTTCTCAAATGACAACTACAGTGCTTGGAGTTTGCTAGTAATTAGTGGATTCGTAATTAACTGATAAGGGGATTTTTTGCATTTTCATAATGGTATGTATGCTATTGGGGGGAGCTTGAAAGAGTGCAAGATGTATAGCATATCCAAAATCCTCATAAAGATATCTATAACATAAATGTCATAGATCATTCAAAGGTATACCACTTGAACATAAATTTAAATACTCATCTTATGTTGCACTGGCTTTGGGGTTGGAGGGATGATAGGGATGGTGGAACTCTAGGATGGCTAGAGCACACCTCCAAAATTGTCCGGGATGATAGGTTGCTGATGACAATAATAATAATAAATATTAAAAGAGATATTTAACATTTTTAGAATTTACCATGGACATGAATGATATATAATACATTTGCAATTAAAGATCAAAACATTGAAATAAAAATGTGAATGATAATGGCTTTAGGGATGAAGGGGTAAGGGGTTACAGGAATGGAGGGACTTTAGGATGGCTGGATCACATCCTCAAATTTTTCAGCGGATAGGTTGGGGATGACAATATAATAATTAATTATTAAAAGAGATTTGAAAATTTGAAAATTCACCATACACATGAATGATAAATATAATTGCACCGAGAGGTGCTCTCCAACCCAATATAGGAGAGTTGTATAGGCGTTAGACGTTAGATGTAAACATTTTTTAAATGTTGGCTTTACAAGGGAGATGTGTAGGTGTTAGGCATTAGACATTAGACGTAAGTACATCAACATTTTTTAACATTTATATGTCGACTTAATTAATATTATAAATTTATAATATCTATTTTAAGATACATTATAAATAAAGTAAAATTACAAATGATAGAATGAAGCGCAACCATCGCCATGGGCTGTTGCCCTCCGTTGCCAACGCCTGTGTTACTATCATGGTTAATGATGCAGTTTATGCTATCTAGGCTAGGGTTTACGAATATTTGTGGTTGGATGGCAATTTTTCTTGAATGGAGATTAGTAATGGATCTCTCATATCTACCATTGGATGGCTAGGGTTTACAAAAGCATAAGGAATCAAACATATATGTGCGAGATATGCAAGCGTGGATTGTAGAGGGACCAAAATCTTTAGATGCACAGACACAAACATAATGTCTCGTGGAAATTATTGAAGTGAGATACAACATATGCACGAATTAAGCAAGTGTTTGCACACATAAAGTCCCGTGGAAATTATTGAAGCGATATACAATAGGTGCATGAATTAAACAAGTGTGTTTTTGACCAAAACCAACCTATCTCCACCATAATCATTCTCATGCGCTGGGCCTTATCATGCACATGGCCAGAAGCATCCATTGGTTTCTTTGCTTATACCATACATTGAATTCTTCTCATTTGAGCTTTCTCACATTGGTTTACATAATTATAGCTTATGCTTTTGACACAAGGGTTGGAAGAGTCGACTTTGCTTATGGATCCTACGCTACTTAACATTGGCAATGACCTCGACCTCAACCTCCATGGGTTGATGCAATAACTTAAACTTGTAATTCACTTGTCTGAGTATGAAACTAGTTAGTGTCATGTAAAAATAAGTAGAGATGTGATTCATACTCATATTTTCTTAGCTCCTTTCCGAGTTTGTTCCCTTAAATATTCAAAATATTTTGTCTAATAATAATGTTTTGCAAAAGTTTTGTTTCATAGATTTTTAGGAGTTTGTTTGAACTTGGATTTTATCAACATAAATGATATTTTTCTATAATTAAAAAATAAAATATTTAGTGTTTAAAATATAATTAATATTTCATTTTTTTAATTATTGTTTAAAAATATAAAAATATTTTGTCACAATTACAATGGTTTATCATGATATGTTCATTATAGTAGAATATTGAGAAATTAATCTATTAATGTTAATCTTGGATGTATCATATTGTCTAATCATCATTGTAATTTGTCCAGTGTTAAAAATATATATACATTTTCAAGATCATATACTTTAAACAATTAAAAATTTATAAATTATTACATAGCTCAAAGTTTAAGCTCTAAATTCATAACAATGAAGGTACTATTAATCTACTAAGTTTGGATATATCATATTGTCTAATCATCATTATAATTTGTCCATTGTCAAAACAAAGCATACATTTCCAAGGTCCAAAGCTTTAAACAATTAAATTTAAAGTCCTATAAGCTATAACATGGTCTAAAGTTGAAGCTTTAAATTTATATAACTAAAATTACTACCTGTGTATTACTAATTATATTTTAAAGTTACAAGCTTTGTAAGCTTGAGAAATTTAACTCTTTGTTCATTTGAACATATGAGTGACTTAACTCTTGATCGATGATTACCTAATAGATGATGGGATTATTGTTGGCAGTTTTTCTAAAGTGGACACAAATTTTGTACATCCATTTTTTAGAATGCTCTTGTTCATCCTTTGAATAGTGTCATAAACATCAACAAAGGGTTCTCATTTTGGGTAGTTTAGCTTGAACATATTGTCCACTAGCTTGGCCTTGAATATTTTGTATATACATGGAATGAAAAATGTTCAAATTGAAAGAAATGTAACTTAATACAATCACATATAATGATATAAATCTATAATAGCAACTGGTTAGGATTCAAGAGTCAAGAAAACCGATTAATAGTTAATATATTATGTATCTAAAGTTAGGAGAAACATGGATGATAATACAAAATGGAAAAATGCTTAAAATAAGACAATGTGGGTGTTGAATGGTGAAGTGTCTTAAAATAACAAAAACGGAGTCTTGATTCAATGCATATACTAGCACGGAGCTTTAAGCTACTCATAAATTCAAAAATTTCCATTAAGGCTATCAAAAAATGCATGAGCCTTACTTTCTCTCTCTAATTGTCATGAATTCCCTATAATTGCAACAGAATGCCATTAACATTAGCCAATCATGCTTAAAGAGATGAACCATCCCCTTCATCAATGATATAGGAAGCATCCTTGGGATCTACATCCCACTGTGTTGTTGGTCCTTGTAATACTATGGTGCCTTCTTTGTAAGAAGGAAAAGGTTGCCATGCACACAAGTTTTTTTAAACCTCTTAGAGGTAAGACTATTCCTCTTGATAGAGTTGATAAAATTTTATGCGGACTAGTTCCTTTCTGCAATTGAGGAACTATCAACATGAGATAGTAAACACATAGCTAAAGTGTAGTTATGTGCAACTTTGTCCCCATACATCCTCCTCCGTCCATTGAGGCTTTTTCGTGCCATATCTAACAAATCTTCGTTTTTAGCTCTAGAGAAAGTGGGGTTAGTGAGCAACACAAATTCAAGAAATTGTTTTTGGTTTATGGTTGCTTGCTCCTATGTATACATCTTTTGTATGTTGTCAATAAGTTGTTGTTTCACTTGAGGATCATCTATTCATGCAACTCTATCTTTCATCTCCACATACCACTTCATATTAAGTGCATAAGTGGTCATATGTAGATGTGTGTTTAATTAGTTCCATATTTTTCTATCAACTTTTAGATTTCATTAAATAACCCTAAAGTTGTGTCCCATTGGTGGATGATGGGCTTGATCTATTTGATCATGCTATCAATTGAATCATATTTCCCCAAGGCTAAGGGAATTTAAATATGTATTCTTGATTAGCTTCAATATTAGAGGAATGAAAGAGAAAATGTATTTCACATTAATCCACCAGTCACCATTTAACATGTCCCACCTTTCACTAATTTGTTTTGAATTCCGTCCATGTATATAGGCCACTTAGAACTAATACTAGTGGCCTGAAGGCCCATTGCACCTCTAGCATATGGTTTAGAGGAATAAATTTAAGTGACATACTTTGCATCTACTAGTTTCAAGAGAATTTTTGCATAAATCCTGTAAATAGGTAGAAAGGCATGGTGGTTTTAAATGGATAATTGTGGCTCTTTAACATCTAAAATAGTGCAGGTGATCTAAGAAAATTTTCCAATGCCTTTGAGTGCATTATTCAAAGCACACACAACGAGTCTAAAATAAATGCTTATACCTACTTTGAATCATTAATCTTGTAGACCTATAATTTGGTGTAGAATTTGAGACAAACTATATCTGTTGAACCAATCTCTTTGATTTCATTCTTCAATACCTTAACTTGGAACATTGCATCCTTCATCTTTCGATTACAATCAATTACCTTTAAGAAATAGGGCCCGGTTGAAGAGGTGAGAATGATGTTCAACATAGGTCTTTATTAAATATTTGTCCAACCATCCATGACGATTGAGCACTTGAAAGACAACCCATGATTTCTTAAGGCTATCCATCGACCTTGCTTCTTTGAGACCCCCCTATTTAAAAAGTTTGTCCTCATTTAATTGTAACCAAGGGGTTGAAATGGGTTAGTGGTAATGAATTTTCTTATCATCTCTTTGTAAAGTGAAGAATGGGCGACATTAAATAATATTCCAGTAGCAAAGAAAAATACAACCACTAACATCCTTTTCCTCCTTGCATTGTTCAATTGACATATCTATCACAACAACTTTCCTACTTGAAATAATATGCTAGAATGCCCCAATGAATCCACTTGTCACTATCATTGGTTGCTCCTTGAAAGTACTCCGTCTTGGTAGCCATGTGAAGTTTTGTAATTTATTTATTTTTATTTTTTTCTAATAGGTAGGTGCATCCTTTTACTTAATCCTCTAGAATAGCTAATAGATGTTGGTAAACTGTAGTGTAGTTTCCCGAAGTGTACGACTATAGAGGTTGTGTAGCCATTGCTTTGAACCATTGTTGTTTTTCATCTTTGAGTGATATTCTTGACAAATTGCAACAAAGGTTTCTCCACATCGACATAATTTTTTTTAGTTGAATCAAGCATTGTATTTATAACTACTCTCATTTTAGATTCTTTTTTTTTTATAAGTTGGACTAATCTATTTATATGAAACATAGTTTATAGAGCGGGACTTTCCTCCAGAGCTGCAAAACTATCCAATTCCAGAGGGAGTCTTAAGCAAAAAATCAGAAAAGAGACCGCCCCTAACGGGGAAACCGACCCAAACTATGCTGCCCATAGATGGGAAACCAACAATCATAGAGTTATGCAAAAAAACAATTTTTCCAACAACAACTTTTACAACCATTGCTTGTACAACCATCTTGTCCCAAAAATGCAGCGAAACATTAGAAAATATCAAAATAAGGTAAGGAGACCGGTCAAAGCCATGGAAGCCCATCAGGTTCACCGTCGAGGTGTGAAGGAGGAGGCTCCTCCACAATGGGACATCTGTATTCTTCATCAGAATCAGCTGCGTCTCCCTTGGACGGCTGAGCAGAGTGCTCAGGAGAGGAAGTTGAGTAGCCTTTCTTCATCTGCTTGTCCAAATGCGCATAACTTCTGCTGCCATTGCCCACGCTGCTAGAGGATTGCGAACTGGATTTGATGGGTAGGGCAGCGGATTTTCTGGGATCTTGATGAGGCCCATGGAAATTCTGGATTTCCTCATGCGCTTTCTGGAGCTTGAGCCGGTATCGCCACGCTGCACCTCCTGAAACATAACAGAGAGAGTGGCGGTAATTCTTGGATTGTCCAAGACGCTGTCGAAGCGGAATTGAGCTACATTGTCTGTTGGAGGCATGGTGTTGCCAGGTTCGTGGATGGAAAGGGGCGGGTGAGAGCCAACACCTCTGCCACCGTCTCGCTTACACCTCATGCAATGCCTTCGCGGAAAGCTGGGATGGAGGCCGAATGAGGAGACTGAGAAGGCGAACCGGAGGGCGAGTGCGAGAGGTGAGAGGGCAAGCACTGCGAATTATCACAACAACCAGACTGGAAGGGAGGTGAATGCAGAGGAGAGGCATGAGGCGAACACAGCATGAGTTCTACCTTGGAGGAGTGGTGATTGTAGTGGAGAGGCGAGGGCTGAACAACACGCGGAGCAGGAAGAGGGCTATCAATTCTAGTCGATTGTATGGCGAGCTGAAGACAGAGATGGAGTGGAGAAATGGAGCTCAAGAGCTGAGTCGAGGTGAATGACAAAGCCAAAGAATGAGGGGAATAAGTAGCTGTAATGGAGATGGGACGCGGCTCCATTGATGTGTGGGCTGAGCAAGTTGCAAAGTTAAGGCAGAGAGAGGGAGCTTTAAATGCCAAACGCGGTACGCTGAGGGGCTTTAAAGCCTTGGTACAGTACTCCGAGGTGGGCAGGTGGCCTGGCCAGGGGTAGCGCCTTAGGCTAGCCACCACATTATTCTTATAACTCACCCGCATCCGGGAACTCTCACTTTAGATTGAGAAGATGGAGAAACACTAAATTCCTTTTATTTTTTAGCAGTTGCAGGGAAGAATTTGAAAAATTGAAATGCAAATCCCAAACTAATGTATTCAATTACTACACCCTTGAAACTATGAAATTAATACAAGTTTGAAACATTGAAGTCTAAATTGATTTAAAAAAACAAATTCTAATATTTAAATACTCAATGAAGGGTGAATCCATATTCATTATGTGAGGGGAAAATAAACGAGTTGTGTGCTACTTCTAGAGTTTGAATAAGCTACAACTAAATCCATTGGTGGGTCGTGTAGCTAAATTTACTCTTGGAGTGGGTGTTTGAGTGTTGAAGTGAGTTAAGAGTGCCCATGGGTGAGTTTTGGAGTGTGGTGAGTGTGCTAAGTACCGTGGTTGGTGGTTGATGGTTGTGAGTATGATAAATGATGATGGTTAAAGGTTTTGTGTGTGTGATACATGTTGGTTGATGGTTGAGTGTGATAAATGATGATGGTTGAAGGTTTTTTGTGTGTGATACATGTTGACGGACGAGAATGACTATTATATTACGAGTGCTACTACTAGTGGTGGATGATACAATAGGGAAATTGGAGTATTAGCATGAGACTATCAAGGAATACGAACTATGAGGTTAGGGTTTAGGGGGATACAATTAGTATAAATCCAAATTGGGGTATGAGGGGTGCTAGCACCAATGTTTAGGTGTAGGTTTTTAATTTTTATGTATTTTTTAATGTCAAACAATGGGTTAGTGTTGAGAGGTAGGTAGTTGTACTTGATTTTCTCAAGGGACAACTGGGCCACACTCTAAAACTATTGAATTTTCTAAAGGGGTGGCCTGAGACTTGGACCATACCCTAATTAGTTGTACTTGATTTTCTTACAAACTTTTTGTTTCAATGGAGAGGTATTGTAATCAAGCCAAAAAAGTACTTGACTAAAAAATGTACATATTAAAGAAAAAAACATATTTAAAATAAATTAAAGTTTATTGCTTTATTTTTATTTTAAAATATGTTTTTATTTATCCCATCAATTTTCTTAAAACATATTTAAAATAAATGATAATTTTATTGTAATCAAACCAAAAACAGTACTTGACTAAAAAATGTACATATTAAAGAAAAAAACATACTTGACTAAAAAATGTACATATTAAAGAAAAAAACATATTTAAAATAAATTAATTTTTATTTATTCCATTAACATATTTAAAATAAATAATAATTTAATTATATAATACATTCTTATTTTTATACATATTGTAATAATTTTGGGTAATTAATTTGTAAATATTAACTATCTCCAAGTTTCCTTGTAAATTAATTATCCAAAAAAATTAAGGATATGGATTTTTCCATAACTAATATTGTTTTTTCATTCATTATCATACTTATTTTTAACAATAAATATTTATTAACCTGTTAGTATTCCTTCCTTGTTTTCTATTAATGGTTGCATTCTTTTTAATAACAATATTATTTTCTAAGAACAATATTTGTAGGTATCCTCTCTCTCTCTCTCACATATATAGATTTTTACATAATTAATATTTTCTTTCCATTTCTTATCATACTTATTTATATCAATAAATATTTATTAACCTATAATAAAAATAATTAAATATATGGATTTTGCATAATTAATATTTTCTTTCCAATCATTATCATACTTATTTTCAATAATAAATATTTATTAACTTATAATCATTTTTTGCTTGCTTGCTTTGTATTAATTGTTGTATTCTTTTTAATAGCAATGTTTTTTCACCTTTTTTCCATTAATATATTTTATTAATCATAATAGTTTCTAGATAGCTTAATTATTTAATTTTTGCCAACTCTTTTTTCATAAAACTATATTATCATGTACTCATGTACCCATAGATTATTAACAATTTGGTTTCCCCAATTCAATTTTCTAGAGTATTCTTCATCATGGTAATTTAACTAGTCCCTTTTCCATAAATAATGAGAGTTGACATACATAAACAACATCATAATCTTTGTTATTGTCTTTGATTATGCCAATACTCAGTCACCATACATTATACATTATAGGCATATATTTGTTAAAAGAAATAGAGAACCAACCGCAACATATTTGAAAAGAGAAATAATTCTCATTTAAAAAAACATTTTACACTTATAATCCATTTTATTTATATATATTTTTATTATTGTGATGAATATATATATTTAAACAATTAAATGTTTAAATAAAAAACAACAATAACTTTTAAATTTTAAATTTTAATTAAAACATACACCAAGCTACACACTCCAACATTTCATCTCATATTATATAATAACATATTAAAAATGTGGCACAACATATTATACAACTCCATGCGATAACATGGTTAACTTTATAGTTAAATACACCAAAATTAAGAACTACATTATTAGTTAGAGATTATAGTACTTCCTTTTGGTAAAAGTGCATTAACTCTACATAATTTTCTACTTTTATGCAAAGTTTCATGAAAATGTTCAATATTTCTATTTTCCAAAATAATTTTGCAATTTTCTTGGAATCTTATTTTTAATTTTGAATTGGCTCAACTAGCTTTAATGGGACATAATTCCCTTATGGAGAGAAATTTATTTTCAATATTTTTTAGTCCTTAACAATTCATTTTAAAATAAATAAATAAAACTAATTTGCTGAGTGACTAGCTCTTCATGAATGCTTTGATACTGTTATGCCCCTTATGCCTGAACCTTGCTATCATGTGGAAGCTGGGGGTAAATCTTGGCACATTCCTGAAGAGCAAAGCTATGCATAGTGGCTTCCTGTTATGCCTGACCTTGCTATCATGTGGAAGGTGGGGGGTAAATTTTGGCACATTCCTGAAGAGAAAAACTATGCACAATGGCTTCACCATTTCAGGCAACTTCTGCATCCCCTAGTCTCCGAACTCCCATGTTTGTGGGAAGACATATTAACAATTAAAAGCCTCTAAAAAAGATATTAAATTGGAACATAAAATTTCTACACACTGGATTTGCATACAATATAATTAAAAACTATATATTCAAATTATTAAAAACTTAATTGTACTTCAATCTAATTTAAAATATATATTCAAATTATAAAAAAAAATTATTTTTTAATTTAAAGAACATAAATAAAAATATATATTCAAAATTTTAAGAACATATTTGTAACTTAATCTAGCTTTAAACTCTATATTCAAATTATTAAAAACTTAATTGCTCAACATGAGTGAATGGTTGTGTGGAGAAAACACATTTCTTAACACAATCAACTTCTTCGCACTACTACTTCAAATGATATCTTATCTTATTATGCCTATGCTTGATGCTAGAAATCATTTTCTTATGCTGTTTTTTAATTTGGAAAACATAAATAAAACTATACATTCAAATTATTTATAACATAATTGTTTTTTAAAATAAAACTATATTTTCAAATTACTAAAATCTTATTTGCACAACAAACGAGTATAGATAAAAAAAACATTTATTTGTATAATCAAATTCTTCCCTCTACTATGCAAACCATATCTTATCCTTTATGATGTTTTTTAATTTCAAAAACATGAATAAAACTATATATTCAAATTATTAAAAAACACAATTGTTTTTTTAGTTTCAAAATCATAAATAAAAATACATTCAAATTATTAAAAAACTTAATTGTAACTCAATGCAACTTAAACTATATATTCAAATTATTAAAAACTTAATTGGACAACATGAATGAATAGTTACGTAGGAGTGAGGAGAACAGACATTTCTCCCCATAATGAAATTCCGGACACTACTAGTGCAAACTAATTTAACTAATTTCCAAAAGCATACCCCTCCTCAAAAATTTCTATCTCTAAAACTATCAATTTCTAAAAACATACCCCTCCTCAAAAACTTCTTAGAACATTTCATGTCAATTAAACAATTGTTGAAGCTTGTGTAGAGAGTGATGCAGGAGCATAGGAGCACCCTTAATAAAAATTAGAACCCAATGCTGTAGAAGGAGAAAGCATGGCATGAGGTCGAGATTTACTCACGTTCGTTTGAGTTGTTAATTTTTTATTAATGAAATTATTATTTTAAGAGATTGTAAGCCACCTCACTAAGTATATATGGTTAACCTATTATAAAAATAGGGAAGTGCATGCTTTTAGGAAATTGTTACGAGATCCTAAGAGAAAAGAATGGATCTGAAATGATCCATTCGAGGTATTGTATTCTTTATAACTATAGCCTTCGCATAATAGACACCATGTAACATTAAGCGCCGAGAGGGTGACCTAACTCATATAAGTAATTCAAAAATAATTGAAATCATGTGTTCGTTATTGTGAATTTCTATCATTGTGTATACGAGCTATAATTTTCATAAATTCGTGAGATTGTGTGTTTTAGAGAGAGCGCACACTCATTTTTTTATGTACAGGTTTGAATCCCGTGTGGATTCGTGAACTGTGTAGAGGAGATGGATAGCTCATATCCATTCAGAGTAGAAATGAGTACGAGGGTTAACGGCTGTAGGCAGGCCCGAAATGCTTGAAAACGAATGTGGAATGTTATTTAATATCCGAACATTCTGAGATATAGCTGATGGATCTCGGGCTTGAAGGGTATATTCCTCTTTATGCAGTTTAAGAGCTATGCCATGTGCATGATCGAGAGTTAGTACCAGGGTGCATTGAGAAGAATTTTGTTGCTGCATAGTGAACTATTTCATACAGATCGTGGGCCATAACCCATAGATCCATGAATTGGGAAAAAGTGTAGTTAGTCTACATCAAGTGGTATCAGAGCAGGGAAAGATTTTCTGTGAGTAAGTTTTGCGTGCGAAAGAAGGACGTACAAATATGTTGAAAGCTTGTGGTCTTTATATTGTCGTATATGTAGCAGCAGAAAAAGGTGAGAAGATTGCAAAAACCTAGAGCCAGGGGTGCTCAAATGGTTCTAGAGGAGAGAACCACAAAGATACCGAAAGACTGAGCTCATATGAGAGAAGCTTGGTGAGGTATCGTGTAGCAGGGAGGACTTGCTACTGCAGAGGTTTTCTTGCAGCTCACGGAAAAATCACAAAGGCAATTCCACAGAGGATGTGGGTAGAATTGCTAAGAAATGAAGAAGGCATTTCTTATGACCTGGAGGTCATAAGAAATTTTGTACCTTGGGAGTCTGATGCAGGAGCATCAGAGCACCCTTAATTAAAATTAGAACCCAATGCTGCAGAAGGAGAAAGCATGGCATGAGGAAGAGATTTACTCATGTTCGTTTGAGTTGTTAATTGTTTATTAATGAAATTATTATTTAAGAGATTGTAAGCCACCTCACTAAGTAGATATGGTCAACCTATTATAAAAATAGGGAAGTGCATGATTTTAGGAAATTGTTACGAGATCCTAAGAGAAAAGAATGGATTTGAAATGATCCATTCTAGGTATTGTATTATTTATAACTATAGCCTTCGGCATAGTAACGGGGAGAGGCTAGACACCATGTAACATTAAGCGCCAAGAGGGCGAACTGGCTCATATAAGTCGTGTTGTAATTCTAATTCGAAAATAATTGAAATCATGTGTTTGTTATTGTGAATTTATATCATTGGGTATACGAGCTATAATTTTCATAAATTTGTGAGACTGTGTGTTTTAGAGAGAGCACACACTCACTTTGTTGTGTATAGGTTTGAATCCCATGTGGAATTGTGCACTGCGTAGAGGAGATGGGTGGCTCATATCCATTCGGAGAAAAAATGAGTACGAGGGTTAACGACTATAGGTAGGCCTGAAACGCTTGAAAACAGACATGGAATGTTATTTAATATCTGAACATTCTCAGATATGGCCAATGGATCTCGGGCTTGAAGAGTATATTCCTCTTTATGTAGTTTAAGAGATATGTCATGTGCATAATCAGGAGTTAGTACCAGGGTGCATTGAGAAGAATTTTGTTGTTGCATAGTGAACTATTTTGTACATATTGTGGGCCATAACCCACAGATCCATGAATTGGGAAAAAGTGTAGTTAGATCAAAGAGCTTTGTGTGGGAAGCTTTCACTCTGTAAAGAGATTTCTGCCGAAATATTATATTTTATTGTGTAGATAATTTTTTTATGATGTTTTTTAATTTATAAAACATAAATAAAACTGTATATTCAAATTATTAAAAACGTAATTGTTTTCTAAATTTGAAAACAAAAATAAAACTATATAGCAAAGCTCTGCTGTCCAGAGTTAATTATGAAGCTATAAGTGATAGCATCACAATAGTAATAGAAAAATGAATAGCAAAATGAATTATAACTATTAATCACTATAATAATTAAACAACATCAATAGCTTCCTGAAACTATTACATTTTTATAATACTATAGCTATTACAAGGAAACCTACTATAGCTATAGTTAATAATTAATGAGTTAAACTCCCCACTACAATAGTTATTATATTTAACTATTATTAACTTGACTATTAATAAACTATTGTGCATTTAATTATAACTATTAATTAATACTATAGATGCAATAGTTAATAATTAATGAGTTAAACTCCCCACTACAATAGCTATTATATTTAACTATTATAACTTGACTTTTAATAGACTATTGTGCATTTAATTATAGCTATTAATTCTCCATCATTAAAGATGTTTTTTGATAATTATTTTACATGGACAACTTTTATAATACTATAACTATTAATTTTTTTAATTAATAGTTAATAATTAATGAGTTAAACTCCCCACTACAATAGCTATTACATTTAATATCTATTAACTTGACTATTAATAGACTATTGTGCATTTAATTATAGCTATTAATTCTCTCCCATTTTTGTTTTATGTTTTTGATAATTATTTTACATGGACAATTTATAATACTATGGCTAATAACTTTTTTATTTTATTTTATATTAATTGTTAATAATTAATGAGTTAAACTCAACAATGCAATATCTATTGCATTTGATATTATTAAATTGATTATTAATAGTCTTTTGCCAATTTAATTATAGCTATTAATTTTCTGGCATTAATGGTTTCTTCTTTTGATAATTATTTTACATGGACAACTTTTCCACACAAAGAAAACACAAATATTACTATTAAACAAAAATGTTCACATTTTCATTAATAGTTAATGATTAATGAGTTAAACTCTCAGTGCAATAACTATTATATTTAACTATTATTAACTTAACTATTAATAGACTATTGTGCATTAAATTATAACTATTAATTCTCCCATATTAATCTCAATAAAGGTTGTCATTGATGTCAATATAGCATTATTGGGATGACAAATATTCTTGTGATGTCATAACCTCATGTATCCTTGCTCTTGATGAAGAAGCCTAGAACCTGGATGATGTCCTTATCCTTGATGGATACCACACTATTGAAGGACCATACATGAGTGACCACACTTGATGATGTCATACATGATGACACTTATGAAGGTATTGATGACATTGTTGGAGACTACATAATGATATGGATGGTGGTTGGAAGAATACCTTGACGCTCTCTTGATAACAAATTAATAAATGCTGCACTATGGTTGATGACATATCACTGCACTATTACATGATGTCATGAATGCTACACTATCATGATGACATGGATAATTTCCATGATGACACTATGATGAAGAACTTGGAGACACACTAATAACCTCTTGATGTCCTAATAATCAAGCCCTAATGACCTCTTGTTGTCCTCATCATCTTCTACACTGAAGATTTCAAGGACAGTTACAAAGAAAAATAAAATTTGGCACCTTGGAGGCATCCAATCATCATGGGTCCTATACCATCTTGTAGAGTACATTTTTCCCTTTCTAATGAACCCTCACTTTCCCTCAAACTCCCGATGGTTGAGGAGATACTAAATTTTTAAGTTTTAAAATAATAATTAATTATGAGCCGACCTACACTCACACCCTCATCTTAACCCTCTTTCAAAATGGACGTGTCTCTTCATTCCTTAAAGAAACCATTATAAAAACAAGTTCGGGGTTCATTTGTAGGCATCAATATCGGTGATCCAAGACACAGAAATGGAGCTTTAGTTCACAACTCGTGAACACAGAAGGAGCCAACATTTAAAGGAGCAATATAGATCTTGTTTGGGCCTATATTTTTCTTAACACATAGTTGTCTCCATCTCAGACCTGGGTTTGAAATAATTTGTGACACTTATCTCAAATACCTCGGATCCCTTGTTGTAGCTTAGGACAGTGACAACATAAATTCAGACTTCTTAATTTCAGACAGTGTCATCAAAAAGCTTACCTTAGACTGTGGTGGACTCCTTAATATTGTGGTGAACTCCTTGCTCAAGCTCTGGTGGACTCCTTAGCTCAAATTGTGGAAGATTAGAATGAGACCTGTGTAGTAACTACAACCATATTATACTGTGTATAGATTTTCGGCTCATTTCCTTGTTGGACAGTCTCAACACAATGATACTACCTCTCATATCGGTGGAGACCTTGATTGCTGTAATTGACCTAACCGTGTATCATCATTCTTTGCTCAGACTTCCTTGCTGGACAGTCACAACACAATAATACTACCTCTCAGAACGGTGAAGACCTTGGTTGCTGTAATTTCCTTGACTGTGCATCATCATTCTTGGGTCAGATTTCCTTGCTAGACAATCACAACACAATCATACTACCTCTCTGAATGGTGAAGACCTTGGTTGCTGTAATTACCTTGACCGTGTATCATCACTCTTGGAACACAACAAATATTGTTGAAGTGTTGGAGTTGTCCAACATCATGACCATTGTTGGAGACTTATTTTGGACAAGTGAGGCATTGGACAATGAACAATCAATGAAAGTTTTGGAAGCACCTATTAAGAAGTCTGTGGAGATATATCTTACTTGGGAAAGGTTATTGAAGACACCCTTGAAGAATTCTTGGGACAACAGATTGAAGGCATGAAGGCTATCCTTGGATCAATTAAATACATTGTGCATTTCTTGATTGGGCTTTGGGTTTAAAGTACTCTTGAAGGAATTTTTTTTTGAAGATCTGTTTGGAGCACATCGACATCTTGGAGCATCTTGTGAAGACACTTTGAAACTAAACTTGGAGATATTATTGGAGATCGTGATGCATAATTGATGTCATCATGAGGTGACTCGGATAAATTATTTGGGTACGATGAAGAGAAGTTGTGACACCTTCTAAGAATAAAAATTTGTCATTGATGATGTGACGTGGAGACTAAGACTGACACAACTCATTGAAGAGGACATTGGGAGCCATGAAGAATAACCAAACAAATCTTGACGAAGTGAAGCTAAGGGTTGGAGCCCAAAAGGTTGGAGCCTCGTAGAGACAAGTTTGGTTTTTTGGAAGATAGGGCTGGAGCCCTAGAGGATTCGAGTCCTCAAGAAACCAGGTTGGAGCCTGTACTAGAGATAGGGTTGGAGCCCTAGAGGTTGGTGCCTCAAATTGACAAGGCCGGAGCCTTGGAAATTCCAACTCGGTGCTTGGCACAATACAGGTTGGATCCTGGAAGATTGGAGTCTTCATCTAGGGTTGGAGCCCTATACTATTATTTTACTTGATTTATTGTAAAGAAGAAATTAATAAAAGTATTTATTCCATCAATTTTCATTTTGTGTTTTAAATATAAGTGATCTAACTGGTAGAAATAACAATTGAAAAGAAATATTGATTCACACCCCCTCTCAGTATTTCTAACAATTGGTATCATAGCTAGTGCCTTCGCTCATAAGCCTAACAACTTGAAGGTTGATCCTTAGAACACGAATGTAAAAGCAAAGGAAGAAAGGCTCCAAATCATGTGAAAATGTCTCTTCCTCAGTTCAGATAAAAACTAGGTTGACAAAGCTCCATTGTTCAATGGAAACTTGGATGTATGGAAGATGAGAATGAGGAATTTCATTAATGGTTGAAGGCGTTGAAGTATGGAAATCAATGATTACTGATAGCATGATGGACAAAGAATCCAAGGAGTACAATGTAAGAGTGATGAATGCAATCTTGAATGGGATACCATACCCTATAAAGACAAAATTGGAAAAATTTTCATCAACATAAGACATATGGGACAAAATTCATGACCTTCACTCAAAAGGAGTGTTGACCATGACCACTAGTCAAGAAGATGATGGAAAGAAAGAAGGAAATCCAGAACGCATCAAGGATGCTGAAAATAAGAGTAATGACATCAATGCCAAACAGGACCTAGAAGATGAAGAAAATAAAGAAGACTTTGAAGAAGATCTCCTTGCAAAACTTATAACTGCCATAGAAGAGATTAATAGTTTGAAAAAGGAAAATGAGGAGCTCAAGAAGAAAGCGTAAAATGGTAACCATGACCTTGAAAAAAAAATTAAGGAAGTTAACCTATTCAAGCTTCAAGTACAAGAAAGAGATGATGAGCTCACCAATCTCAAGGAGGAATTCCATCAAAACAAGAGAAGACATCATGGAGAAGTCATATCCATGAAAAATCAATTGGATAAAGTAAATAAGAAGGAAGACACTTTGTCAAGCTACCTTGAACAAACTTTAAGCTCAAATTGGTCAATACAAAGAAGAAGTCTCCTACCTTAGATCTCAACTAGTAGAAGCTAAGAAACAAGTACAAGAAGTTGAGAAGATGGTGGAAGCTTTGGCACTCATAGAAGGACAAGTAAATAAAGTAGAAAAGGAAATAAATGCTATGGCATGTCATCTAAAAGAAAAGGATGAAGATATTTTTCTACTAAAATCAAATGTCATCATTCTAAAAATCGAAACACATGAAGTAACAAGGGTGATGGAAGAAATGAAGAAGCAACTAGTTATGAAAGATGAAGACTGTGAAATGTTGAAAGGAAATTTGTCTCCCTTAAAAAGGAAGTTGACTTGTTGAATAAGAACTTGAAGAGTTCTCAAATTGTAGATAACATCCTAAGTCATCAAAAACCCCCCTTTGATAAATCAGGTCTTGGATTTTAGGTGAGCCCTCAAGCAAGAATAATGCAAACCTTAATGCTTCAACCAACAAAGATGTGGAGAAGCCTGGAAGAAATGTTGATGCCCCTAGTTCCAGCAAAGACAAGGAGAAGAATCAAGATGGCCTTAATGCTTCAACCAACAAGGATGTGGAGAAGCCTGGAAGAAATGTTGATGCCCCTAGTTCCAGCAAAGACAAGGAGAAGAATCAAGATGACATTAGAAGAAACCCTAATCCAATAAGATATGCAGATGGTGTCAAGAATGCAAGAGGCAATAAATTTGACCAAAGGTTTTTAAGGCAAAATAACCTTAGAAGTATATCAAGGAAATACTTTGCATAAGGTATCAAGTATGCAAGAGGAAATAGATATCATCAAAGGATCCCAAGGCAAAATGACTTTGGAGGTAAATCAAGAAAATCTCCATCCTCTAGGTACAAAATTATATTTTTTGGTTATTGCTATTCTTGTACAAGCTTTGGGAATATGGCAAAGGATTGCAAGGTGTTACGGACAATTTTTCAGTGATCAAAGATAACTCTTTAAGAGTTTTCTATTAGGTCTTTAGTCAATTTTTTTTCTTTTTCAGTTAATCTTCAACAATAATTTTGGTCACTGAATGAGTCCTATCATGATATGCTGCTCCTTCACACTATTTCATCTCCACTCAGAGGTCTAAAGTCATGTCATTTCATCACATATGGGCCATGTCTAGGGTTTAAACTGCCATGAAAAGTCTTCAGTTTTTTATTATTAAAAAGGGAAGTTAAACTTCCATTTCATCCATAATGGTCTAGTTGAAGGAGCAAGTCAGTTTTCATTAGTCTAAAATAAACTTCGTGTCATAGAATTTCTATGCTCTGTTGCTATATTTTGAAGAGAAATGACAAACTTTGCTAAAAAATAGATTTTCAAAATCGTACTTTATTAAATTTTTATCTTTAATACTTCGAAATTAAACCTTTGAAACCATAGGTTATAAGTCCTATGCGTTGTACTTTTCCATCGTCATTCTCCACTACCAATTATTCCCCACTCCCCATGCAACGCGTTGCATTCCCTAATTCATCAATCATTCGTGTCACATCGCCCTCATCTCACCCCTACCTCACCAATCACTAAAATCCGCTGTACGTTAAATCCCCTCCACCCCTCCAATCATCCATCACATCATGCTCACATCCGACGGCCCGTATGAAAATTTGACCCCCCCTCATCGTCCGAGACTTAACGTCCGGGGGGGGGGGGGGGGGTGTTTCTGAAAAGAGTGGTATTGAAAATCGACCCCACTGCTACGTGTCACGAGCAGGTGATTTTGCACCCCCCCGCACGAAACCGTTTACCGCTTTGCTACCCCTCTGAAATCCTGCTTACCCGCTGATTAAAACCACCACTCCTCCCATCAGTCATATCATGCCTATGTGGATTGGAGGTTGTCCAATCAATTTGATTCCCGTGTTTACCATAACCGTTATCCAATTAATTTAATTGCTAACCATTAGGCAATGTACTCGTGCGCTTTTCAAATGAGAAATCAAGTTCAATTGTCCATAAATTCATAACTCCACACCTGTTTCAAACCTTTGCTATTTTCTCTGCTCAACACAAGATTATCAATTTACAGATATTAACAGAGTTCTAGAGATCAGAACTTATCAGTGTTTAAAGCCTTCCTTTGCAGCTATTGTTTTTCTTTTAGTTGTAGAGCTTCTCCTCAGTCTCGACCTCTGTTGTGTATCAGAAAATCCTTATTTCCGCCATTTCAATAGAGCTAATCATGCCTCCGAAGAACAAAGGACCTGAGTAACCAGTAAGTCTGTTATTACACCGTCTAGTGGATTTTAATCACATTCCCTTAGCAGACAAAGACTATAAAATCCATGAAACTCTGTCTGACATTGAGATTTTTGAATTATACTACTGGTTGGAAGATAAATACTTATATAAATATGATGATATAGGATTGTGGGATTCCAATCTTCCTCATTTCATCTTTCCTCATACCCATAGTGCCCCAGAGTTCGTTAGAAGATGTCAAGCCTGGTATATGCCAAACCAGAGACCTATTATCACTCCCATAGGAGAGATTTAGTGACCATCAATGCCCAAACTATTGAAAAAATGCTGCAAGCCCCAACCACAGAGAATTCTACCCCATTTTTCCAAGAATCCTTGATATAAATATACCATAAGTTAGATTTTTCAAAGAGAGCTCAAACTCTTGAGCTATTCATGACTGAAAATGACCCATTACCTAAGAAAAACCCTCCAATACCAACATCCATTTTACCTGAAAGGTCCAAACAAATCATCACTGTCATTTCCTACCTTCTTGGTTATTATCATACCAATGGGTAGATGAAGCAATCATAGGATTCCTGTCCATATTCTCCACTAATTCCAAACCCTCTATCATTTTCAACTTCGGTTAGTTTATTGCAGATTATATCCATGATCAATTTGTGAAATTCCATCTGGAGAGGTTTTAAGTTATGCCTCTGTGTTAGTTTACTTGTTCTTGTACTCTCAGGGAGAAAATTTAAGTTTTATCTACAGAAATTAGATGAGGAAGGCAACCAACAGTCAATCATCTTCTGGACTTCATTAGCCATGAAGGAACAAAAAGAAAATTCATATAAACAATTTGTGGAATTGTTTCTTCAACCAACACTTAGTTTGTTAATTAACACTCTAGAGCCCAGGATTAGTGAAGAAATTAGAAAGGTATTGCAGCTGATATCAAGCTAGAACAGGGGATTGGTATCTTTACCAAAATTATACATAACTTAGATTTTATGGATGTGAGGTTCCCCCTTATAAGTTTCCAAAATTCTTCCCCATGAGGATTTTTGCATTGAAGTATATTAGTGAAATGATTAATGCAAATGAAGTGCATTTTGTCTCTACTAAAAAGAAATCTCAATTTAAAATCAAAACAAATATAGGTCCTTTTATATGTAATAGCAGGAAAACATGGGAGGAAGCAAATAATTTGTTGAAAGAAATGCAGTTTAGTCCAACTTTTACATGGTCTTATGATCCAGTTGGTTTCATTTCCAAACTGAGGGTAGAAAATAAATCTACACCATATTTTCATACACCTAGACCAGAGATTGAAAAGTACATGAATCAATTTGAATGGAAATAAGGTACACTACATGAGGCTGAAGAACAAACAATGTCTACATCAACATTGCAGACTCCTATTGCACATGAAAGAGCAGGGAAGAGAGTTAGAGAAGATCAGTCATCTCCAATGACTGATTCATCTAGAAAAGAGTTCTAAATTCACTACAGGAAGAAGACAAAGCTAAATCCTAAGGTCAATCCTAGTAAGGAGTCAGAGAAAGAAGTAATCATTATTACTGAAGAGATACCTCCTTCCACACAGGCAGGTGATAAAGGAACTTCTACTTCTCCTACTACTTCTACAATTTCAAAATATCAGCAAACAACAACTCCTAAAGATCAACAAAAAGCCATTTAGACTAGGACAACTGCTACATGGGAAAAGGAGAAGACTGTATTTGACACTTTCAAAGAGATAAAGCTGAAGAATGAAATGTTAAAGACAAGTACATATAACTAGTTTTGGAAACAAACTCCTAGTTCACAAAGTAGGCTTCTTTCAGCCTTTGATTTAGAAAAAGGAAAAATTCACTTTGCATTTCTTCAAGCACAAATCCCACAACCAAAGTTAGAGGAAAATTATAAAAGGCCTACATTTGAGTTTGATACAAAAGAAATTCATCCAATAGACCAAATGGAGCTACACAAGAAAAATGGTGAGATGATTTCATCAACTCTCACTAACATTGCTTTGAGTCTATCAAAACTGCAGGTTTCATTGGAAAATGTTTTGTCAAAGTTGAAAATGGAGAAGGTATCTTCATTTGAAAAGGACACAAGAATCAAAACCTTAGAATATCTCATGGTAAAAATTGGATATGATCCATCCAATGTGAATTCCATTGAAGAAATCATCAAGAAGAAAAATGCTGATATAGCAGCATTGAGAAAACAACTAAAGATTCCAGCTACAAAAGATCCTTTGGAAAAGGATATTGAAGAAAATGAAACTCAGAAGACGGATATGATGAAATTGATAATGGAGCAGAATGCTCAATTAAAGCAGATGGAATCAGAATTAGAAAAGATGATAAAGGAAAAGGAAGCAGGAGTAAAAACATCAAAGGTTCCTTTGGAAGCAGTGCCACTAGCAACCATTCCTATAGCTCAAAATTCTATAGCAAGCACTGCAGATGGAGCTGAGAAACTTACCAAAGCAATTCAGAACATGTCTATTTAAGAAGAGGAGATAAAAAAAATTGTAGGATCAGGTAAAATTATTTCAATTACATAAATCTAATGCTGATAGTTCACATGCAGCTGAAGCACAAAGGGGCAAAAATTTGATTGAGAGGCTGCAGAAAGAGCAAAAATAATCTGCCATTGGTAATACTTTGGGCCAGGTAAAATAAATAATATGGGAAGATATCACATAGTATATCACTGAAATTTGGCCAAGTATACAGATTATTTTTGAGCAAAAGGAGCTGATACAGAAGGAAAATGAGGCCATTACAACAATAAAAGTATAATTGGGAGACAGGCCTACCACAAAAAATAATATTATTAGATTTATGAATTCAAAGAACAGGTATGGGTTGGATGAACTAGGCATTGATGACAGAACAGAAACAATCATGGAAGTGAAGAAAGTGATGACAAAGAAGAATTTGATTCTTCAACTTGAAGAAAAATGTCATAGTCTTGAGGTTACAGTTCAGAGATTTTTCAGCAGGATAGAGTCTCTGACACAAAAATGATTGCCTTCTCTTTTTGTAATTAATGATTAATTGGTGACCAGAGATGACTATGGAAAAAGACTTCAGGAAATTTCCAGGGATACTGCCAAGTTTTCAAATATTAAAGGTACATTAATAGGAAAGGCACTGTTTGGAGCATTAAGCAATGTTATTTACATTTAGTATGAGATCAAACATGTCTTTGTGGTGAAGCCCACTTTTGCTAAATACATTGAAGTAGATGAAATTTACCGTAGGGTAATAAAATTATTTATCCTTGATAAAGAGCGCTGAGAAAAGCTATGCGAGTTTTAGGAGTAATTAATAAAAACAGAAAAGTCAATTTTTTCCAGATTAGCAGTCAAATAATAGCCAACGCAGCCCGCAAACATCTCCTTCAGCAACAGTTTACAATTCGAGCAACGCCAACGCAACAGATTAAATTTATTTCCATGATGCAATTAGAAGTTAGTTAACAAATAAAGCACTATCGGTTATGATAGACTTTAATGTAACTATTGTAATTTTATTTTTCTATATATACCTCGCTGTACGAAGTATTACTGTTGGATAATCGAGTTTTTGAACTATGTGTATTACCATGGACCTGATATTAATGAAAATAAAAGGAGTTGCAACAATTTTGTGAGATTCATGTGGTATTTATTTTGAGCAATGTGCTTTCTCAATTATTTCATTTCCATTCCAATTTCTGTGTAAAATCTCATTAGTTTATAAGCAGAGATCAGTGATATTTTATGTTTATTAATATTTTTACAATGTGTCTTTCTTATAATGAATGAATTCAGTAAAATGCTCATTCAGACCTCTCTATTTTCTACCACTATACATCAATGACAACTTAATTGTGCTCAAATAGTTTTCTTATCTTTCCTTGCTCAATAGTCTGCAATTTCAGTCTTTGAAATCATTTTTAGCTTCACTGATTATAATTTTTATCCAACAAACAAATCATTAAACAAATTCTAAAACAAATTAATCCATATCTAGCCTAAAAGCTAGTACTCAGCCTAAAATTGAATATTTAAAAAGTGACACAGAGAGAGCCCTCTCTATTTAGGTAGGGCTAGCTACCTAGCTAAAATTTGGCCTGTGGTTACCTTTCTTCACTCCTAATTTCAGCCTAGGAAGTTGGGGAGAGTGATAACACATGGCATATCACAAGGATAAATATAATGGGCTCCATTAGCTTCTTAGAAAAAAATTTGCAAGAATAAATCATGCTTCCTCATTCATGAATAAGATGGAATGCTTCAACTGCCATAAAATTGGACATATGGCTCGTGATTGTAACTTGAATTGGGTCCCTAAATAAGCTAAAACCATGACAACGAAGCTAGAGAAAATTTTTATAGAAGTATGGAGAAGGAAGCAAATTGGATCATGAAGTCTCTTGAATATTCAAGCCGACAACACATGTTGTTTATTTGATGAATAAATCCCTTGTAGATGTGATATTCTAAGTGTTTGATGATAAGACTCTACAAAAAAAAAGGAGACCATGCATATAGTTAAGGGGAGCTTGTGATTCTAGATAATTCTTGCAGAAGCCATCTGTGAAAGGGCCCCATGAAATCCTTGATGAGTCATACTTGGAAAATCTTGACAGATAATCTCTCAGGAGTAATTGCATTAAATACAATCATGAGATTGTGAAGATGTCTTCCAAGGCAAGTGATCCTTCATGAGCCAGAGGAGTTTATGAAGGCAGGGGGAGTTGGTTCATCACATGAAGAAATGCAAAAAAACCTATCATGGACCACATTTCCAGAAGGAAGAGCACCATGACAGGGGGAGGTACATACCTATAAAGAACTATTATATGATGAAGAGAAGCAACTTGATAATGGGAGTAATTGGGCACCCCGTTTGCCATTGATTTCAAAGGGAGAGAGAATGGTGAAGTACAAGAAAATTTCCATAAATGACAAAGGGGGATATTGTTAATCAAGGTTGTAATTGATGTCAATATAACATTATTGGGATGACAAATATTCTTGTGATGTCATAACCTCATGTATCCTTGCTCTTTATGATGTAGCCTAGAACCCAGATGGTGTCCTTACCTTTGATGGATACTGCACTATTGAATAAATATACATGAATGACCACACTTGATGATGTCATATGTGATGACACTTCGATGATAGTCTTGATGACATGGTTGGAGACTACATAATGATCTGGATGGTGGTTGGAAGACTACCTTGAATCTATCTTGATAACGAATTAATAAATGTTGCACTATGGTTGATGACATATAACTTCAATATTACATGAGGTCATTAATTCTACACTATCATGATGACATGGATAATTTCCATGATGATAATATGATGAAGAACTTGGAGACACAATAATAACCTCTTGATTTCTTAATCATCAAGCCCTAATGACCTCTTTCTATCCTAATCATCTTCTACACTAAATATTTCAAGGACAATTACAAAGAAAAATAAAATTGGGCACCTTGGAGGCATCCTATCAACGTGGGTCCTATACAATCTTGTAGAGTATATTTTTCCCTTTATAAAGACTCACTTTCCCTCAAACTCTCTGTGGTTGATGAGATATTTAATTTTTAAGTTTTAAAAATAATAATTAATTATGAGCTGACCTACACTCACACCCTCATGTTGGCCCTCTTTCAAATGGACGTGTCTCTTTATTCCTCGAATAAACCACTATAAAAACAAGTTCGAGGTTCATTTGTAGGCATCAATCTCAATGATCCAAGACACATAAAAGGAGTTTTAGTTCACAACTCGTGAACATAGAAGGAGCCATCATTTAAAGGGGAAATATAGATATTTTTTGGGCTTATATTTTTCTTAACACAGAGCTGTCTCCATATCGGACCTGGGTTTGAAATAATTTGTGAAACTTACCTCAAATATCTCGTATCCCTTGCTGTAGCCTAGGACGGTGACAACATAAGTTCAGAATTATTAATTTCAGACTGTGTCATCAAAAGGATTATCTCCAAATGTGGTGGACTCCTTAAGATTGTGGTGAAATCCTTGCTCAAGCTGTGGTGGACTCCTTAGCTCTAAATGTGGAAGATTAAAATGATTATTTTGTAGTAACTAGAACTGTATCATACTGTGTATAGATTCTTGGCTCATTTCCTTGCTAGACATTCTCAACACAGTGATACTTCCTCTCAGAACGGTGAATACATTGGTTGCTGTAATTTCCCTGACTATGTATCATCATTCTTGGCTTAGATTTCCTCGCTAGACAGTCACAACACATTAATACTACCTCTTAGAATGGTGAAGACCTTGGTTGCTGTAATTTCCTTGACTGTGTATCATCATTCTTGGCTCATATTTCCTTGTTGGGTCACAACATAATAATACTACCTCTCAAAACGGTGAAGACCTTGGTTGTTGCTATTACCTTGACTGTGTATCATCACTCTTGGAGCACAAAAAATATTTTTGAAGTGTTGGAGTTTTCCAACATCAAGACCAGTGTTGGAGACCTATTTTGGACAAGTGAAGCATTGGACAATGAACAATCAGTGAAGGTTTTGGAAGCACCTATTAAGGAGTCCATGGAGAGATATCTTACTTGGGCACGAGTTCTTTAATACACCCTTGAGGAATTCCTGGGATAGCAGATTGAAGACTTGAAGGTTATCTTTGGATCAATTAAATAGATTGTGAATTTATTGATTGGGCTTTGAGTTTGAAGTACACTTGAAGGAATGTTGTTTTGAAGATCTGTTTGGAGCACATTGACGACATCTTGGAGCATCTCGTGAAGACACTTTGAAACTAAACTTGGAGATATTATTGGAGATAATGATGCATCACTGATGTCATCACGAGGTGACTTGGAGAAATTGTTTGGTTACGATGAAGAGAAGTGGTGACACCTTCTAAGAAGAAAAATTTGTCATTGATGATGTGACATGGAGACTAATAATGACAGGGCTTGTTGAAGAAGACATTGGGAGCCATGAAGAATAAGCAAACACACATTGACGAAGTGAAGCTAAGGGTTGGAGCCCAAGAGGTTGGAGCAGCATAGAGAGAAGTTTGGTGCCTTGGAAGATAGGGTTGGAGTCCTCAAGAAGCTAGGTCGGAGATTGTACCAGAGATAGGGTTGGATCCCTAGAGGTTGGTGCCTCAAATTGACAATGTTGGAGCCTTGGAAAGTCCAAGTCGGTGCTTAACACAATACAGGTTGGAGCCTTGAAGATTGGAGTCTTCATCTAGGGTTGGAGCCCTATACTCTTATTGTACTTGATTTATTGTAAAGAAGAAATTAGTAAGAGTATTTATTCCATCATTGTTCATTTTGTTTTCTAAATATAAGTGATCTAAATGGTAAAAATAACAATTGAAAAGAAACATTGATTCATCCCCCCTCTCAGTATTTCCAACAATTTATGCTTTCTACTTTTGATAAAGTGGCAAGAAACTACCTCTTGTGTGGATATTTCTATGTGTGGAAAGATTTGCACAAGCAATGAACCACACATTGCTAACTCTACACCTATTTGCCAACACACACTCTTTAGTCATTCAACTTTTTAAATTAATTATTTCAATTTCAACCGTTCTAACAGTGCCTCCGTACAATGAAAATGAAAGCAAAAATCTTTGCACAAATAATTGACGATAAAAATATAAATGAAAGCATAAATAATAGCCAATAACTACTAATTAATTAGATGTGCGGAGTTAATTGTGAATATATAAGTGATAACAACACAATAATAATAGAAAAATGAACTATAACTTTTAATAATTGTAATAATTAAACAACAACAATAGTTTCCTGAAACTATTACATTTTTATAATACTATAGCTATTACAAGGAAACCTACTAACCTATAATACTATACTGATTAGCTATTTCCCTCAATTGTTAATAATTAGTGAGTTTAACTCTGCACTACAATAACTATTACATTTAATTGTTACGGACTTGACTATTAATATACTATTGTGCATTTGATTATAACTATTAACTCTCCTTCATTAATGTTTTCTTTTGATAATTATTTTACATGGACAACTATTATAATAATATAGCTATTATTAATTTTTTATTAATAGTTAATAATTAATTAATTAAAATCCACATTGCAAAAGCTATTACATTTAACTATTATTAACTTGACTATTAATATACTATTGTTCATTTAATTATAACTATTAATTCTCTCGCATTGATGTTTTATGCTTTTGATAATTATTTTACATGGACAACGTTTCCACACAACTAAAGCTCAAATATTACTATTAAACAAAAATGTTCACACTTTGGCAAAAAAATTCCTATTCTAATAAACCATAAGTTGAACTTTGCAGAGCTATTTTATTTTATTTTATTATTGGAAAATGAATACGTCGTTACTGATAAAACACTGTACTCTCATAAATGTGATACTTATAGCCCTATTGCCCACACATTTCAATAATAGAGCTTTGCACAATAAGCTATAATATTATTTTTATTTTATTCTGTTATTGGAAAGATAATATGAGAAAACAACTAATAAATTTTGTGCGAAAAACTTAGCCTATTGTGTGGAAGCGAGAAAATTAGCCTATTGTGCGGAACTTAGCTCATTGTGCAGATATTATAGTCTATTGTGTAGAACTTAGCTCATTATGCGGAGCTATTTATTTTATTTTATTATTAGAAAATGAATATGTCATTAATGAGAAAAAAACTATGCAAAAAAAATCAATTAAATAGTGTTGGTAACCTTTGAGTACTACTGAGAGTGGGGTGAATCCGTAGTGCTAATTCTTAACAATTTTTACCAGATTAAAATTCAACTAGATCACACACACTAATTAGAAGCAACTCATTAAAAATTTGTAGATCAATGCATAAATCATAAGCAACAATTAAATCATATGAGCAACATAACTAGGAACAAAAACATAAGAAAATATCAAGACATGAGACATAAGTATTTCTGGTGGAAAACCATTCACTGGGAAAAAAGCCACCCTTGCTACTACTGTGCCACTTTGGATATTATATTAAGAAAACAATACCATTTACATAGATGACTGAATCCCATCAGTCAGGAGACTCGACCTCATATATAATCAGCTAACTCCCATCAACCAAGAGATTTGATTCCACTAATCAGCTTGGAAGACTATGTTCTCACATTGATCTATGAACTACCATCTGCTGAAAGCCACCGGGATCAACGATCCGTTCCCAACTCCGATTGGATGGAGAAACTGTTCCTTTCACCGAGACTTTGCAATCATTGCTCCACACCCATGAAGTCACTTCTCCTCTACTCTATGCAGACCTCGATTTCATTCATTTTCAAACTGGATCCAAGGCTTGTTTTCTCAACTTGATTATGCTCTGCAATACGATCTCTAGCATCAAGTCACCATCAATAAATAAAATAAAACACCAATAGATACATGCTCTCAAGCTCCAGAAAATACTGACACAAATGCAATCATCAATAATACAATCATCCAACAACATAAACTCCACTCCATATCCTCCAAACAAGCTCTGCTATAGAAGCCACAAATCTGATCTGAAAACTGATGCTCTTCTTCAGAATTTTCCTACAACACAACCATTTGCACACCTAAACAATGCATCTCTGCTCTCAACTAGGTCTGAAGCATTCCTTCTCTATGAAAAATTTGCTCACTCACTCTCATACTCATCCAACCATAACTCAACTCCAAAGTGAAGAATATAAAACATGTAGGGTGAAATTCACCTTTGTCCTGGGATCAAGAGTGCAAAAATTTGACAAAATCAATCCTCAACCATCACTACTTGTGTAATAAATGCATTCACATCATTGGAGGACCATTTCAAACTATTACCAACTTAATAAATTCATTTAGAAGCTTATAGGAATTTCCATGTCAAAATACATATGATTTGCGCAAGGAATTTGAAGAATTTTTCATGAAGAATCCCAACCACATGCACAAAATTGTTTGATCAGGGTAGCAACCACATGCACAATCTTGTCTCCATGTGGTTGGAGCCTTTCAACCGCATGCAGAAGTGTGCATGGGTGCAGTTGGGCCAGAGCAAAAGGAAAAACAAAAAATATTCAACTTTAAACCTCTGCCACCTATTTGGTCACTTTATCGAACTCCTGTACATGCCTCCAAACCTCTGTCACAATATTTTACACCTTTTCAAATGGATCAAACTTGTCTCCTAAGTGCCGCTCTCAAGTTGAACTAAGGGCCAATAAACAAGGGTACCAACAAATCCTCCACTCTCCTCTAACACATGCACAAGCTGCAACACCTATGCAACACTTTGTAGAACCTCTGCAATACCGTCATCAAGTCATCACATTGTTGCAACAAGTCATATCCATGAGCATATGAATGAATATCTAAAATTCCAACTCATCATCTGTAGCACATGTAGTAGAATCTCCAACTCCTCCAATCAACACCTAATAAGACATTAGAAAATTAACATCAATGCACATACCAACACAAGGCAACTCCTCCATGACCACCGTGCTACTAACAAAGTACATCATCAAAGGTTGACTTCAATGCCAACATAACCAACTCAATGTCACCAGCTGCAACCATACTTCAATGAAGGCATCCAAACATCGACTCGACTGCATAACATTTATATCAATGCCAACATGAGCTAGCTTCCATCGTGGAAAAATGCCAACATCAGCTAGCTGGAACCATGCGTACCATAATTCCAAAAATCTCCCCCTTTGGCATTGATGGAAACCACACACAAACTCGAGACCAATCTCTTCTATCACTCCCCCTTTGACATCAATGGCAAAGGCTCAACTCCATCTAATAAGGCAACATAAACTTAAGGATAAACAACAGAGTAACTGATCTCTACATGGCTGAAAAATGATCCATATCAACCAACATCCATCTTCGCTCATATCAACAACAAGAAAAAAATAAACCAATCATCATTCAAAGAAGCATGTCCACCAACAATCAACCTCTAGCAACACCAACAATATGCCAACATAAGATAATATGCCAACATAAGTCTAGAATATGCAGATGAGACAATCATAACTAGCATCAATGAACAACACCATAATAGAAACCATGAGCATCATCAAGTATATGCAAGAATATGCACATAAGCATCAACCCATACTCTCCATAGAAACCACATAACAACAAAATCAATGGACATCATCAACTCTACTCATATCATGAGGTCAATAATCCCAATAGTCAAGACATATCATGAGGCACACCATGAACACATCCAAGTGGATCATAATGCTAACAATGGGTGGCTGAAGTAAATAGGAACAAATAATTCTCCCCCTGAACATATGCCATCCTTTAAATAAACTCAAGCTTGCAATGAACTATTTCAACTTCCAACAATGCTTCCTTCCCACAAATAGAAGCACCATATGAACCAATACTTCACATGACCATGACTATATGACATATAAAAATATACATACATGGTTGTAGCAGTGACATAAAACCTCATACATAACTCATATGACCATAACATGACCTTATGACTTATGAATAGATGACTCAATGATAGTACAACATAAGTACATAGCTCCATGAGCATTTTACATGGATTTTCAATGAATTAAATTGTTACTATGATCATTGCATATGAACCAAAGACAAAAAATATGACATATCATGATTGTTACAATATCGTTATCCCATACATTTGGCTGCAATAAGACTCCAAAAAATTTCCCATCACCATGAAAAATCAAACCACTAAAGACTGCACTCTTCAACCAACATAAAATGATGAATCATTAATAAGTATATGGCTGTAATAAATTTCATATAACAACCCATACATGGCTGGTCCATGTCTCATGTCATCTCTATGCATGCTCATGCATACCAACATCTCCTTTTATGCATTGTTGTACAAAATTTCCAACCAACTTGTTAGTGAAACCAAAGACATATATATGGATGAAAATACACCTTTTCTACCCATGAAAAAGAAATATAGAAACACTACAAATACATGAGAGAAAAGAAATGATTGTAACAAGCAAATCATGAAACTACATACCATTCAAAACTCCTCCTGAGCTCAATATACCTCATATGAGTAGATGATATTGCAGACCTGAATATACATGCAGCTCATGAACTCCTCTAGATGTGATTGCTACAACTCGTACATATCATCATGTTGTCAATGCTCCCCCTATGACCATGATAGTCTCACATGTACCTCTACAGTCTAGAAGATATAACATTCATGAATGGACTACAGTAGAGGATGATCTCTCCTAATTAGAATTTGATGAGGAAGAGTCCTCCCTTGGTCTCCTCTTTCCATTCACTCTTCCCTTCAACACATAAACATTATCAGGTGTCTTGGCTCACCTGATATTATGATTTAAGACTTCAATGAGCCACACATCATCTGCATTGGTCCTCTTCTCACCAAAATTGGATTTACTACTTTCCAACACTCTCACGGTTTCATTACCTTCAAAAACAACACAACCAATCTTGGTTCTCTTCAGGAAGTGAAATTTCCTCCTATCTCCTGAAATCTTTGGTTGCTTCCTCAATTGTATATTATTCTTTGACTGCTGCTTTTGAACCAAAATCCTCAAGGATCTAGGAATCTTACAATCCTTGGTCATGTGCCAAAAATTATGACATACATAACACTATATATGACCAAGATATGTAGCCAAATGGTTTGATCTTTTGTTGCTCATGCCGGATCTCCATCTCCTCATGCTAGATCTGTAGTCAATGGTATTATGGCCAAACAAGTTTTAAGAAAAAAAAAGCCATTAAATTAACTTATATACCTAAAGGAAGATCCTCTACTTGGTTGATCAAACTGTTGCATAGAAGTGTTCATTATCCTCCTACAAATAGAAATCACATCTACAAATTTGTGACAATTGAAGCACTCAATCTCGTCCATCAATGGGGCAAGGGGGTTTTGAATTATCCTATGAAAACTACTACCTTCCATCATAGGATCAAATGGTCTTATAGATGTGAAAGCTCGTTTTGGTTTTCTACTTTGATACTAGTGGTGAATTTGTTTTCTCTCTCCTTTCTTCTGCTATTTTTGGTCACATTCTTTGTTGCAGGCTTCTTTGGTTTTTCTTTATTATTCTTTCCAACATGCAAGCTTGTCTCTCATTTTTGAAAATTTCTTCCAAATTTGTTCCTTGCTATGGTGCTCTTCACTTTCTCCAATTGTTGGTTCTTTTCTTCAAGCTCCTTTCTCAAATTTTCAATCACACCTTCAAGTGCTTCAACATAGTCCTTTCTATCTTTTTTCTTGCTACAATTGACTTCTTCTATTCTTTTCAATTCTTCTAGTTGCCTCAAGGTAGTGATCTCTTCCTTAATACCTTTCTAATTTTCCTCACAAACCTACTATTGCTTCTCATGCTCCTTGCATACATCTGTGAGTCTACCAATCACTTGAAAAATCTTCAATAACAACCATGACAGATTCGTATTTAGCCTTAAGCCGCATGAAACTACGACCATCATCTATTTCACTACCTATATCTCAATTATAATCACCACTTCTATTAAAAATATAACATGAAAGTAAATCAGTGTGACTTATACCTTCAGATTTGTTGTCTTTTTGTATAGTTGATTCAATTGGACCTTTGTTCTTCTTAGATTTCATCTTCTTATTCTTCTTTTTGTTTCTATTAAACTCTTCATCACTACTTCTACAACTTTCTCCAAATAACATATGCAATGTGTTCCAAACCTTCGCGGCATATTTTAAATTTCTAACCTTTTCTACGTCTACATTATGGAGATTTTCGAGAATAATTCGCCTTACTTGAGAATTTTGCTTCATTTATTTGCATGAAGGAAAATTGTCATTATATCATTCACAAACCAATCTCCACAAGTTAGATCCACAAGAAAATAATTTATATTTCACACTTTCTTGCCATACCTTGAAATTTGCAGTAGTAAGAAAAGGTATTCTCTTAGAGCTCATTCTGAAAAATAATTGCAAATTTCTACCAAAAAGCTTCAGATCTACTCTCCAACGATCAAGCTTCTTTGATACCAATTATTGTAAATTTTTGAGCACTACTGAGGGGGGGGGGGGGGGGGGTGAATCAATAGTGTGAATCCTTAACAATTTTTACCGAATTAAACTTTAATTGATTCACACACACTAATTAGCAGCAACTCATTAAATAATTGCATATAAATGCATAAATCATAAGCAACAAGTAAACCATATGAGAAACATAACCATGAAAATAAACACAAGAAATTAGCAACACGTGAGACACAAGTATTTCTAGTGGAAAACCCTTCACAGGGAAAAAAACCACGCTTGTTGTTGTGCTTCTCTAAATATTATATTAAGAAAATAATTTCATTTACATATATGACTGACTCCCATTAGTCATGAGACTCAACCTCATATACAATCAGTTTAATTCCATTAGCGAGGAGACTCGATTCTACTAATCATCTTGGAAGACTATGTTCTCATGCAGATCTATAGACTACCATATGCTAAAAGCCACCACGATCAACAATCCTTTCCTAACTCCAATTGGATGGAGAAACTATTCCTTTTACTGAAACTTCGTAATCACTGCTCTATACCCATGAAGTCACTGCTCCTCTACTCTATGCAGACCTCAATTTCATTCATTTTCAAACTAGATCCAAGACTTCTCTGCTCAACTTCTCTATCAACAAGACACCATAAATAAATAAAATAAAAACACCACCAAATACATGCTCTCAAGCTCCAACAAATAGTCGCACAAATTCAATCATCAATAGTACAATCATCCAAAAACATAAACTCTACTCCATATCGTCCAAATAAAATCTGCCACAACAATCACAAATCTAATCTGAAAATTGATGCCCTACTTCATAATTCTGCTACAACACTGCCATTTGCATACTTACACAATGTATCTCTGCTCTCAGCTTGGTCTGAAACATTCCTTCTCTATTTATTATTCACTCACTCATTTTCACACTCATCCAACCATCACTCAACTCCAAAGTGAAGAATATAAAACATGTAGTGTGAAATTCACCTTTGGCCTTGAATCAAGAGCGCAAAAATTTGATGGAATCAATCTTCAACCATCACTACTTATGTACTAAATGAATTCAAATAATTGGAGGAAATTTTCAAACAATTCCTGACCTTAATCAATTCATTTAGAATCTTATGGCAATTTCCATGTTGAAATACATATGATTTGCATGAGGAATCCGAAGAATGCTTCATGAAGAATCCCAAAAACACACACAAAACTACCTGATTAGCGATGCAACCGCATGCATAGGCTTGTCTCCATGTGGTTGGAGCCTTTCAACTACATGCACAAGCTTGCATGGGCGCGGTTAAGGCAGAGCATAAGGGAAAACAAAAATTCTTCAACTCTGAACCTATGCCACCTCTTTGGTCACTTTCTCCAACTCTTGTACATGCCTCCAACCCTCTATCACAAACTTTGACACCTCTGGAAATGGATAAAACTTTTCTCCTAAGTGCCATTGTAAAGCTAACCTAAGGGCTAACAAAAAAGGGTTTACTTGTCTACCAACAAGTACTCCACTCTTCTCTAATACCTGCACAAGCTGCAACATCTCTTTAGCACTCTGTAGAACCTCTACAATACCATCATCAAGTCATCACACTGATGCAACAACTCATCTCCATGAGCATAAGCAGGAAGACCTAGATGAATACCTAGAATGTCAACTCATCATCTGTAGCATTTGTAGTATCATCTCCAATGCCTCTAATCAACACGTGGTAAGGAATCACAAAATTGACATCATTGCAGATGCCAACACATGCCAACACAAGACAACTCCTCCATGACCACCATGCTACCAACAAGATACATCATCAAAGGTTGACATCAATGCCAACATAAGCAACTCAATGCATATACAACCAATTGCAACCATACCACAAGGAAGGCATCCAAACATCAGGTAGACTACATAGAGTTGACATCAATGCCAACATGAGCTAGCTGCCATCATAAGCCAATGCCAACATCATCTAACTCAAATCATGCACACCATAATGCCAACAAATAGTGGTAGCGGTAAAGACTATGCTACATCACAACTATTCCTCTTATTAATTATTTCCAAATACTTCTCAAGATTGTAATTTGTTTATACATATAAGAAATTTCTAAATACTTCTCTAATTTGTTTATATATATTAAAAAAAATGAAGAGTGTATCTAAAAAATATTAAGAGATTTTGGATTTATGATTATTGTGTTAAGAATGGTAATTATATAATATAAAAACATGTTTTTATTATAAAATATTAAAAATTTTAATCAAAATTATTATATTTCATAATTAATTATTAAAATATTAAAATATACATATCCTAAATTAAATTACAATGTTATTATAAACATTATAAAATAAAGTAATTGCAATGAAATGTGAACATTATTGAAATGCATACATAATATACAAAAGTATAACCAAGGTGAAATACATGGCAACATGGAAAATTTCTCTTAGTAATACAATTTTACTACAATTTTAATTACTGAAAATAATATATTTATCATTTATATATAGTATACTAATAATTACTTTAATAGTAAATTGGAAATTTGATAGTAGTATCAGTCTAATCGTTAAGAGCGTGTATTTCCTTTTAAGAAGTTCAAAACTAGAAGAGGTAGAGTATGTATGTTTTGCTAGACTTAATAATAAAATAACTACGTAGAAGTGGGTCCCTTATCCTATAAACAAAAAATCTCATACACCAATTTGATGTTTGAATTAACTTAATTGTGACTTAAAATTAGATTATTATTATTATTACTCTAAACATATGATCATAATATGTGTATTATTATTATTATTGCTGTTGATGATGTGTCTTGGGTGTTAGCCTTCTACCCCTTCAGCTACAACACAAACAACGTCATTGTCTTTGTGATGGGGCCTAGTCCTCCTTAAAACCTGCGCTCAATTAATAATTCGACTGTTGATTATATCATAATAGTTGTGTTTTAATTACAACTCGTCCTTGTGAAAGGGAATGAAATGGACATCTGTCCTGTCCTCGAGAACTGTTCTCCTGCGCTATCACTAACCCTAACACTGTTCAACTGGTATTATTTTCATTGTTGTTCGGTGTCTGTGAGGGCTTCTATGTGAGGTAATGGTTCAGCTTTGTCTGCCCTTGTGACTATTTTCCACAACCCTCCACTGTGGCTCTATACTACTCTGTGGTCTCCGTCGATATGGCAGTTTTGTTAGCTCTTCTCGCTTTGTCTTTGTGGGCAAGGGTTTTGCCTGGTTCTTCGTGGTCTTCAATAGGGATTCTGCAACATGGCGGTTTATGGGTGTTGTTTCTTATTTATACCTTTTTGTATGCATTTCACTCCAGCATTTACTTAACCTTCGCTCTCAAAATGATTTGTTGTTTAACTGACTGTTGTCTGCACTTTCAGGTCAAAGTCGTCAAGGGTTTCAGCGTCTGCCTCCGTTCATCGGCTTCACAATGGTAAGTCGTCCATCCCTGTTTTAATTTCTCGGCTTTCTTTCTGAGTTACTAAAGGTCGTTGCTCCTTGTGAGCAGATCCCTTGTCGGCTGGCGACCAAAACTCCTCCTCCATTCAACGTTTCTCTTTTGGGTAAGCTGAGTTCTGCAAACCCTCTCTGTTTCTTTTCTTCTGATTGAGATACTCTGTTTAATTCATGCCAGGACTTAACTCTCAACTTTTTGTTCTCCTTGTAGGTGGTTATAATTCTCCAACCGTGGTTCTTCGCCTTCTCAGTTATTGACCCCAGATGGGTAGGGTCTTTCCCTTTATTCGTCTTTGGTGGTTTTGGAATTTGTTTCGTTAGTGGGTCTTGGCTCCCATGCTTCGTTGTACTGCTGTGAAATTCACCATTTTCGGTCTGCTATATATGTCTCTTTCTTAGAAAATAGACTAGGGTCTATATGCAGTTACACGATTAATTTTCACTTCGGTTCTGTTGCTTTTTTTTTTTTTTCCGTTGGTTCGCTATCTAGACATTCACAGTTAATAGAATGATGTCTATGTAGGGTTTCAAACCCGGTCCCTAAATTTGATATGTAATATATTTTTTATAGTCTTTTGAGACTCGTAAACAGAACAAGATTGATTTTATAAACATTGAGAATTTAAAATCCACTGTTGTAAAAAATGGTGAATACCTGTGAAGGTTTGTGTGCCTGCTGGTGTGTGGATGTTGGTGTATTTCCTAATTTGTAGAACTCTCCTGTTAGATGAATGCCTCAATTTGTCAAATTCTGTAATCGCTCCAATGCATGTATAAACAAATTAATTCTGCCAACTTTTGCTATATTCGTGCATGTGTTCAGTTTACAATGTAAGATGGAATGAACAACAAACAGAGAAAAATAAAATAAAATATTTGACCGCAGATAATTCTCAAATGGTTTATTTTTTAGGAACAAAAAATCTCCTGAATGTTTTTTTTATTGCTTCCTCTTTTCTGCTATGATGGAAGATCAACCCCCCAAACATATTATCGGGTTCTTTTTATAATACTTGTTGAACAATTGTTTTTTTTTCTTGAAACTGTTAACAGTTTCAAGTAGTTACATTTGGTAACTGTCCATTTCTGTTCACCAGAATTTTGACAAGTAAAAACAGTAACTAAAAAAGGAGTTAAAGTGAAAAAACATAATCTCTGTTCTTAAGTCCCATATGCTAGAACTTTTAAGAAAAATAATTAAAACCAACTCAGTTACAATGACCTATAAACCTGTGAGACAAAATGTTGTTATTTTCGTTCACCCTAAACTAGATGCTCCTGCATCAGGCTCCCGGGGTGATAAAAAAGTCATGGCTCCGTTCCATGAGCTCCTCCACTGAATACCCTACATGCTGTATCTGGGCCGCATCAAGCCACAAACTGTCCTCAATGGGACGATTCTTCCACTTGACAAGGTATTGGAGGTACTCTTTTCTTCGAGTCTGCTTGGCCACCTGTGTGTCGAGAATTTTCTCGATCTCAAGGGGCTGAGCCAAAGGCATTTGCCTCATCCAAGATTCACTTCCTGTCTGTGTCTGGGTGTCCCGCTTTGGCCATGCCAAACTGTCGTCTTCAGGACTAATAATGTATGGAAACAGATCTGCTACGTTGAAGATGGGTGATATGCCTATGCCTGGGGGTAACTGTAATTCATAGGCATTTGCAGAAAATTTACGCAGAATTTTGCAAGGGCCAATTTTTTTAAACTTCAACTTGTTGTATTCACCCTTAGGAAACCTTTATTTGCGTAAATGCATGAGAACATCGTCTCCCACCTGAAACTGTACCTCCCTCCATTTTATATATGCTTGCTGTTTGTACTTCTGACTGCTGTCCTGCAACTTGGATTTTACTTGTTCATGTAGATCATTCATTGCTTTGGCGAAATCCTCCCCGTCAGCACTCCTTTTTTCCAACTGCCCCAGATCTCATAACTCATGCACACCGTGAGGATGCATGCCATACAAGATCTGAAAAGGGCTATATTTTGTGCTCCGATTTGGCGAATCGTTATAAGCGAATTCTGCCTGGGCAAGTACACAGTCCCACATTCGTGAATTTTCTCCAATCAGACTCCGTAATAGGTTTCACAAGCTTCTGTTTACTACCTCTGTCTGCCCATTAGTATGTGGGTGATAAGCAGAGCTGAAGTTCAACAGTGTGTACAACTTCTTCCACAGGGTACGCCAGAAATGTCCTATAAATTTCATGTCCCTGTCGGAAATGATTGACTTAGGAAACCCATGTAGTCTGACAATCTCTGTGAAAAACAAGTGTGCTACATGAGTGGCATCACTATTTTTTTTACAAGGAATGAAATGTGCCATTTTTGAAAATCGGTCCACTACCACCATCATAGAATCGTAACCCCACTGCGTTCTGGGTAGACCTAAGACAAAGTCCAACCTGACTGAATTCCATGGTCTACTCGGAATAGGTAGTGGTGTGTAGAGTCCCGCATTCTGAATGTGTCCTTTCGCTAATTGGCACACCTTACATATGGTTACAACCTGCTGCACCTCCCTTCGCATCTTCGGCCAGTAGTAAAAATGACTGATCTGATCCAGGGTCTTATCAATGCCGAAATTTTCGGCAAGACCTCCACTATGCTTTTACCGAATGATGTTCTCCCTCATTGAAAATTCGAGAATACATAATTGTCCTCCTTTAAACAACAGTTTCTCCTGTAAGTTATAGTCCAGCCATGGACTATTATTTCTTAACAAAGGATTCTGGCAGGCTTCATAGGCCTCCTTGAAATCTGCATCTGTTTGATACAAGTCTTTCAGATGTTCAAATCCCAGTACTTGTATCGTACTCTCCTGTAAGAGAAAAGCTCTTCTGCTCAGCACATCTGCTACCTTGTTGGCCTGTCCACTAATATGCTTCAATACAAAGGTGAAACTCTGCAAGTACTCAACCCAATCTGCATGCTTGTGGTTTAGTTTGTGCTGCTGCATAATATACTATAATGCAAAATTATGAGAAAATGAAACAAACTCATTACCTAATAAATAGTGTCTCCAATGCTTCAATGTTTGGACTACAACATAAAATTCTTTATCATAGGATGAGTAATTTTGCCTGCTTTCATTCAATTTTTCACTGAAATAAGTGATCGATTTGTCTTCCTGGCTGAGTACTGCCCCAATGGCTGTACCACTAGCATCACAACGAACTTGGAATAGTTTGTTAAAATCAGGCAACCTCAAAATCTATCTTTCAGTGATCTTCTTTTTCAAAATCTGAAAAATTTTCTCTGTCACTTCAGTCCAACAGAAAGGCTGTTTTTCCTTTTTGATGGTGTCCAACATAGGTGCGTAGATCTCACTAAAACTTCTTATGAATTTACGATAAAAACTTTCCAGTCCATGAAAACTACGAACTTGAAATAGGTTCTTTGGAGATGGCCAGCTAACAATAGCTGCAACTTTTTCTGGGTCCATCTTCAGTTCATTCTCTGCAATCACAAATCCCAATTAAACTAACTCATTCTGAAAAAAAAAGAACATTTCTTCAAATTTATCAGTATCTTGTTCTGCTGCAATTTTTCCAACACTCTCCGAACATGTCAGAAATGCTCTTCTCTAGTCTTACTGAAAATAAGTATATCATCCATATATACAATTACAAACTTCCCGATGAACTCCTTCAGCATTTTGTTCATCAGACGCATAAAATTACTAAGGGCATTGCTTAATCCGAATGGCATCACTAGCCACTCATACAGTCCTTCATTTGTTTTGAAAGCTGTTTTCCATTCATCCCCCTCTCGAATTCGAATCTGGTGGTACCCTCTCTTCATATTGATCTTTGAGAAATATGCTGCTCCACTTAAGCAGTCCATCATGCCATCCATTCGTGGCAATGAGAATCTGTATCTAATAGTAATTTTATTAATGGCTCTTGAATCTGTACACATTCGCCACTCTCCGCCTTTCTTAGGAGCTAACACTGTTGGAACTGCACAGGGGCTCAAACTTTCCCTTATCAACCCTTTATCCAGTAGTTCCTGTACTTTCTTCCTGATTTCCTCATTGTCCTTAGGACTCATTCGGTATGCTGCCTTGTTTGGTAGACTAGCTCCAGGTATAAAGTCTATATGATGACTGATGCTTCTTTTGGGAGGTAATTCATTTGGTAAATCATCTAATATAATGTCACTGAACTCTTGCAACATGTCTTGGATTTCTTTAGGTAAATTTGTAATCTTAGTGTGTAACAACACTGTCTTTGGCCTCCTTACAACATCATATTTGATTTTGTTGTCCTGCTTTAAAAATTCCTTTCCTCCCACCAGCAATATTTTTACTCCGCTAGTTTCTGCTGTCTCTTCCTCCTTGATAGGTACAAGTGTATGCTTAATCTCATCCTTAACAAACTTGTAACAATTTGTCTTTCCATCGTGCACTAATTTTCTGTCATACTACCATGGTCTCCCTAACAGTATGTGACACACGTCCATAGGCATAATATCACAAAAAACTTTATCCTTGTATTTGTCAATATGGAACTCAACTTCACATTGCTCATCAAATTAACGTTGATGTCCCTTCTATAACCATGACACCTTGTAAGAAGTGGGGTGTTTCAATCTCTTCAACCCCAATTTCTCCACCATCTCTGTGGCCACTAGATTATCTATGCTTCCAATGTCGATAATTAGTCTGCAGCATTTTCCATGTGATTTGCATACTATCCGGAATAATGCTTTTCTTTGAGTCGGATCAGCTATCTCTTTTGTTGATTTCAAAAATACCTTATTCAAAACTAAGGCTTCCCCTATTTCCGGTACATTCTCTACCTCTTGGGGTGGTGCCTCTGCCTCTTCCATCTGGGCGACATATGTTCCTCTTTCTCCTGTCTGTTCACCCTTAGGACATTCAAAAGACTTGTGCCCCCACTTGTGGCACTTGTAACACTGGATGGTAGTTCCTTTGCCTCTACCATTACCTATTCCACGCTGGTATGGCCTTCCTCCCCTAGTGTTATTGTCCTTTTCTGCTGTTCCTGGAGTTTTTGAACTGCTGCCTTCATCACCAGGATTGGCAACTCTACCTCTGCCATAGGCTCTTCCTTTCCCTCTGCCAGATCCTCCTCTTCTGGAATTCTGTTTCCTATTTATTTTCTCCTCTACCTTTAAGGCACTCTGATAAGCCTCATCTATGGTTCTAGGTGAAAGAATACTTATCTCATCTAATATTTCCCACCTTAATTCATTCACAAACCTCGCTGTCTTTTCAGGGGTGTCTTCTATGTAACCAGCTCTCAGGTTTACCCGATAGAATTCTTCAGTGTATTCTTTTACAGTCATGCCCTTTTGTTTTAAATTCTGTACCTGCTTGTACATAGCAATATGGTAGTCTTTGGGTAAGAATTTACCCTTCAATTTAGCCTCCATCCTAGTCCATTTTTTTATAGGTTGCTTGTTCAACCTCTTCCTTTCTGCTTGGACACCATCCCACCATAAGGATGCGTGTCCTTTCAACCTAGTGGCATAAAATTTAACTATTTTCTCTTCGCTAATCTCCTCATAGTCAAAATACTTATTTAGCTCACTGACGCAATCCAACAGTACCTCTGCTGATAAAATTCCATTATAAGTCGAAAGCTCATGCTTTGGATTACTATTTGATAGTAATACTGACCTCAACATTCTGAGTTCAGGTCCTTCTCCATCTGATCCATCTGTTGTCTCTGTAGCTTCCTCATCACTATCATCTCCTCCCTCAGGATCTCTTCTTCTTCCTATTTCTACTGCCGCCAAACAAGCGTTCAATATTCAAATCTCTTATCGCAATCTTTCATCTACTACTATTCGAATAGCTCTCCCACGACCTCGCCGACCAACTTCCATTTCTTCTAACACACAACTTGGCTCTAATACCAAAAATTGATGGGGCCCAACCCTCCTTAAAACCTGCACTCAATTAATAATTCGACTGTTGATTATATCATAAGATAAGATCTAGATTTTATTGATTTTGTAATAGTTGTGTTTTAATTACAAATCGTCCTTGTGAAAGGGAATGATATGGACATCTGTCCCGTCCTCGAGAACTGTTCTCCTGCGCTATCACTAACCCTAACACTGTTCAGCTGGTATTCTTTTCATTTTTGTTCGGTGTCTGTGAGGTAATGGTTCGGCTCTGTCCGCCCTTGTGACTGTTTTCCACAGCCCTCCACTGTGGCTCTATACTACTCTGTTGTCTCCGTCGATATGGCAGTTTTGTTAGCTCTTCTCGCTCTATCTCTGTGGGCAAGGGTTTTTTCTGGTTCTTCATGGTCTTCAACAGGGCTTCTGCAACATGGCAGTTTATGGGTGTTGTTTCTTATTTATACCTTTTTGTATGCGTTTCACTCTGGCATTTACTTAACCTTCACTCTCAAAATGATTTGTTGTTTAACTGACTGTTGTCTGCACTTTCAGGTTGAAGTCGTCAAGGGTTTCAGTGTCCGCCTCCGTTCATCGGCTTCACGATGGTAAGTCGTCCATCCCTGTTTTAATTTCTCAGCTTTCTTTCTGAGTTACTAAAGGTCGTTGCTCCTTGTGAGAAAATCCCTTGTTGGATGGCGACCGAAACTCCTCCTCCGTTCATCGTTTCTCTTTTGTGTAAGCTAAGTTCTGCAAAGCCTCTCTGTTTCTTTTCTTCTGATTGAGATACTCAGTTTAATTCATGCAAGGACTTAACTCTCAACTTTTTGTTCTCCTTGTAGGTGGTTACAGTTCTCCAACCGTGGTTCTTCGCCTTCTCAGTTATTGACCCCAGATGGGTAGGGTCTTTCCCTTTATTCATCTCTGGTGGTTTTGGAATTTGTTTCGTTAGTGGGTCTTGGCTCCCATGCTTCGTTGTATTGCTGTGAACTTCACCATTTTTGGTCTGCTATATATGCCTCCTTCTTGGCAAATAGACTAGGGTCTATATGCAGTTACACGATTAATTTTCACTTCGATTCAGTTGCCTTTTTTTTTTTTTTTTTTTCTCTGTTGGTTCGCTATCTAAACATTCACAGTTAATAGAATGCTGTCTGTGTAGGGTTTTGAACCCGGTCCCTAAATTTGATATGTAATATATTTTTTATAGTCTTTTGAGACTCGTAAACAGAACATGATTGATTTTATAAACATTGATAATTTAAAATCTGTTGTTGTAAAAAATGGTGAATACCTGTGAAGGTTTGTGCGCCTACTAGTGTGTGGATGTCAGTGCATTTCCTAATTTGTAGAACTCTCCTGTTAGATGAATGCCTCAATTTGTCAAATTCTGTAATCGCTCCAATGCCTGTATAAACAAACTAATTATGCCAGCTTTTGCTATATTCGTGCATGTGTTCAGTTTACAATGTAAGATGGAATGAACAACAAACAGAGAAAAAAAACAAAAATAGTATTTGACCGCAGATAATTCTCAGATAGTTTTTTTTAGGAAAAAAAAATCAACTGAATGTTTTTTTTATTGCTTCCTCTTTTCTGCTATGATGGAAGATCAACCCCCCAAACTGTTTTTTCTTTTTCTTTTTCTTGAAACTGTTAACAGTTTCAAGTAGTTACATTTGGTAACTGTCCATTTTTGTTCACTAGAATTTTGACTTAAGTAAAAACAGTAACTAAAAAAAGAGTTAAAGTGCAAAAACATAATATCTGTTCTTAAGTCCTATATGCTAGAACTTTTAAGAAAAATAATTAAAACCAACTCAAGTACGATGACCAATAAACCTGTGAGACAAAATACTGTTATTTTCGTTCACCGAGTTCAGATGCTCGTGCATCACTTTGCCTTGACGCGTAGGCATATCTACCGAATAAACAAAATCACAAAGTTAACAGAATCAATGTTGGTGTTTGTGCATCTCTCGAGTCAACAGAATCACAAAGTATGCATATAACCCTGGTTATTTAATAGATATGATTCTGTTTTTTTATTTAATATTTCACATTGTTCATGTTTTTAACCAAATTTGTACCTACCTGTTGCCACACTCCTTTGGGTTTTCATGTTATGAATGTTGCATTGAATCTCTTTTTCCTCACCGTTCTGCAATTTTTTAAAATTACTTTGTCCAACACCTCGTCTTCAAGGAAATGAAAAATAATTTTAGTCAACCAGCATCATATTATGTTATGAATGTTGCATTGAATCTCTTTTTCCTCACCGTTCTGCAATTTTTTAAAATTACTTTGTCCAACACCTTGTCTTCAAGGAAATGAAAAATAATTTTAGTCAACCAGCATCATATTTTACAGATTGCATCATCTGGATTCAGATTAGAAACGATAACTTTCCATATTTTATATAAACTAATTTACAAAGCAAAGTAAAGCGATAACTTTTACGAATATATAAATCAGTAATATGGTATTTATAATTTTGATCGGTAAACAATTATTTTCATCACAACAACACCATGTAAGCGATCCCAATCATAAAGGCTACGAATAAGATTTCAATCAATAAATTCAATTAGGAATATTGAGTGTTTAGAATTACTGTTCAATCTCGATCCAGATGACTTTATTTACATAAATGTTTATTTTGATATGGGAGTTGTTTAGGGATGCAATACATAATTTTGATGGCAGTAAATCAGGTAGTTGAAGTGTTTGAATTATATTTTTGATAGTAAAAATGAATTCAACATCTAATATTCAAAATACTGAAATTTAATAACTATAACTCAAATTTTCAAAAATCTTTACTTTTTTTTTAACTGAAATTTCTAAATTACTCTGTAGGTTTTTTTTAGACTAATGCTTTTTGATATCTTCTGCAAATGGTTAAACTGCAGGGCTCTGAATCCAACTACTATGAAGCTTGTGATGAACGAACCCAACTGGAGAATTTGTCAAACTTTTTGAGAATCGATATTTTGAATAACCGTAACTTCGGAAATCCAAAATTATCCATTCGCCCACTACTCAAGATGATGTTACTTATTTGATATTTTACTATTTACTATATTCTCAAGCCTTGATTGCTACAACGTTAAAATTTGAGGAAGTAATTAAATTTGACATTGAAATAAACATACCATTACATTTTTATATACGATATCTCCAAGATTGAATGGTCAAAAGTATAATTGTTACAACTTGCCGAATATTTAAACTCAAGTTAATGTCATCTCTGTTGATTTTGGCCAGATTCCAAATATGGATGTTAATGTCAGCTTAGCAGACTTTAGCCAAACACGAAATATTGAAAACAAGTGAAGTGATTTCCTGCAAGAACTTTTCATTGGGCAGTTACAACAGCAAATCGTGGACGGACACAGGTCTCCTAAATGGCTAATTTGCTTTGCAATTATGGGTGTACTATATTATTTAAGTACGGGTCGTTAAAAATATAGACAAAGAGAAAAAAATGTGCAGGAAAATAGAGTTTATATATACCAGGAAATTTATAGATTTAGTTAAAATTAATAACTTTTAGAAATATTAGGATTTATTTGAATTTTGGAAAGTGTCTAAAATAGAAAATTAATTTAGTTTGAAATATATTTTTCATGTTATTGAGTGTATTTCAATTCGTTGGGAGACTTTAATGATAACCTCCCCACTCAAGTTTAATTTTGATTGTGACATGATGTTTCATTGAGATATCATGGATATCTTTTTTTCTACTTCAGATTTATTTTAATCTTATTCTTTAATATATATATATATATATATATATATATATATATATATATATATATATATATATATAGTGTCATCTTTGTATGGTTTTTCCTTCTACATCTACTTTTACCTCAACTGCTATTAATTGATCTTTTTTATTGACCTCTGTAAAATTAAAAACAATATCTTCATGTTCTTTCATCTCTTCTTCTATTGTCGCAAAAGATTCAACAATTTTAATGGTTGTTTTTATATTTTTTCTTCTTTCTACTACTTTAGTGATAATGGATTTTCCATACTTAGTTTCACATTCATCATACTTGAGCTTCGCATGCTACCCTTCAATAAATGCTAAGTCATATTCATGATCAAATTAAACTTTCATTGCTAAGTCTTCTCACCTATTGTTGCTACTTCTAAGGTGCTTTCAATTTCATCTTTAGCATGAGTATCTACACAATCATCTTAATTTTTTTCACATTATTCATACTTTGCATCTTGTACAAAAATCACATTTTTCTTCTAGAATTCCTTCAACAAGTTCCATTGTATTGCTTACAACAATTATATGTTCCATGTCTTGTATTCCTTGTTCTTGATCGAGAAGCTTTTCGACAATGTCTCCCATTACTTCTGTAGTATTGAAATATTTTGCTTCTCTTGTTATAATAATTGCTTCAGTGACTGCAATGCTTTGTGGCTCTATGACATGTTAATCACTATTGATTACCCTTTCACTATATGTAATTTCCATAATATTTGAAGCTTCTTTGTACATGGTTGATGCTGCAACCTTGAGAGTAATACTGTCATCCAATCCTTGTTAAATGAGAAAAATTGATGTTGCATCATTTTTCATGTTCACAAAAAGTTGATCCTTTTGAAATTGTGTAATAGCCTCATATGCTACTTGACTTGAGGACTCCACAAACACATTCAAAATAATGTACCATAAATCATATATTTGTAATGTCGTTTTCATTTTAACGGCCTAAAATTCATAATTTTTACTAATGATGGAAAATAATAACTAGTAAGAAAATAGGTGGTGGCAAATAAAAAAAGTACTCAACAAATCCATTTTGATGAAAAACAAAGACTATAACTACGTGAATATGCCACTCTACAATATAGCAACTTAATTTTTTTATTAGTTCATAAATAAGACCCAAATAATGATCTATCACATGTTTATACCATTCACTATATAACTCATTAAAACACCTTCTTACCCATCAATACAACTTATGCTAATAAAATTTTAAAATCCCATTTACTAAGATAATTCTTTTCACCACACATAATGAATGTAAAATATCAAGACACTTCAATTATTAAATACTTTGAATATGCAACCGAATTACTCCAAGTTCATAAAGAGACCTTGTTGACGCTATCAAATTACTCTATAAACTAATAAAAAATAAAAATGTATGGTGATAATTCAAAGTCGTTAAACTCTTAAATCGATTGAATATTCAATGCACAACCTTCCAAACGATGGAACTTGACATGATTATGAATGCAGGGAATACAAAAGACTATTTTTCAAGCTTTTCCTCATTGATTATGGTGGACTCAATGCATGCTGGTAGCTACTCACGAAGATGGTGATGACGGTGGTTGGGATTTAGGCTTGTTGTAAAACCTTCAATCTGCAAAATAAACAAAATATCCATTAATCCCAATAAGCAACTCTTGGACTCTCATTGTTGTTAAATTAATATATCGAAAAAATCACCTTAAAAAAATAAAAACTCCTCGATCAGGTGTACTCCATGATGCCTCGGCTTCTGTGTGCCTCAACACATGTGGGGTGGCTCATCAACGCCTAACATTTTAGACCTCATGCACAACGACATATCTTTCTTCATGATTTTTTATGCTCTCCACTCCGTGAAGAGTCTTACACATGCCCTGCTACCATGTTATAGAGATACATAATGAGAGAATGAGGAAAAATGCTTATAATTTGTTGGAATTTTACTCCCAATCACCGCCATGAATGAGAAGCGGCAACAACCCACAATTTCATAAATGTTTGACAACAGCAAATCTGAGAAGCTAGAGGCGTTTTCATGAAATCCACACAAAGATCAAATCAGAGTACTGAGCCTTAAACTCTGCGTTTAATTCCATCTACCGCATTGACTTACCTTTTTCCTTTAGCGTGCAAATCGTAAGTCTTTTGTTTTACCATTTAAGCCATTTGCCATATGTTGTTTTACCGCCGATGCGATATCTCGCGGGACCTACCTTATACCTTATCGCATGGACCAAAATTTGTTTTGCGTTCATCTCTTTGTATTCCACATTTTTCACTTACCAAATTTTAGTCGCTCGCAAAGCGCATTTCGCATTGTTTATGACTTACCTTTCCGCAGCCGCAAGTTAAGATATTTGACATGCGATGCGATTGTGCTATTGCACATCGCATTCACAACCATTTATGTTTTCCCATAAAATGCCGCAACATATGTTGTTTGTTTTGCGACGCGATTGTGCCATCACACATCGCGCCCGCAAATTTTTATGTTTATCCGTGTTCGCGCCAGATAAAAGTTAAGCTCGCCGATCTGTGATCTGCGATGAGGAGTCGGATGCGATGAGGACTCAAAGCCAGAACATATAATATTTGAGATCCGCCAGTTTGTGTGTTGGAACGCGATATCGTGTGTTTTTGTGTATAAGAAAAATACGGCCTACGTGCCGATTAAATGCAGAAATGGGTCTTTTGATAGCCCAAGGACGAATGCTTGTTGAAATTCGGTTCAACATTGAAGCAAAATTGATTAGAATTAGGTTTTTAGGCTTCAGATACTTTGTATTAAAAGAAATGTAATTTCATTTTGTAAGAGAGAGAGTGATGGAATGAATTTTTTTTTTTTTTCCTCTCTTGTGTATCGCTGCCTGTGCATGACTGTTATTATTAATTTCCGCATTTTGTTTGTATTCTTTGTGACTGGGGAAACACATTTCCTCTATCTGATTGCATTCAAAAACTCCAACATGGTATCAGAGCTTGCCATAGGAATTTTAAACATGGTATCAAAGCAGGTCTAGGCTCTCATTGAAAGACACACGAGCTCGCTCTTCACTGTAGAAGATGTAAGATTGATTTGAGAAGCAGATTTCTCGAACAGTGAGAAAGATTCTGTTTTACACAGTCAAGAAGATTGTTTGTTTATATAGTCACGATGGTAGCAACATGCACTAGCCTAACAAATCCCCAAATACCACAATTTAATGGGAAGAATTATGATTATTGGGCCATTACAATGAGAGCCCTATTTGCTTCACAAGGTATATGGGAGCTGGTGGAACAAGGCTTCCAAGAACCAATAGACGCAGCAGTGTTGGCTGCTTTGACAGCAGCAAAAAGAGACTTGTTGAGAGACAATAAGAAAAAGGACTCCAAAGCCCTCTTCTATCTCTTTCAAGCAGTGCATGAGAGTATTTTCCCAAGTATTGCAGCAGCAACAAAGTCTAAGGAGGTGTGATATATTCTCAAAACAACCTATCAAGGCATGGAGAAGGTGAAGACAACAAAGCTACAAATTTCGAGGAGAGATTTTGAAACTCTTTGTATGAAAGAGTCTGAAAACATAGACTCATTCTTCACACATGTGATTGGGTTGGTTACCCAGATAAGTTCTCATGGAGAGAAACTTGAGGAAAGATTAATAGTGGAGAAAATATTGAGAATTCTACCATCAAGATTTGATGCCATAGTAGTGGCAATAGAAGAGATGAAGGATCTCTCACAATTTTCAGTGGATGAGCTTTGTGCATCACTGATGTCTCATGAACATAGAATGAATAGAACAAGAAAATCCTCATTAGAGCATGCATTCAAGACACATATGTCTTTTGGTTGAGGTAGAGGTCAAGGAAGATCGAACTACCAAGGAAAAGGAAGAAGCCCACAGACAAGTGGAAGAAACAAACCTGCAAGCACAAGCGGAAGCGACAACAACCAGAATCAAAGGGAAGGCTCAAGCCAGAGTCAAGCACATGGAAAAAGGTATGATAAATCCCATGTCCAATGTCATTATTGTAAAAAGTATGGGAATTATGCCAATGAATGTAGAAATAAAGAAAATGACATGAATAATAAGAAAAATGTTAATTTTGTAAAAGAAGATAAGAACCAGTGTAATGTGATTTTAACATGTAATGAAGCACAAGAAAAACATGAAGATGTATGGTTCTTAGACTCTGGTTGTAGTAACCACACGACTGAAAACATAGCAATGTTTGCCAATCTGGATGAAGATGTGAAGTCTGAGGTGACAACGAGGACTGAAAGAAAAGTATCTGTCATGGGAAAAGGAAGAGTATCAATACTCACAAGGAAGGGAGAAAAGAAGTTTGTGCTAGATGTCTATTATGTACCTGGCCTGAAATGTAACCTTATAAGCATTCGACAACTTGTGAACAAGGGCTACAATGTGTTTTTTAAGAATAATGTGTGCACAATCATGGACATACCTCCAAGTAAAAGAGTCATTGCGGAAGTGCATATGAAAAAGAATAGGATGTTTCCTCTCAAGCTCAGAACAGACTTGAAGGAAGGAGGTGTGGTAGCAGCAGTCACAGAAGAGGTCTTTCAAGAAGAAGTGAAAGACAAAAACTGGTTATGGCATTTGAGATTTGGACATCTCAATTTTGAAGGTTTGAACCTCTTGCATAGAAAAGGGATGGTAAAAGGATTCCCACCCATTGAGAAACCAGACAACTTATGTGAAGGTTTCATCTTGGGCAAACAACATAGAGAAGCATTCTCAGCAGGGAAGAGTATAAGGGAAAAGGCACCCTTGGAGATTGTCCACTCAGATTTGTGTAGACCAATGCAAATGCCATATTTAGCTGGAACCATTATGTTTTGAAATTCATAAATGATTACATTAGAAAGACATGTGTGTAATTCTTGAAACAAAAGAGTGAAGTATTTGAACAATTCTACCACTTCAAAGCTCTTGTTGAGAAGAAAAGTGGGAACTACATCAAAGTGCTAAGAACTTACAGAGGTGGAGAATATATCTCCAAATATTTCCTACGTTTCTGTAGGGAAAATGACATACACAAGCAGTTTACCACAAGGTTCACACCACAAAAAAACGATGTTGCAGAAAGGAAGAATAGGACCATCATGGACATGGTCAGAAGTATGCTGAAGGAAAAACATTTTCCAAATGAGTATTGGGCTGATGCTGTAAATTGTGTAGTGTATATTTTGAATAGATGCTTAACCAAAACTATTATGAACAGAGTTCTAGAAGAAGCATAGAGTGGAACAAACTAGTTTGTCACTCACATGAAAGTATTTGGATGTGTGGCATATGCACATGTCCCATATCAACTATGGAACAAGTTGGGAAGCAAGGGGGAGAAGTGTGTCTTTTTTGGATACAGTTATGAGTCCAAGGCATACAAAATCTATAATCCATCCACCAAGAAAGTTATAATTAGAAGAGATGTGCAATTTGTTGAAGAAGAAGCTTGGGATGGAAGCTTAGAGAAAACAGTGAACGTGAAGACATGTGTGTCTCACGAAGAGCAAGAGGAATGCATATCAACAAATATTTCCTCCATGGTGGTTCCTCCTCCACCTACACAAGCACATCAGAGCACACCACAAGTAGGAAACAGAAAAACCTTGAGAAACCAAGGAAATGATTCTCCAAGCACACCACAGGGATCAAAAACTCCCTCGAGTTCAAATGAAAATCCAAGCACACCAAGAAGACCAAGATTCAGAAATTTGAGTGAAATTTATGAGCAAGAAGATGATAATGATAATGGTCTAAACTCTTTATTTGATTTGTATTGTCATGTTGATGACCCAATTCATTTTGAAGATGTAGTAAAAGAAGAAAAATGGATTGAAGCAATGAATGAAGAGATTGGTGCAATTGAAAAGAATGACACATGGGAGTTAGTGGACCTCCCACAAGGTAAAGAAGTCATTGGAGTAAAATGGGTCTATAAGACTAAGAGAAATGTTGAAGGCAAGATAGAAAGGCATAAAGCAAGACTTGTTGTGAAAGGCTACAAGCAGTAGCAAGGAAGAGATTATGAAGAAACCTTTGCACTAGTTGCAAGGATGGAAACAATGCGGACAATGTTGTCCATAACAGCACAACAAAAGTGGAAAGCCTACCAAATGGATGTGAAATCATCATTCTTGAATGGAGTGTTGAAAGAGGAGGTATATGTTAAAAAAACTCCAGGCTATGAGATTGAAGGCCAAGAGCACAAAGTGTGCAAGTTGAAGAAAGCTCTTTATGGGCTGAAGCAAGCACCAAGGGCATGGTACAACATGATAGGTGCTTACCTGATAGAAAGTGGGTTTGAGAAATGTGATGGTGAACCCAGACTCTACATTAAAGAAAATTATGGTAAGATTCTTATTGTTGTTTTATATGTAGATGATTTAATTTTCACAGGCAATGAAGTTTCTCTCATTGCTGATTTTAAAGTAGTCATGAAGAGTGAATTTGAAATGACTGATTTGGGTTTATTGAGATACTCCTTGGGCATAGAAGTAAAGTAAGTGAAAATGGAATTTTTATTTCCCAAGCAAAGTATGTTGTAGAAGTTTTTAAGAGATTTAAAATGCAACACAACAAAGCATCAGTAACTCCAAATGTCATGGGGTTAAATTTAAGCAAAGAAGATTGCAGCAAGAATGTCGATTTGACATTGTACAAGAGAATAGTTGGTAGCCTCATGTATTTGACTGAAACTAGGCCTGATATTGTGTATGCTGTAAGTTTGATTTCCAAATTCATGGAGACACCAAAGGAGACACATTGGCAAGAAGCCAAGAGAATTCTGAGGTATGTGAATGGAACGAAGGAGTATGGTGTTCTATACTCCTCATCTGATAATTTTAAATTGTTTGGTTACACTGACAGTGATTGGGCTAGAAGTGTAAATGATAGAAAGAGGACATCTGGGTATGTGTTTCATTTGGGATCGAGAGACATTTCATGGGCTTCCAAGAAGCAACCAATAGTTGCTTTATCAACAACAGAGGCATAATATGTGGCAGCAACAACAACAACATGCCAAGCACTATGGATGAGAAGGATACTAAGAGATTTATGTCATGATCAAGACAAGGGAACCACAATTTATTGTGATAATAGCTTAGCAATAGCATTGTCAAAGAATTTTGTTTTCCACAAGAGAACAAAGCACATTGATGCAAAATATCATTTTATAAGAGAATTGGTTAATAATGGTGAGATTGTTTTGCAGCATTGTAGGACAGAGGAACAGTTTGTTGATATCCTCACAAAGCCATTAGCACATAAAATTTTTGAGTATCTCAGATAGTTTCTGGGAATGACCGATGGTGACAGTTGTGATTAAGGGGGAGCATTGGAATTTTACTCCCAACCACTGCCATGAATGAGAAGCGATAACAACCCACAATTTCATAAAAGTTTGACAATAGAGAAGGAAAACAACAGATTCGAGAAGCTGGAGGCATTTTCACGCAATCCACGCAAAGATAAAATTAGAGTACCGAGTCTTAAACTCTGTGTTTAATTCCATCTACTGCATTGACTTACCTTTTTCCCTTAGTGCGCAAATTGCAAGTCTTTTATTTTACCATTTAAGCCATTTTCCATATGTTGTTTCACCACTGATGCGATATCTGGCGGGACCTATCTTATACCTTACCGCATGGACTGAAATTTGTTTTGTGTTCATCTCTTTGTATTCCACATTTCACACTTACCAACTTTTAGCCACCTGCAAAGTGCATTTCGCATTGTTTATGACTTACCTTTTCTTTGCCGCAAGTTAAGATATTTGACATGCAATGCGATAGTGCTATCTCACATCGCATTCGAAACCATTTATGTTTTCCCATAAAACTCTGCAGCATATTTTGTTTATTTTGCGACGCGATTGCACCATCGCACATCACATTCGCAACTTTTTATGTTTATCCGTGTTCGCGCCAGATAAAATTTAAGCTCACTGATCTGCGATCTGTGATGAGGAGCCGAATGTGATGAAGACGCAAAGCCAAAACATATAATATTTGAGATCCGCCAGTTTGTGTGTTGGAATGCGATATCATGTGTTTTTGTGTATAAGCAAAATACAACTTTCTTGCCAATTAATTGCAGAAATGGGTCTTTTGACAACCCAAGGATGAATGGTTGTTGAATGTCGGTTCAACATTGAAGCATCATTGATTAGAATTAGGTTTTCAGGCTTCAGCCACTTTGTATTAAAAGAAATGTAATTTCATTTTGTAAGAGAGAGAGTGATGGAATGAAAAAAAAAGTTTTGTTCCTCTCCTGTGTATCATTGCCTGTGTATGACTGTTATTCTTAATTTACGCATTTTGTTTGTATTCTATGTGATTGGGGAAACACCTTTCCTCTGTCTGATTGCATTCAGAAACTCCAACAGAATTGCATGCATTTCTTATCATTAAATAGATTTTATATGGACCCAAAAAAATTCATTATTTCCTAAAATTAACGACTTCTAATGATATTTAGGATTTACATGAATTTTTAAAACTAAATTATTTTTGTAAAATTAAATTGGCTTCACAATTACTATACAAATACTTCAGTTAATAGAAGAGATTATTCTTTAAAAACATGTTTTAATTTTATGTTGGTGCAAGTGTCTTTTAGCTCTATGTTGTAAATATTTTTTCTCATTTTGCTTTAATTTTTATATTCTGGGTACATTTTCTTGTTCTTAATATTAAACTTTATTTCATTTTTTTCTTTCATATTTCTTCATCTTCTTCATTAGGTTAATTTTTTACATTTGTTCATATTTCAACTACTACTAATTGAACATTTTTGTCAATAACAAAGTTACCAACTTAACAAGAATTGTACTGATTTTTTTTTTTTTTTTAGTTCACAAAAAAACATGATTTTCATGTCGATTTTGAAAATTGTTAATGCAACATCAACCTTTTTTTGGAGCATATTTTTTACACTTTAAATTTTCATACGTATTAAGTATGGACATTTTCTTTAAATGTTGGTGATTTTCGTGCCAATTTTGAAAAGTGTTGATGCAACATCAACCCCTTTTTTTGGCTTATTTTTTACACTTTAAATTTTCTTATGTATTAAGTATGGATAATTTTTTTGAAATTTTGGTGATTTTCATCTTGATTTTGAAAGTTTTAATGCAACATCGACCGTTTCTTTTGGGGCATGTTTTGGATAATTTTAATTTTCTTATTCTTTAAGTATGCACATTTGTTTGAAATGCTGGTAATTTAATCAATTTTCAAGTTTTCTTCTTCTTCTTTTTCTTCCTAAGATGTTTGATTGTTAAAAGTTTTTCGATTTTGTGTTTTTCAAAATAAAATTAAATTGTGTGAAAACAAATTAAAAAAATATGTCTTGGACATGAAAATAATGTTTCCTTTCACATTCTAGAATATTCAAAGCTTATCAAGTTTCAGAATGTTGGGTTTCTTCACAAGAATTAATCTTTACTTGTTGCACATCCTGCTCCCCTTCCATAGCCACAAATTGTTAGATGTCAACATTGTGATATGTTGGTAATGTGAAATATTAGTGTTTTGATCTTCACCTTTGTGGGAATTGTGATAAGCACACTCATCATTCAGAATGATGTTCAAGAAAAAGAAAAAGAAATTCCTACAAGAATGAAGATTCACATTGGATGGATTGCTTCTTGGCAATGACCTTAAACATGCAAGAAGATATAGCATGGCATACCACATAATTTGTTCTTAACTATTTAAATGTCTTGCAGTGGATATTTATTCATATTATCACTTTTTATCTGATAGGGGGGAATTTATGGTCAAATACTTCCTTGCAAGATTTATCAAGTGAGTATGAGCCACAACCTGATACAAAGCCAATTTCTAGAGCCTAGAGTTAGATTCAACCATAGCCAGATTCAAAGTTGTATCCAGAGACAAATTTATGATCCATGCGCATGTTTTTGGTTGGTGTCCTGCCTTAAACCACCATTGGTAGAAGACTTCAATTTATGATCAAATTTAAACTAGGGAGAACTTCCACCAATAGAAGACTTCAGCTTGTAGATAGATTTGGAATTGTTCCAAGAATTGTTTCAAGCTTTAATTTGAGATTTGGTGGTAAGCCTTAGACCACCACTGATATATAGCTTGTGTTCTTCTACCTAAATTGGTTTGTAACCTTCCTTTAACTACCAATTCAGAGAGCACATTCAACCATTGGTTGTGATGCATTTTTTTTCACTTTAGCTCTCTTCTTAGCCTCATATACACCCATTTGGATTAAGCAGGAGGGGCATGTTGGACACTTAATCCATTAGGACTATGGTGTGGAATGTGGAAAATTATTGAAATTCCAAGAGACCTTGGAAGTTGAATCAAATGGTAAAAATATTGTATCTATATTTGTATCATATTTAATAAAATGTATCTCATGCCCATTTTTTCATTCTGGTTTGCACATTCCAAAAAATATGACTCTCATAAATAGCTAGAAACTGATGAGATTTATGAGGACATTTTAGTAGCATATTTGTGTGAAGATTGCGAGGTTCAGGTTGCACTTCCCAAGCCCATCATTAGACCTTGGAAATAACTAATAAACAAGAAGAATATAATTTGTCTTAGATAAGGAAATCATTGTTTCCTTTCACATTCTTGACTATTATAAATCCATTGATTTTCAAAGTGTTGGGTTTCTTCAAGACAAATCAACTGCACCTGCTCCTTTTCCAGAACCACATCAAAGTTCCAAATGCCAACATTTTGATTAGGTTGGCCATGTGAAATATTAGTACTTTGATCTTCACCCTTGTGAGAATTTTGGTAAACACACTTATTATTCAAACAAATGCTCCAAAAGCAAGACTCCTGTAAGAGAAAATATTCACCATGGATGGATCACTTCTTGGAAATGGTCTTCAACATCCAAGAAGATACATTGATCATACCTCATAGTTCATTCTCATGTATTGACACATATTGTAGAGGATATATATTCATCTTCTCACCTAGTTTTTGATATGGGGTATTGATGGTTAATTATTAGATTCAAAGTTAAATCAAGTGAACCTGAGCCACAACTTTAACTAGAGCCATCTATTAGAGCCTAGAACTAGAGTTAGCTAGAGCTAGATTTAGAGTTGTAGTCAGAGACAAATTCATGCTCCATGAACATGTTTTGGTTGGTGGCTAGCCTTAAACCACCACCAACAGAAGACTTTGGTTTTTTCTGCATCATTTTGTGGTTTCTTCAAACCATCATGAGGGAGTGCTTCCACTTCACAAAAGACTTCAACTTCTAGCCATATTTGGAATTGTTTTAGGGATTATTTTGAGCCTAGTTCCAGAGTTGGTGGTTAGCCTTAAACCAACAATGGTAGAACTTCAAGTACTTTTTCCTCATTTGGTTTGTGTTTTTCTTTAAACCACGATTTCAGAGAGAACTTCTAGCCATTGGCTTCCATGCATTTTTGCATTTCAACTCTCTTCTTGAACTCATATACACCCCTTCAAAATAAAGGGGAAAATGTTAGTCACCTAGTCTGTTATGGTTGGTGTGGAGGAATTATAACAATCATTAAAGTCCAAGTGACCTCTTGTAAGATGAAAATAAATGGTGAGTGACATGTATTTATATGTACATCATGTGAATAGAATGCAATCTCACCTTGATCTTAATTCTTTAGTTTTTCTTTTAGTTAGTGTTTAACATTAAAAATAAGTGTAAATCCATCTTAACACATCCAACAAGACCCAAATCTCTCCAATTGTAAATCTTTCATCAAGTTTTGCTCTCAAAAATATATTTGCATTTTGAAATATTTGATACCTCTCAACCCTCGATAAATCGCAACTTAAGATAAATTTATATTAATTAAAATTTATTTCAACACATAAATAAATATATACATAAATCTTTTTAAATTTAAAATTATTTATAACTATATAAATAATTATTGAGCATATTTATTCATAACTATAAATCGCAACTTAAGATAAATTTATATTAATTAAAATTTATTTCAACACATAAATAAATATATACATAAATATTTTTAAATTTAAAATTATTTATAACTATATAAATAATTATTGAGCATAATTATTCATAACTATATAAACAAGTGAAATTACGAACAAAGTTGATCTTTTTTCCTAAAAATCAAAATAATTATAAAACATATAACAATAAAATAAAAGTGAAAACTGTTATTCCGTGTATTTAAAAGTTGGAATAGAATTTAATAAATTTAAGTATTAGTAACTACTCACAATGTTATAAGTGTAAATCCAAGTTTTTTAAATAATTAAATTTGTAAATAAAATATTTGGTATATTAGCCCTATCCATGACATTTCATAATATAACTGAACTAAAACACACGTTTATTTTTATATTTGTACTTGAATGCTATCTAAAATCACGTGATTAGTAGCAAAGTTGTTTAAATCATCTCTTAAGGGATTAGTGGGTTAATTAGTTAGTGATTAGGACATATTAGCTTTCATTCTTTTGAGTCTAATTATTTTGATCACGGATGCTAATAGAGAATGTAACATATTCTATTGACTATTTTAGTGCCCTTACTATTAAGCATCTCATAATTCAATCACTTTTGGCTAGATTGAAGTCTTGAAAACATGCACAAATCTTAGTTTAATTATTAAAAAAATCCCAAAATTCAAACATAATAACAAATAATGGTTCCTTAGAATTAAGAAGAGTTCCTTTTACCTCTTCGACTTACTTAATTCATTTTAATATTAGTATGACTGAAAATGTTAATTTCGATACTTATATTGATACTACTTCTTACAATGTATTATAAAAATATGAATAATGTTTATATTTAAAATTAATTTCACAAACAATATTTTATCTTAAAAATAATATATATATATAATATTGTTTGTGAAATTATATATATATATATATATATATATATATATATATATATATATATATAATTTTAAATATATAAAAATATATTTTTAATATTTAGTAAGTTTAGAGGGTGGCAGGAGCAGGAGTAGGAGTAGGAGGGGTTATTCTCAATCCTATGGAAAAATTGAAATTTAGTATAATTGGGGCTTAGGAAATTTGAAAAATAATGCAACATAAAGATATTGATTACTGTAGTGTCTCCTTCTTGTGAAAGAAGTAAGCATCAAAGATTTGGTGGTGTTGGGAGATTTACAATTGTTTATCCATCACCTTGTTCAAGGATATTTTCCTATGAATTGCAACTTCCGAAGAATTATTAATCGAATCAGGAATATGAAATTGGCCTTCTTTAACATCTTTCTTGTGTTGAGAGTGAAAATTTTGTTGAAGATGATCTTGCCGATAAAGATGTAAACTCGGACGCAGGAGTCCTGATGAGAAATGGTATTGCTTCTATAGAAACTATTCCTTAACAATGGGTTTGCTATGATGTGTAAATTTTGTCTATATCTATAGGTAGTTTGGAAAATATACACCTCCAAAGACTGTTGGACAATTGGCATTGTCTGGATGGTTAGTGCCAACAAGTGTGTTGGCATTGATGTCAACAATCATGTTGGGAGATGTGTTGGATAGTTAACATTTTCTAGATGGCTAGTGGCTACAAGTATGTTGGCATTGATGTCAATAGTCATGCTGGGAGATGTTTTGGGAAGTTGGCATTGTTTGACAGTTGGAAAGAGTGTTGGCATTAATGTCACCCAGAATAGCATGGATATTTGTGGTACCGGATGTTAGTTGTGATTCCCACTGGCCTAGCTGTGATGGTAATTGGGCTAGCATTGATGTGCTTGATGTGTCAAACTCAGGGGGAGTCCCATGGTTTCTGTAGTCTCTTGTAGAGAATCATTACAGTAGAAGGTTTATTAGAGAAGCCATAAAATGATGACTATGATGGTTGAGAATCCCATGCTTTAGATGCAATTCTGCCTCAAGATGTCAACTCATATACTCATGGAGATGGAATAGTTAGTTAGTGATCGAAAATAGATTTCCAACAATAAGTGGAAGCCTGTAAATGACCTCCTGGATCAGGAGTTATTTCCATTCAAATTTTAGTGAAATTAATTCCATGATAACATATTTAAAATGTGATTGGAGGAGTCTTGGCACATAGACAAAGTTGGAAGCAGTGTCAAACTCGACGGAAAATATTAACAGAGAGGCCAAAAGTAGTTACATGTGGACATGGCATGGAAAACATAGCAACGCGAAGCTTTATGATTAGCTCAGGTGTAGTTATGGTAATGACATACAAGTTAAAGTGTTAGGATGAATGGAGCAGGTTAATGAGGAGTGCCAACAGAGGGATGAGAAGCAATTTTATTAGGCAGCAAAGGCCCCACTTGATAGCCTAGCTCGAAAAAGCTAGATTGATGGTATAGCCTTGGAAAATAATTAAGGCTTACAAAGAGAAAGTGCAGGGAGACAGGGGGTCGAGACATGGTGCTGATAAGGTTGGTAACGACATCCAATGATAAAGGTGCCAGGAGGTCCCCATAGTGATAACAAAGCTCACAAAGGATTTCTCGAAGGATTTTAAAGGGCACACAAAGTGATACTGCTGGGCAGTGGACGTCGGGAAACAACAATAGAGAGCCGACCAAATAGGAGTCAAGCGAGAGGTCCCCACCTCAAAAGCTCAACCCGTTGAGGGTGAACCAGGAAAGTTAAGCGGAACAAAACAGAAGTGCCTATATATAGGTGCTAGGCCATGCAATGACATTCCAATATTATGATGGAGGGAACTCTTGTCAGGCCTCGAGGTGATGGATATGTTTCCCACATAGTTGATCATGCAGATCAATAATAGATAGCTACTCTAGGGGAACCCCTTCCCAAAACCACAATCCACTCAGGAGTGGTGCCAGAGAAATATTTTGGAACCTAGTGGTTTGTCAAAAGGAAATGGCTAGGAATATTTTACAAATGAAGTTGGCAAAAAACCAAGGTCTAAGGACCCTTCTCTATCCTCTGCGACATGACACATGACAACAGTTGATTGGCTCTAAGGAGATGATGGTGTCAGATGAAATTAACATGACGTGGTTGTACAAGAGACACATGGTAGGTAGATTCAACGCTTTTTGGTCACCACTAAGGAGGATTCACGTGGAGTTGATGACGTAAGCATGAAATCATCAAAGAATGGATACCACAAAAGGTTTGAGCAGTGTATGCACAGGAACTAGTAGGTTGAGTGGGCATCGAGAAGATGTGGTCGTGTTAGAGAACGGGCCAATGGAAAATGTGTCAGACAGACCCTGCCATGATAACTCATCCCACTATGCAAAGTCTATAAGTTTGTTAATGGTGCACAAAGTGAATGCATAGGGCAGTAAGCATCAAGACATGTCAGTCATACAACTCATCTCGGCGGGGCCTTTCATTGGCTAGTAAAAGTATAGGGTAGACCCCATGGGACAATTAATCTCACAAGGCTCACCCCAGAAAACATAAATGGATGCACACAGATTTTGTCAAGAGAATAGCGTTGGGACACATCGCACTGACAGGTGATCATTTGCAGTCAATAGACGTAGCAGAAGCGAAAGCCCCACATGGCAACATGGCCCAGAGGAGATTACCCGAAAGATAGACCCCAATAGTTTATAAATAGGTCACAATGTAATGCATCAAGATAGAAGGGCTACAAGATAAGCCTTAACCCTTGGTAATTTCATGTAGAAATAGACCGAGGTTGTGGTGGAATAATAAGAGGAACAAATAAAAGCGTTGGGCTTGGGAGCTCCAACCTTAGCACCAGGCCTTGGTTATTTCACGTAGAAATGATACCAATGGCACAAAGCCATTAACACAGGGAATTTGGCTCATGAAGGGTTTAAAAAGGATAATCACCTGAGGGCTTGAGCCAATGGTCACAATACTTGGTTCTATGGTGGAAAATGAGTAAAGGTGCGAGCACAAGTAGCTAAGGTTGGAATCAACAAAATTGGAAGCATTTGCAGCTATAATAAAAAAGGGTCATGGAATTATATTTTGCAACACTTTTAGTGAAAAAAACCCTTTGGGATTTGGATGAATTGGTCAACAACTATTTTGGCAGGGTTCCACCATATTTGGTAGATGTGCCGAATTTTCCATGCACCATAAGTTGGTCATGCAAGCATGGATGAGTCAAAAAATGGTGAAGAGCTCAACACCATTAAGCATGAAAATGAGCCAATAGCAATATGAATGCACAAGTTGGGCTGATGAAGTCAATATTGACTACAAATATCGTTGGATCAAGGCAATAAGTACTACGACATGCATGATTTCTTAATGGCCTTGGTTCCAAGAAAATTTGCCATACCTGAGTGTCTGTCACACAAGGAGGAATTAAATGGAAATAAGAAGTGGAATGGAGATCATTGTTGTGCGTGTAGGAAAATTTTAATGGAAGAACTCATTGAGTCTATAGTTTGATTGAGATTTAATTCTCAGTGTGGGATATCGCTCAAAATCCCATTCCTTGAATTAATTAAGCTACAGTGGCCAAGTAATTTAGATGCAACAACGTGATGATATTGATCATGAAGACCTATTATATGCAACATGGAGAGCCATGATGAATACACTCTTGGATAGAGTGTGATTGACAACAAAGAAAACATTGACTAGTATGGAGAAGAAGAATGAAAATCATGATTGCAATTGAGAAATGGGGGGAATGTAGTATTTTTGAATGAGCGGAGTGGAGAGATTTGTGTGAGTGCACTACTGAGGATAGATCATGTATGCATGCGCTTAAGAAGAGGGACAAGAGTAAAAATCTCTATGTGAGGGCTGCAGAGAAGGTGTTGAGTGAGCATGTGCTACAAGGAAGAGGTTGGGAGCTGAGTGCATGCTGTTGAGTGAAGAGGGCTCAGAACAGTGGGTTGTTGTAGAGTGAGAAAAGGAAAAAGTGGTGTGTGGGTTGAGTAGAAGAAAGGATGCAGAGGATAAAATAATTAATATAAGGTATAGTAGCTGCCAATTATAGTGAACAATATTAGTTCCTTATTGAGTGTGGGTTGGAGCCTAAATATAGGAAGTTGGTGATTCCATCTCAATGGGTATCAGAAGAAATATTGGGGGATGGTGCCTCCTGCAAGTTGGTGTTTGCATAAACCCAAAGAGGCACAAGTTGGCGATTGCAACAAATCTATAAATTTGGTGCTTCACATGGTGCTTCTGGTAAGTTGATGATGTGTCTAAAAAAGGAGGGAGGTGGTGCTTACTGCTAGTGGGTGCTAGCAAACAATAAAAGGGATTTGGTGTTCCCTGTGAGTGGTGTCTCACAAAAAAATTGATGTAATAGAGTAGGTGATCTTATTTTTACATCAATAACAAAAACATGCTTTGGTGGTTTTTCTCCCGGAAGGGTTTCCATGTTAAACCTTTGTGTCAAATGTGTATGTTACTCATGGTGCTTGTGTTCATGTGATGATTAATGTTGCTGCACATGATATTTTATTGATTTCTCACATGAATGGATTCCAATTTTAAATGTTAAGTATATATTGGAAAAAAAGTTTGAATTGGCCTCAATACTAATTCACCCCCCCTCTCAATATTAACAATGCTTCCAACAACTAGTATCAGAGCCTGGTTCCTTTACGAACATCTTAACTACTCTAAGATAGATCAAAAGGAAACAATGGATAATCAAGTTTGGGTAACAACAAAAGGAGTTCCATTTTTAAATTGATCAGAATATGAGTTCTGGAAGATTAGAATGAAATCCTATTTGATGGTAGTCAGTGAAGATATTTGGTTGTTTATGATATATGGAGAGAGGAATGAGTTCAATGAAAATTCCAAGTAAATCATCATGAAAGGGTTGTCCAAGCCATGTGCTAATAAAGTGAGGCATTGTGAGGCAACAAAGGAAATGTTGGATAGATTGCAATGTCTATATGGAGGAGAAATCTATGCAGAAACAGAGGAGGTTGAAGAACCTTGTTGCTCAATTAGTGACCCTGAATCGATAACGACTGCTAATACTGAAAAGAAGAGAAGGAAGAAGGTGAAGAAAGCATTCCAGAAAAGATATGGTGATAGGATTGAAGATATCCCTCTTAATGAACAAGATGCTTCTCATAACACTCAAGAAGATGATGAAGAATCATATGAAAGGACAAGTTACTCAAGAGGTATGCTACTACTCTGTGATAAATATAGGAAAATAGGTCAATCATTATCTATATGTTCATGTGAATCACTTGAAGATAGAGATAGCCATGCATATAGTAGTAGTAATGAAGATAGAATTACCTTCGTAGAAATATCAGAAGAAGATACCTCTCAAGGGGAAGGGGCACTCGATGAAAAAATATGAGAGAGATCCTATGAGTGTTCTCGTGTAAAAAATAATAAGTAATTCCTAGTAGTGATGAAGATGGAATTATTCTCTAGCCCATGAAAGATCCCACAAACAAAGAGAGAAATTTAGATATATGTGGTAGTTAAGCTAGCACCTCTGACAACAAAGAAAAGGATCGAGATGAAAAGATTTATTTTATAAAGATATTGATCTCTGCTTTAAAAGAGATTAAGGATCTATCAGAGGCTAATATCAAGAAAAATTAGCATTTGCAGGAATATGAGCTTGAGAATGAGAAGTTGAGAAAAATAATAGTCAACCTTAATGCTCAATAAGAAGAGGCTAGAAGATTGAAATGAATTTGAACAATCATCTAAAGGAAAGAGAAGCTCACTGTGAAAGACTACAAGCTGAAGTAGTCTCATTGAGACAAGACTTAGAAAAGTCAAATAAGGAGTTGCCTTAATACTAGAAGCTTGAGGAGAGTAAAAATACTTTTAATGAGGTGTTTGTTAAGTAGAGATCCCCACTCATCATGGCTAGTGTGAATTTTGAATAAGAATTAAGATCCAAGAAGGAAAAGGTTGAAGGGTCATCTATCCAAGTTAGATTAGTTGGGGGTTCCAACAACAATAAGGGAAAAGAGGTTTTTGGAAAGTAGCATCAACAAGAGAAGTAAAGGGAGTAGTAGACTAGTGAGTAACAACAACATGGAGAGAAGCAAAGGAGAGAAAAGCAACAACAAGAAGGAACACAAGGCAGTAATAAAAACTTCCATGGGAGGTACATGAAGAAAAAAAAGGTCCTTTCCCCCTTAAGGATGAATCCCTCAAGGTAAAGGTTTCTTCAATGCTCAAAATCCCTTTTATGGGTATTTTTTTTCTTGCAATAACTTTGGACATAGGGCCATAGACTGTAAATGGCATGCAAGAAAACAAGATGTGATCGGAAGCGACGACCCAAGAATGCACAAAGTGGGCAGGAGTATGCATGTTTGAAGAGATAGAAGGCTTGAAAAGAATGTTGTTGAGAATAGTAACTTATCTGCCCCATTCCGGTGCTATGTAAAATGCTATAATTATAGAAATATTGGGAAAAAGAGAGCAAGATGAAAATATGAGAAGAGAAAATATGCTTCTGAGAATATGCATGTAAATACTGTAGCTTGGGATTTGAAGACAAAAAGGAACAAAATAGCAAAGGATTATGAGTTTTTCTTTGACACTCAGTATCTAAAGGAATTGTAGAATAAAGGAGGAAGAAATCCCTCTGTAATCGCAAGCTATAATGAGCACAAGCTTCAAGTAAGGAAAGGAAGAAAAAATAACCCAACTACCATTCTCTTTCAAACAAAGAAAAAAGGCAGTAAGTGGGGTTGGGTGAAGAAAAAAGGAGGTAAATAGAATTATACTCCAATCATGTGCAACCAAGAGGAAGCCTAGATATGGGCAAGGGAGAATCCGGGAAGAAATGATGTTGTTAGGTATTGGCCAAAGAAGGTCTAAATGAAAAAGGAGAATGATATACTCAATGGGAGTAGACCCTTTATTTCTCTTCATTAAAATAAGATAATTTCCTCAATAGAGGCCGAATAAGTCAGATGTAGGAAGCTAGAAGGAATAGACAGAGAGGTGCATCTGATTGTTGAAGGTATGGTCAAGTCCCCATGTTGATTACATAAGTGTATTTATTTATTTCAAGTGTTTCAACATTGAAAGAGAGAGGAGGAGTGCAGCCATCATGGTTTTAGGGTGAGTACAAAATAAAATTTTACGTTGTGGAAAAAGATGGGCTACATGAGAAGTGTGGAATGGCAATAAGCCCACAGTCAAGTCAAGTCCACATGATTAACCCCCACGTAGATGCAAAGAAGCAATTGCAGGAGATCATAGAGCATTGGATTAGGGGGAGATGCTTTATTTAGCAGTAGCAAGAAACAATTGTTAGCCTTAGGAAGAAATATTGTTTAGTGAATGAAAGGTTTGCATCTTAGGTGAAATACCATTTTTTCATTTAAGTTGTGAATTTGATTATTTCTAACAATATTGTGTTCATGAACGCAATTGGTATAAGATTTGCATGTACCTTAGTTTTCAATTGATATTTCTATGTCAACTGGAGTTCTTTGGTTCATGTGGATGAACCTTATTTTGTAAGTTGGCATTCATTTTTAAGAAAGCATTATAAGAGTTTTCCTAGTACATTATCCAAATTGTATCAAATTCTTGGTGCAATTGGTATTATTTAAGAAACAACCCGTATTTGGAAAGAGGTACGATCTCAGGGGGAGAAGTGATTGTGAAGCTTAGGAGAAGCGAGCAAAGAGGATGGAGAAGCATAAATGGTGAAGAGAAAGTTGAAATGTGATGCAGGAGCATGAGGCTAGAGGAAAAAGGACTTCATTTTTATTCCAAAAATACAAAAAAGTTTACAAGCAAAGGAGTGGGTTCCTTTAGCTGGCGATTTACTGTTTTTATAGATAGGGATTTGAACGAATTTGTATTTGATTCATTGAATTTAGTTTTTAGTTGAGGATTTTTAGGAAAATATTATGTAATAGGTTTTTATCCAAAATTAGAACAATTCAATTTAAAAGAATCAAATTGAAAGGATTGTGTGAATATATATATATATATATATATATATATATATATATATATATATATATATATATATATATATATATAAGTTGCAATGTATTGAGAGAGGAGGATTTGATGGAAGAATAATTAAATAGAAGAATTTGCATTTCCTCTATACCTGTGTGAAGGTAGACATAATTGTCAAATGCCGGATGCTTATTTTTCTTTCGAATTATTATTGAGTTTTAGTTGATTCCAGTTTAAACTTGGTTAATGATTCCTTTGTATCTTAGAATTATATGAGGACGTATTATAAAATGATTTTATTTTAGAATTTAAGATATGCGTGAATTCTTCCGGCATATATATATATATATATATTGATTTATCTCTGTCAGCTTTGATCTGCAAAATTTCTAATATTAAGTTACTACAATTGGAGTGGCATCGAAATTCCAAAGGTCATTGCAGTAACCTTGGTTACCTGTGACATTAAAATTATGTTAATCACTTGTTCATCAAATTTATTTCCATAATTAGTAAGAGAAACTCCCCAGGAGTGTTAAATCTGATGGAGTTCAAGAATTGGGATTATTGTAACATGTAAAGAGTCAAGGGAGATCACTACCGTCCGATTGAAATCTAACAAAAATTGCAATTTAAGTTGCTCCAGGTTTAATACTTCAATCGGACCCGATGTTTTATAAACCTGATTTAATAAATCAAGTCGACTGCCAACAATTCTTGTGATATAACAACCTTCGCATTTGGATGGGAGATCCAACGATTATCACATATTTAAATGCGTATGGTTTAAACAGAAGTTTGGATGTGATATTTTATTAAACTCCATTTTAATTACTTTTAAGTTTTGTGTTTAATATAAAGGTTTTAATGTACTTCGGTTTCGTCACTAAAGTCAAATATTGTGAATATTATGTTTATTGGGTTTGACTTGTGATTCTGTCAATTATGGAAAGACTATGAAGTGGGTTTAATGCAATTAAAATTTGTGTAACAAATTTTAAGGCATTTAAATTTTGTGTTTAAATTTGGAGGTTGATGACTGAAGTACTAAAGGAATTAGAAGAAGTTCCACCAGAACTTGAAGACATAGTGTCAAGATTTGAGAGCTTATCATTAACACCTACAACCAACCCACCATTAGTGGTATCAGAGTAGCCTTTATACAATGAGCAATATCTCAGAGATCAGGAAAAGAAATCCAACATGGCTTACAGATTTGGAAGAGGAAGTGGTGCTGGTCGAAGAAGAGGAAGACCAGTTGCAAATGTTGAAGTGATGGAAGTTATGCAATAGATGCAAGCTAGATTAGAAGAAATGGAAATGGGAAATCAAAGAGATGCAGATGATGTAGATGTCAGTGAGCCTAAAGTTGAATTTGCAGAAGAGGGAGAACCTGCAGAAGTTGCTCCTGAAATGAGATTTTTTAAATCAGTGTTGGGATCCACATCTAAACCCGGACTTGAAGTTTCGGTTTTTACAGGAGGCTTAAACCTAGAAGATTTGATAGATTGGGTTAATGAAATAGATAAGTTCTTCGATTATGAAGAAATAGAAGAAGGAAAAGGAGTGAAATTTGCAGTTACAAAATTGAAAGGACATGCAACGCTTTGGTGGGATGGAGTGCAGACAGAAATAAGGAGACTTGGTAAGCAACCAATAAAGAATTGGAACAGGATTGTGGAAAAATTGAGAGGTAATTTTTTGCCAAGTGATTATCAACTTTCATTATTTAGACAAATGCAGAATCTTAGACAGAGATCAATGACAGTCAAAGAATACACAGAGGAATTTTATAAAGTGAGCATAAGAGCAAGACAAATTCAAGATACAACAGAGAAGATTGCAAGATATATTAATGGTCTCAGAATGGAGATACAAGATGAGATAAGTCTGCTGTCTCCCAAAATAGTGGAAGAGGCTTATTAGATGGCCTTGAAGGCTGAAGAAAAACTCATAAGGAAATAATCTGCTAGATGTAGAGGTACTTTCCAAGGAAAAGGAAGTCAAGGTGATAGAGGAAGATCTACAACACTGAGAGAAGGATCTAACAACAACTCAAGTCAGCATACACCTACAGAAGGTGATGCAAGTAGCAGAAGGAATTTTTCCAGAGGAAGAGGAGGCAGGGGCAGAGGAAGAGAAATCAGATGTTATAGATGTAATAAGCTTGGACACCGAGCTTATGAATGCCTAGAGAATGTGGGGACAAGTCAGAGAAATGTAATTGTTTCTTAGAATGAAGAAGAAGAAGCAAAAATTCCAGAAGAAACAAAAGTGCCAGAAGCAGAAAATACACCAGAGAAAGGAGAATCTTTGGTAGTTAACAAAGTTTTTTTAAAACCAACAAAGGAAGTTGTTGAACCAACAGAGAAAAAATTTGTTTAGAAGTGTGTGCAAAGTTCAAGGAAAATGCTGTCAAATGCTAATTGATAGTGGCAACACTAATAATTTGGTCTCTACAAAAGTAGTGGAGAAATTGAAATTGAATACAAAGAAACATCCAACACCCTACAAGGTGTCATGGCTTCAGAAAGGACATCAGTTATTAGTGAATGAATAGTGTGAAACAAAATTCCAGTTGGGAAACTATAAAGGCAAAATTATGTGTGATGTAATGCCTATGGACGTATGTCACATATTGCTGGGTAGACCTTGGCAGTATGACAGAGGAGCTATGCATGATGGGAAAAAGAACACGTACAAGTTTTGTAAATATGGTGTCAATCATACATTGTTGCTGAAAGAAGAAGAGGGTGCATCAAACAGAAGACCTGATTTGAAAGCTTTGTTACTAAGTGGAAAATAATATCTGTAGCAGATTGAAGATGATGAGGTAAAATTTGCATTAATTTTCAAACCCAAGGTAGTAATTAGTTCCACTAAAATTTCTGATTTACCAATTGAAATTCAAGAGCTACTGGAAAATTACTGTGATATCATTATAGATGATTTTCCAGATGTATTACCACCTATTAGAAAAATTAGCCATCATATAGATTTGATTCTAGGAGCAAATTTTCCAAATAAAGCAACATATAGGATGACTTCCACATAAAATGAAGAAATCAAGAAGCAAGTACAAGAGCTGTTAGATAAAGAACTGATCAGAGAAAGTTTGAGTCCTTGTGCAGTGCCAACAGTGTTGAGTCCAAAAAAATATGGAGGCTGGAGAATGTGCACTGATTCAAGAGCAATCAACAAAATAACAATCAGGTATAGATTTCGCTTACCCATAATTGAATATTGGATGGATTGTTTAAGTGGTGCAAGATATTTTACAAAACTGGATTTAAAGAGTGGCTATCATCAAATTAGGATAAGGGAAGGAGATGAACAGAAAACAACTTTTAAAACAAATGAAGGTTTATATGAATGGATGGTGTTACACCATTTTTTGGTCATCTAACCTGTTACTATTAGATGGACCTAAGTACACCATGTAAGACCAATTTTACCCTAAGTAAAATTGCTTTCACTATGAAAAATAACTTAGTAAAACACCTTTATTAAGTTGTTTATGGTCTAAACAGGAAACCCCATGAGGAAATATTAAATAAATCCACATTTGTTTGATTTTCCTCAAGGAATAATTAGTTAAATAACAGTTTAATTAATATTCCTGGTCATATTTAGCCCAAAACAGGAAAATTAATTAGATAAATTATTATTTATCTAATTATTTTCTAGGAACAATTATTTAAACCTTATTTAAATAATATTCCTTGTTAAATTTGACTAAATCACTCATAAATAGTTAAATAAATCATTATTTATTTAATTATTACTCAACCGCATCCTTAAAATAAAAAATAAATCATTTATTTGTTTATTGTTTACAAATAAAGGGATTTGACCCAAGTCGAATTCTTTTTTCCTCCAACAAATATAATAAAATATTCCATAAAATTTGGATCTTGATTTGGTTAATTATATTTTAATTATGCACCAATATCTAGACTAACTCAATATTTTGTTATAAATAGAAGGGTTTTTCCATTCATTCATCACCTTTTGTTTCCTAAAGATCACTCTCGATCTATACTTTTGGTCTGACTTTGATCCACCATCATTGTCATATTTTTCCATCTTTTTTCTTGTGAGCTCCCTTTGAGTTCCATTTTTGTCTGGGTTTTCTACACCATCAAGCGAGAGGAATTTTAGATCTAAAGTGCTGAGGGCTTACAAGAACCCATCCCATTGAGGAGAACTAGTAACATCCTTCTATGTTTTCCTCCCAGGTGCCCTTAATATAAAATTCATTCAACACATTCTTGTCTTGTCTATTGGATGCATGGAGTAAATCTCATTTCTATTTACTGCTTAATGTATTTTGATGCATAGATCTAGATTTTTGCATCATTTATCTTGATCAACTAATTACAAATCTGAAGATATTGGTAGCCAGATTTTCTGTTAGGGTTGTTTGTTATGCACAGCTAAAGTGGTCTTTTTTCGTACTCTTGCAATTAAGATTCATACTAACAACTGGTGACTCCATACGGGTTTACGATTACGACCGATGTTATTTTTCCGATCCTTGCATATCCAGCTACTTAAAACCCTAGGATTTGTCTTCAAATTCTTGTTTTTCTTTTCTTGATGTTGTTTTTAACCTATAAAACCCTAAAACATTAAAAATTATAACTTTCGTGTGTTTTCGGACATATTGCGCAGGTGACAGACATCAGCTGTAGCTAAGACGACACATTCTGCTGAGATCTTCCGGCGAGAGTGCTAGAACTGTAGGTCACACTTTTTGGCCCTAAAATTGCGACCTGGAGCTTCAGGATGCACTTTTCAGCCCAAAAACTGCGACCTCTGCTGAAAACAGGTCAGAAACTGCGACCTGGAATTTTTTCAGGAGTTTTTCTGAAAGTTTTCTGGGTTTGTCTAGGCCTCTGTTCAGGGTTGTCTGACCTCCGTCCCCGCCCATTTTGGACCTGTATATGTTCTGTTTTAATCATCTAAGTGGGAACCTAGCCCCCTAGGGCTTCAGTACCCTCCACACTTTGTGGAAGAGTTTTAGCTGCTGCAGGTTGTCTGAAATTTTTAGAGTGTCAAGCCTTTTTTCAGATTTGATACCTCACCTTCAGATCTGTTCCAGATTGGCTATTTATCCATCCAAATCACCTCATTTAGTTTTGTTTGAGTTTTCCTCTAGGGTTCACTTTGTTTCCCTCCAGGAGATAGCCTTTCGCCACCTCATTTACATCAATCTTTCCTCTGATTTGTTTCTATTTTTTGCACCACTTTCCAGCAGATTTTGACCTTTAGATCCCTGTCCCTCCTGACCTTAGATATATTGGCTATTTTTGTGTGTTTTGACTAGTTTTTTCCCACCTACAGACTACTTGTTGAGAGGCCCGCCTTCTTGGGTTTAGATTATTGCATTATTAGCTGTTTATTTACCGTTTTTCAGTTTCATATACTATTATCTGCATGTTTATTTACAGTTACACAACACACTTTTTATTTTTCTCTACAAACGTCTGGGTTTAAAAATTAAAATTTACACACTTTGCACACACACCCTAAGCGAAAAAGGGCTTGGTTATCACCGCCAAACAAATACTCTAAAACATTGAAATCAATTGATCTTGCACCTCTTCTCCCTTGTATCGACATTGTAATCAGTTCATCCTACACATCCTTGCACTTGTCGGTCTCTTTTTCCTTTGTGCCATGTTTGTGTCGTCATCATTGTGCCACCAAGGCATTTATCCCGGAGACTTCTTGGCCTTCATCCTCAGTTTCCGGTAGGAAGACTTACTCCTCCGTGTAGGATTCGAGTTAGTCCTCCTCCGAGTCTGCACTCCGACTCTTCTTCTGGTTCATTGGGTTCTCCTTCCACCCCCGGTTCTCCTCCTTTCACCTTCACCATGTATGGTTCAGGGCCTAACGTTGGTGGTAACCCCGACCCTAATTCTGGGAATACTACTAGTGGGAACACAACAGGAACTATCCCAGCTACTCCCTTGCTCCCCTATATGGCAGGCCTCAGTATTTCCGATTTTGACCAGTTGATAAATGACCCTATACACCATGATTCTAGTTGGCCTGCTATGTTGACCAAGCTCCCTTATGGCATCCCAAAGTTTGAAGGCTTTGCTCGAGAAGATCCTACAAATCATGTTCGATCTTTCCACATGTGGTGTTCATATAACTCCATTACCGATAAATTTGTCCGTATTCGGTTATTCCAATGTATGCTTATAGGCAAAGCTTCTAAGTGGTATGTTGATCAGGCCTCACCCTCTCATACCACCTTTGTGACTCTTGCTCTGGCCTTTTTGTCTTATTTCCAGCTTCCTCTTCGTTATGACACTGGTACTGAACTTTTGACTTCTTTCCGTCAATTGTCTGCGACCCGCCTATCCGATCATGTCCAGGAATGGCGGAGAAGAAAGAGCCTATGTCGAGCCCCTACCTTCGAAGACTATGTCTACATGGACTGGTTCCTTAGATCTCTCTTTCCTCCTATTGGAAAAAATGTTACATCGCATTTCCCTCAAACTGAAGAAGCCGCTCTCCAAATTGCGTTAAAATATGACCTGATCTATGCTTAGTCAAGTTATTTTTATACCATTCTACCTTGATCCAGGTGGATATTGGTGGCCACCCGCCTATTCCACTTGGGGCCCCACCATTGTCTCTTTCAGTTTTTTTCACAACTTACTATTTTTAGCAGTTTTTCAGGTCCTGAACTTCCGGAGCCGTTTTGAAGCCCCAAACGGAGATAGTATGCCGAAGTTACGTCCCTAGGAAGTTGAAACACCAATTTACCCAAAAGGGGCCCACAGTTTTGGCGCTTCATCTCCTAGGGTTAGGTTTTTGGACGTTTAGAATTCTCCATTATTTCTCCATAATAAATAGGCCCTCGAGCCTCATTGTAATACAGTTCAGAGGTCTGTAGTCGCCACATCTCTTCTCGGATATTCGCTACTACCACCCTAGCTATTTTATTTCCATCATGGTTGTAAGCATATTTATGTGATTTGATATTAATGAAATGAAGCCTTATTTCCACTGTATTTCTATGTTTATGGTTATTTCTATATTATGTTGCGTTCCTGCATAAATCCGGATCAGTGGTATCAGAGCAGTCTGCTTTTTCTCGATCCTTCTTTGCATGTCCCCAACAAGGTCGAGGTATAAGGAGTTAGGGCTCGATCTGGTGGAACCTTTGCAAGATCAGCTTCGCAAACCCCGACGGACACCCATGGGGGAAGAAAATAAAGATGAGGGAGCAGGAGATCCTATCAAAATATTGCTCGAGGAGGCCCTCGAAAAACAAAGGAACGCGATGATGGATAAGTTTGCCCACATCCTTCAACGACTGTCCACCAGTGGCGCATCTGCATCTAGCAGCCACTCTGGAGGCGCGACTCCCTTTAAGGTACAAGTAAACTTTGACATCCCCATATTTGAGGGTCAAATAGATGCAGATGCCATAGATATATGGTTGAATCTATTAGAAGGATATTTCTCGGTTCATGATTTTTCTGACTGGGAGAAGATTATTTTTTCACTCCTCAAAGCTACCCCCCATGTCAAGGACTGGTGCGAAACCTACTGTGAGAAAACGAACGAGACAGAACCCTCTCTGTTCTCAGCCATACCCACTTGGAATTCTTTCCGAGATGCCATCAAGGAACAATATTATCCCGTGGGGAGCTATGAGGACAAGTACATACAATGGACCACGCTATGGAAAAAAAGGGATCAAGATGTACATGAGCTAACGAATTTGTTCCATACCCTGAGCACAAAGTTGGGTATCAAAGATTCAGAGAAACATTTGGTGCTAAAGTATCGCGGTTGTCTGCACAGATACATTTAGGAGGAAATGGAGTTCCTCTACATCTCCTCGCTTGGTACAACATACCGGTATGCTTCCAAGATTGAGCAGAAATTCAAATAGAAGAAGCGAGACTTTGGATCTGTGAATCAAAAGCAAGGGAAAGGTGCCCCCAAACTACAGAACAAAGGACAAAGCCAAGGCATGGTGGCCCAAGACAACCTGCCAAAGACACAAGCAAATAACAACACCGCGAAGCCAAAGAAGGACACGGGAAAGTGGTGTGAGTTACATAAGAGCTCCACTCACAACAAAAGTGAGTGTCGGGGCAAGCAGTCGTTGGTGGCTGAGATGAGGGGTTATGAATTAGATGCATGCTCTGACTCTGAATCAGAACCTAACAAGGTGAATGACAAAGGGAAACAGATTATTGATGTGGAGCCAAACGCCATTGTTGCCACTACGAAGATCCAGAAGGAGGAACCAGAAGATCCAGAGGAGGGAGAGCGTCTCTTCCACTCCCAGATGTGGGTAAAGGGTTCCACGCTACGGTTCATTGTCGAAAATGGGAGCCAAAAGAACCTTATTCTAGCAAACGTTGCGAAGCGGTTGGGCTTGCTGACCATAGCGCACCCATAACGATACACCATCGGGTGGCTTCACTAAGGATGGGATCTCCGTGTTAGCCAGCAGTGCCGCCTTCCCTATAGCATCAAGCCCTTCACGGATGAGGTATTGTGTGAAATTGCTCCTATTGATGTTTCTGATGTATTATTAGGACAACCATACTTGTGGAAGCGACATGCTGTGTAGGAGTCCCGGCCTCGCACTGTTATTATTACTTTGGGAAATAAATTGTACAGGATACCAGAGGTACCACCGCCTTACTATCTCTTTGGTTATCGCAAAAAAATGCAGTAAGCTCATTTCCCAAACCAGGAAATTTGTTTTCCTGATGATCCACCCCCAGGGCAAGAAGAAGACTATGGCCACGACCTCCAGACATGGCTCCTCTGCACGAAAACAACAAATGGACAAGGTTATGGAGGAGTACGGGGACATCTTCACCTCACCCACAGGGGTGCCTCTACACTGTCAGGTCAAGCACCCCATTGACTTGACCCCAGGTGCGCCGCTACCCAATGGACTGATCTATAGACGTTCTATTATGGAGAATGATGAAATCAAGAGGCAGATTCAGGAGCTCCTGCAGAAAGGTCACATCCGGCCAAGTTCATCACCCTGTGGGAGCCCGATCGTGTTGGTACAGAAGAAGGATGAGACTTGGAGACTCTGTATTGATTATCGAGCGCTGAACAAGATCACTGTCTGGAATAGGTACCCGATCCCATGAATTGATGACCTTCTGGACCAACTCAAAGGGGCAAAATATTTCAGCAATATTGACTTGAAGTCTGGGTATCACCAGGTACCAATTGAACCTTCTGATGTGTGGAAGACTACCTTCAAAGCCAAGAGGGCCTTTTCGAATGGCTCGTCATGCCTTTCAGATTGACAAATGCTCCCGAAACCTTCATGAGGTTGATGGATGACATATTGCGTCCATTCACCAACTCATTTGTAGTGGTATACTTGGATGACATTCTTATCTTCAGCCAGACTTGGGAAGAGCACCTCCACCACATCCGAGAATTCCTCCAAACACTGCGGCAACAAAAATTGTGTGCCAATTTGGAGAAGTGCAATTTTGGCATGAACCAGGTTCAATATATGGGATACATTATTGATGAAAGGTGCGCGCATGTGGATCCAGCCAAGATCCAAGTCATTTGGGATTGGCCAGCCCTAACCACCCTAACAGAGCTTCGCAACTTTCTGAGTCTTGCTAATTTCTACCGCAGGTTCTTGTTGGGATTCTCTCATATCACTTGGCCCTTGAGTCAAGTCACCAAGGGAGGAGCAAAAGAAAAATTCTGTTGGTCAGAATCTCAACAGAAGGCGTTCATAGAATTGAAACATCGCCTCTGTTTTGCCTTATTTATCACATTACCAGACTTGCAACAACCATTTGAGATCGAGACAGATGCCTCTGACTATGCTATTGGGGCAGTTCTTACTCAACAGGGGCATCTAGTGGCATATCACAGTGAGACATTGTCCGACACAATTCGAAAGTTTCCCACTTATGACAAAGAAATGTATTCCATTGTGCAGGCTTGTCGACAATGAAAGCATTACATTTTGGGGAAGGAGACAATCATCCACACAGACCACCGACCCCTACAGTTCATACAGACACAAGGGAAGTTGCAGAACGATCGCCATCAGAAGTGGTCCACATATCTGCAACAATTTCATTTTAACATCAAGTACAAGAAGGGTAGCACCGATAATGTTGCAGATTGCCTCAGGCGACCACCGATCGAGGCCATAACCATTGTTCTCAACTCTTGTGGGCATGAGAATTCTGATTGACTTCTTCTCTACAAGAGCGATCCAAAATTCAGCTACACATACAAGGCACTCTTGGGGGGTATGCAAGTTCCAAATTTTCACCTCCAAGATGCACTATTATGTCACCTGGGACACGTTTGTGTTCCTTCAAGCGAGCGTGCCAAGATGATATGGGAAGCACACTACAGTCGAGTCGCTGGGCATTTTGGGGTCGAGAAAATAGTGGCAGTACTGCAAAAGTATTTCTATTGACCGAACATTCGATAGGATGTCAGGAAGTACATCAGATCCTGCACTGCTTGCGCCATTGCCAAACCGACCATCAAGAAGCAAGGGCTCTATACTCCGCTACCTACCCCTAGTCGACCTTGGGAATCCATCTCCATGGATTACATGTCGGGCCTTCCTTCTACTAAGCATGGAAATGACTGTGTTTTTGTGGTCGTCGACATATTCTCAAAGATGGCCATTATGGTGGCCTGCAAGAAGAATATCATAGCAGAAGCCACTGCTAAACTCTTCTTTGAACGAGTGTGGGTGCACTTTGGGATCCCACAGTCTATCATATCAGATCACGACAACAGGTTCCTCAGCGCATTTTGGTCTAGCCTCTGGTAAATTTTGGACACCAAGCTCACCAAGTCCACAGCTTTCCATCCCCAAACTGATGGCCAGAAAGAGGTCGTCAACAGGATGATTGTACACATTCTACGCATGTATAATTCAAATCATCCACACACATGGGATGAGAGCCTTCCCTATGTACAAAACAGTTATAACTGGGCTCTCCACAGCTCAACTGGCCATAGCCCCTTTCAGGTGGGCTTGGAATTCCAACCACTATGTCCCATTGACGTAGCCATGCCATTTGCAGCTACTCAGGCCGATTCGACTCATGTCTAGTCTAAAGCTGACAAAGCAAACAACTTCATCGAGCGCATTCAGAACATCCGCCAATGGGTTCATGACATATTGGACAGAGCCAATGCTAAGTACAAGCAACGACATGATCAACATCGGGTGCCAAGCAACTTCCAGGTGGGCGAAAAAGTGTGGCTACATTTGCAGAAGGAGCGCCTCACTAGACCCCACCGCAATATTTTCCTGCTCCGATATGGGCCATACACCATCACCAAGGTTGTAGGGAACAATTCCTTCGAGCTCAGTATTCCACCATTCCTTGGTCTGCACCTAGTATTCAATGTAGACTGCCTTTGTCCCTTCTTCCCACCTATATTGGACACCTCTGACATTGTAGAAGAACTCACACCAAAAGAGTTAAACCCAGACTACATGGAACAGACCACCACAGATTGTATCATGGACATGCAAATCAAGAACACTCACCGACAGAAGATCCAAATGTATCGGGTTGTCAAAGCTGGCCAATTCCTGCACCAAGGCAAGTGGTTCACCAGGGACCAAGTTCAACAGAAGTTTCCTCATCTCATGGAGGAACTCAACTTAATGGGGACCATTGCTTCCTAAGGGGGGAGGAATGATCCAGGTGGATATTGGTGGCCACCTACCTATTCCACTTGGGGCCCCACCATTGTCTCTTTCAGTTTTTTTCACAACTTACTATTTTTAGCAGTTTTTCGGGTCCTGAACTTCTGGATCTGTTTTGAAGCCCCAAACAGAGATAGTATGCCGAAGTTACGTCCCTGGGAAGTTGAAACACCAATTTACCCAAACGGGGCCCATAGTTTTGGCACTTCATCTCCTAGGGTTAGGTTTTTGGACGTTTAGAATTCTCCATTGTTTCTCCATAATAAATAGGCCCTAAAGCCTCATTGTAATATAGTTTAGAGGTTTGTAGTTGCCACATCTCTTCTCAGAGATTTGCTACCAGCACCCTAGCTATTTTATTTCCATCATGGTTGTAAGAATATTTATGTGATTTGATATTAATGAAATGAAGCCTTATTTTTGCTGTATTTCTATGTTTATGGTTATTTCTATATTCTGTTGCGTTCCTGCATAAATCCGGATCATACCTGATCTTCCTAGACCCGGTGGTGCCAACTCACCGAGGGCATCTCATGCCACCGAAGGTATCGTTAGAGCTCTCTCTCATCCATACGCTTAACCTCCCATGGGCTATGGTTTTCCTCAAGGGGGGCTAGCACCTCCTGCACTTTCCCCCCTCTCGGTAGCATGTATCCAGGATAAGGCATGCCTCCTCCTTTTTCCCAACCTCCTGTTTACCATACTCTTACCCATCCTTATTACTCGTATCCACAGCCTGGTGCTCCAGCTCCTCCAGCATTAGCACCTCCTCCTCCCTTGCCTTCTCAACCCCCGCAATAGTAGCCATCGCCCCCTCAGGGGTAGGTGTATGCACAGTAGGGCGCAACTAATCCTCCTCCCTCCAAAAAGAAGAGGAAAGGCACTCAAAATAAATCTGCTCCCAGTAATCCTTGACCTAATCCTCAGAATAATGCTCCTAACACTACTAACCAGCAACAGGGCACTCAGCCCAAGTAGGATAGGCTTGTTTTCACGAACAAGCCTTGTTCTTGTTGTGGTGTTTATGGTCATTACACACATGATTGTCCTCTTTTACCATAGATGAAGCAGATGCGGGAGTCTCAAGAAACATTGCGAGGACAACAAGCCTCCCCTTCCGTCCCTCCTAGTGTTGCGCCTAGTCAGCTGGCTGTGTTTACTAATCCTTTCCCTCAGCAAGGATTTGTGGATACCCAACTACCTGAAGGTCAGGTGGCCACTCAACCTCCTCTGTTTGGTACCCCCAATTACCAGATTACCATGATGAATTCTGACCAACCTACAACCATAGATATCAATCTTCAGACTCGGTCTCGACAGTACAACAAGCCTCCCGCTATGTCTGTCCCCGAGCCACCTCCTTCAGTCTCTACAAAGCCTCTTTCGACACCTAATGGTCCCTTGCAGATCCATCAGCCTAAGGTAGAGGTTCATACCAAGATCCCTAAGGGACCACTACACTACAATGCTGCTTCTGGCAATGCTGCCCATTCGTATAGCATAGTAGATGATTTGGCACAATCTCCTACTGCCATTTCAATGCTAGAACTTCTCCAGTCATGCCCTTCACAACGAAAATATTTTCTATCTTCCATAGGTGCTGTAGATCCTTTCGACGATCGATCGATTGTCTTTGATGTTGACTAGTCAGAACATCCTCCTCTCCCTACTTCCGTTGCCTTCCAAATCCCAATCAAGATCTGGAATGCCATCGTTTCCCAGTGCATCATTGATGAGGGGGCATTCACCTGTGTGATGTCCGCTTCGGTTTGGAAGAAAATGGGATCACCTGAGTTGGCTCCTCTCACGATCACTCTTCGAGCATGGGATGGCCACACCTCCCAACCCATTGGCCTATTCTGCAATTGTCTTATTACTCTTGCGGGCAAGACTGTTTGTGTTGACGTAGAAGTCATAGATGCCCCCTTCGATTACAAAATTCTATTGGGTCGTAGCTACACCTATGCGATGTTTGCTGTCCCATTTGCGGTTCACCATAAGATGTCCTTCCCTCATAATGGAAATATAGTCACCATTTACCAGTTGACATATTACAAACCGAAGTCTCAGACCTCCCCTGAGTCCATCATCTCTTTGGTGGCCAATTAGCAAACTGTTGATCCTTTGACCAGTGTCTCACCCGGAGTCTACAAATATTCCTCATTGTTTGGTACATTCCCTGGTCTTCCTCCTCCCATATTTGATCCCAGCTCATTGAATTTTTCCATGATGCAATCTTCATGGACTGCCCTCAAGTGGCTCGCTTCGACTAGTCAGCAGCCTCCTCGCCCTCCAAAACCTACTCCTAGCCCTTCGATTCAGCCTTCTGGACCTCCTCCTCCTGGCCCTTCACCTACAGCTGGTATCCATGAGCCTCTTTACCCTCATGGAATGGTTCCTCTAGGCCTTAACCATCTTGGAGCCGTCCTGCCTGGCCATTACCCCTTCAGTCAGATACCGTTCCTACCTCCCCCCTAGGAGTGTACATGGTACCTGTCATGGCTGCCCTATCTCTTCCTAATCTGACCCTGGGGATTCCCGTCTAGTACCTTGATCCCCCAGCCACTACCTCGCCTAGTCAACCCAAACCTTATCTTGCTTTGACCGTAGTTCAACCGATCCCTCTGACTTCTCCTGCTGATATAGTGCCCCAACCACCTCAACAGGAACTTTCTCTTATTGCGACCACTTTGGGTAAGAAGGGTAAAGCTCGCAAGAAGGCATCAAAAGACAAGGCTACCCCGACAAACCCTACCCTTCCTCAGCCTCCAAAGCATACCATCTGGTGTGATTTGTGTGATGTTGTCGGTCATGCCACCCATATTTGTCCGGAGTTGCCTCATCTCAAGCCCATGGTTAATGTCGCATTCCCTGAGTCTACGGTCCCAGAAACCTTTGTCCCTTCCTCGACTGCAACCAGGAACCCCAAGAATATTCACACTAGCCACCCCTGTGCTTTGTGTTATAGCCATGGCCATTATACCCACCTCTGTCCCCACCTTGAGGAGTTTCACACCTATCTAGCGGCAGTTCACCAATTCGAGGCCAAGCGCAATGAGTCCATCGCTCCCTTATTTGCGCGTTTTGCTTCAACAGAACTAGAGGACACATCCATTCTGATTGAAATTCCCCCTCCAGATGTCGAAATGATAGAATATTCGGCCACTATCGACTACCTTTCATCATCTATGAAACCCTTGGTGGAAGTCCCCCCTGCATCTTCCCCTGTTGTTTCACTTGACCTCCCTTCAATGATCACCCTAGGCTCAACATTGGTAGATCCATTATCTTCTTATTCTTTTGTCATCCCTCGTGATGATGCGCATGTGAACCTTTCTTCTCATGATGATGAGTCAGGTAGCTTTTCCGCGTCACGTGGTCTCCCTTCCTCCAATCACTCCATCTTCTATTGTGATGATGACATCATGGAAGCCTTGTCCACCCCTGACTTCATCTTTCCCGTCCATAAGCGGGATGGTACCATCCGTGTCTATGGTGAATTTCATGGCGCGAGCACAGGCTACACCTCCGGTAGCTCCCACACTCCACCTCACCGTCGGCATGTGAGTAGTAGATATCCTACCCAGATCACTCCCTCTCGCGGAGTGCGTTCGATTTCTACTTTGCGCTCAGGTTGCCAGAATTTTTCATCATCCTCCCATTTGTTGTCTTGTGGCACCTCTCAGATGGACCTCCCATCGACACCTTATATCATTTTTGCCGATGGTGCAAGTCGCTACTCCCAGAATCTAGCCTCGGCAGGTTAGGCCATTTTTACCCCCTTGCATTCACTTGTTCTCTCGAATGGTGTATGCATTGGTACTGTTACCAATAATAAGGTTGAATATGATGCAGTGCGAAGTTTATTAGCAGATGAATTTTCACATCCCATCCTCCACCTTCATGTTTGTTTAGATTCCCTGCTCTTGTCATGCAATTGAATGGTGTCTATCATGTGCACAATCCTATCCTTTTTAGAAGATATTTACGAGTGAAGCTTTTGATGTGTGAATTTGAAATCATTACATTCAGTCATGTAACTAGAGCAAAAAATCACTATGTAGATAGCATTGCAAACCATATTCTAGATTGGCATTTAGCATACACATTTAACACAAGACAATAACATAAAACTATCAAAATGATGCATATCCATAATATGTGTTGTATAAAATGTTTTAGAATCCATCAACTTTGATACATATGACATGTCCATAGCATGTTACAAAAACTCAAAACTAGGGGCACCACCTGCCCCTCCACACTAATCACTATCTGGAGGATCCTAGCCAATGGCTCTACTCCCACAACTCGTAGATCATGCATCCCCTGTCCGGCCATCACCATGCGCCGCTTGACCCCTCGCCACTCCAAGGGTAGACCAATACATGGCTCTATATACTGGTCCTCTAAGTCTTGCCAACCGCGCTCTAAAACACCTGTCAGAAGCCTCTCACATCTACGGCGGATGTCATCCAGGAGGGCTGCTGCATCCTCATTTTGCGGTGCCCTTGATCCACTAGGTCTTGTAGCTCCTGATACTGCATGCCGTCCCATATACCCGACCGGTTTTACTGGTGCTGTATCTACATACTAAAAGTGGAAGAATCAATACCATATACAATATTCTAAAAATTCACAATGCACATAAAAATATTATCATTTTTTCACTTACCATCGGGCCCCCATACTCGACCAGGAGGCAGTGGCAAATCCAAGACCCCAAAATAACTCATCCCACTATAGGGATAGTCATCTATGTACAATGGCATCTGATCCCAATGCACAAAGAATTCGGGTTGGAACACTTGTCCGATTGCCCCACCTCCTCCTCTGCACAGTAGTCACCCCCACTGGCGCATCCTGGGCTCTCTCGGTCCCCCATCCTAGAGCTATATACGAGGTCAAAGTGTCGGGATCTTCTCAAAGAAGAGCGAGCACAAAACTGTACCATATGCACAGTCATGGTTCACTTGCCTCTTGCATAGTGACAACTATCATTTCAACGACGACAACATCATTTGGGCCCACCCATAGTAGGTCCCAGTCAAAACACTCTCCACAAGCATCATTTTCCCTCTAGTGATGTGGTGGAGTGCCTGGTTGCCCAAGATCTGCAGCACCGCTTCGGCCATAGCACATGTCTCTAACCTCTCTAGATCCCTAATGGGTATTTGAGTCCCCTTGACTTGGAGGCCTGGTTGACAATGGTGCTCTACAAACTCCATGATGTTTTTCCCTCACGGTAACACTGGCTGCATATTCCCAACCATCCCAAGTGGTGGAAGACCAGTCAGGAAATATATATCCTGGACCGTCAACTCGATCTGGTGCCCCTGCACTATAAATACCTCATGGTCCAGATCCCAATAGCTGACAATCCGGGCCAGTAAGGGCTCTCCAGCTCTCATCAGAGGGTTCTCCACAAACTTTAGAACCCCAAACCTGGCCAATGCATTGCGGACACCCTGATCCTCCCGGATCTCCGATCGTAATGTGCCTAGGTCTCTCTCTCTCTAGTTGATTCGTAATTCTGCCATATCTGCACAAAACCATTATGTTTGTTAGTGTACAGATAGGAAAGACTGTATCCAAACACAAAAACCCATTCCTTAGCAAAAAAAAACATAAGAAAACCCCTCCCTGTCAGGTTACACTTTTCAGGCCCAATCCTGGGATAGGTCGTAGTTTTCTTCCCAAAACCTGCTACCCAGGTCGCAGTTTTTGCCCAAAAAAGTGCGATCTGGCCATGAAGAGGAGCAGGGGCCTATTTCTGAGCTCTTGGGACCTAAACTGAATTTTCAATCCACTGAAATTAAAGAGTAGGGTTAGGCCTCTTACCTACAACTGACGGATTTCGATTCCATCGGTCGGTTTGTCTGCTACGATTGCCGCAAGATTTAGGGCTTTCTCTCCTCTCTACATTCACCACAGCTCCACATGCAAATGAGTGAATTTGGAGGGAAAATTCCTTATTAAAAGAGAAACCCTTGATTTTTCTTTCGCCCTCTGCGGCCAAACCGTAGCTCAGTTTAACAAACCATCTGTACCATTGGAACGATCTCACCGAGCCCTCAAATGGGTATATGTTAATTTTTTGTGATTTGATACTTTGCCAGGACACATTTTGTCCAAGAAGGGTCACTTCACCACTTCTCAAAATCTAATTTCTTCACCTGCAATAATTGTACTTGGGGGCACCACTTTGCCTTCACACTGGCCCATGCTCGTGTTGATTTGCATCACGAGTAACCATCATGTACTCATGTTTTTATGGTCCCCATTGGACCTTTTCTGTGTGGCAGCATCATCAAGTCGCCCTTGTTTAGAGCATCCAAGTTGAGTCACCATCACATTCATGGAGTCTATCCCGAGTCCCTTTGTATCCCACTATAGTCCTCCATCCTTCATTGCCTGGTTTCTCTCTTGTGTCGCACATTATGGCCTTCAGTCCTACTGTCCCCTATCCCTGATGATATTGTGTCAGTTGCTACTAGGTCATCCATGCCCTTTATTCTCTAACAAGGGAAGTCGTCCGTCCACTACTTAGTACCTCCCATTTCATCATCATGCCCGGTGTCAGTCTGTGAATCACTCTACTATTTTCTCTCGTGCCTTAGTTGAGGATCCCTTATTGCCTCACCTATGGCAGACCTCCTTCTGTCGACATCAGATCATTCATTCCAGAAGATAGGTCTAGAAGGCGGTGTACCTTGGTTCCAGCTTCCACTCTTGTTCGGTGCCTCAAATCAGGCAAAGGAACTCCTTATTTTCATTTGACTTGATTGTTTCTCAGCTCCAGTTCCTTTCAGCATGATCAAGATTCATATACTTGATGGTTCAGTGATGCAGCAGATGATATCGGTGATTCCCGGGTATGTGTGAGATGTCTCAGCCCTCATGAGGGGGTGGCCCTACAGGTAGCCCCCCACATGCCCGATTGACCTCTTCATGACAACGTTTGATTCAGCCCCATATATTTGATGATGTCGGCCCTAACCGCTTGCAGCGCCTTTTTGTTTGCATATATCAGTCAGATTGTTAGAGCCCTTACCTATTTACCGGGGCATTTGGGTTGTATTTGTATCTCATGTACTCAGATATTATTGTATAATTCCTAGCTGTTATCCCATGCACAATATGTATGTGGGATTCATTATCATGTTTTTACCTTGCTCATGTTTATGCCAGCATGTACCATATTTTTCAGTCCATTTCTTACTGGGCGCATTATTATTTGTACTTTGTCTCGGTAGGCATAGTTATGCCTCCCCCGTTGTCAATAACACAGGTACTCACTCATAAAAGAGACTTGTCGCACCTGTAAGTCTCGCCTCCTCAGGGTCTAGTCCTTTAGCACTTCGGTCTACCTTATATTTCTCTCTCTTTGATTTCTCCTTCGGTGTCTAGTGATTGAGTGCTTACAACGTACTTCGGTCATACGATTAGCTCCTAACGCTCGCATGCTGGGGGGAAATCTGTTACACCATTTTTTGGTCATCTAACCTGTTACTATTAGATGGACCTAAGTACACCATGTAAGACCAATTTTACCCTAAGTAAAATTTCTTTCACTAGGAAAAATAACTTAGTAAAACACCTTTATTAAGTTGTTTATGGTCAAAACAAGAAACCCCATGAGAAAATATTAAATAAATCCACATTTGTTTTATTTTCCTCAAGGAATAATTAGTTAAATAGTAGTTTAATTAATATTCCTAGTCATATATAACCCAAAACAAGAAAATTAATCAGATAAATTATTATTTATCTTATTATTTTCTAGGAATAATTATTTAAACCTTATTTAAATAATATTCCTTGTTAAATTTGACTAAATAACTCATAAATAGTTAAATAAATCATTATTTATTTAATTATTACTGAACCACATCCTTAAAATGATAAATAAATCATTTATTTATTTATTATTTACAAATAAAGGGATTTGACCCAAGTCAAATTCTTTTTCCCTCCAACAAATATAATATAATATTCCATAAAAGTTGGATCTTGATTTGGTTAACAATATTTTAATTATGCACCAATATCTAGACTAACTCAATATTTTGTTGTAAATAGAAGGGTTTTTTCATTCGTTCATCACCTTTTGTTGCCTAAAGATCACTCTGGATCTATACTTTTGGTCTGACTTCGATCCACCATCATTGTCATATTTTTCCATCTTTTTTCTGTGAGATCCCTTTGAGTTCCATTTTTGTCTGGGTTTTCTACACCATCAAGAGAGAGGAATTTTAGATCTGAAGTGCTGAGGCTTACAAGAACCCATCCCATTGAGGAGAACTAGTAACATCCTTCTATGTTTTCCTCCCAGGTGCCCTTAATATAAAATTCATTCCATACATTCTTGTCTTGTCTATTGGATGCATGGAGTAAATCTCGTTTTTATTTACTGCTTAATGTCTTTTGATGCATAGATCTAGATTTTTGCAGCATTTATCTTGATCAAATAATTGCAGATCTGAATATATTTGCAACCATCTTTTCTGTTAGGGTTGTTTTTTATGCACAGCTAAAGTGGTCTTTTTTCGTACACTTACAATTAAGATTCATACTAACAGATGGTAATGCCGTTTGGATTATCAAATGCTCCTACTATATTTATGAGGCGTATGATTGAAGTGTTGAAAGAATTTATTGGTAAATTTGTAATAGTATATCTGGATGATATATTAATTTACATCAAATCTAAAGAAGAACACGTGAGACATCTGAATTATGTCTGAAGGAAGTTGCATCAGGAAAAGTTGCTGGTAAATTTAAAAAAGTGTTCATTCATGAAGGAATAATTGGTATACTTAGGTTTTGTTGTTTCTACTGATGGATTGAAGATGGATCCAGAGAAGATAAAGGCAATCATAGAATGGCCTTCACCGAAGAGTGTTTTTGAGGTGAGAAGCTTCCATGGTCTTGCTAGTTTTTATAGAAAATTCATAAGGAATTTTAGTAAGATCAATGCTCCTATTATTGAAACTATAAGAAGGACAAAAAACCATTTAGATGGACTGATGAAGTAGAAAAAAATTTCCAGTTATTGAAAAGAAAGATAACAGAAAAACCCATTTTAGTTTTTCTTGATTTTAATAAAACTTTTCAAGTGAAATGTGATGCAAGTGGAGAAGCTTTTGGAGCTGTGTTAATTCAAGAAGACATACCTGTAGCTTATTTCAGTGAAAAACTGAATGAGACGAGAAGGAAATATTCTTATTATGACACATAATTTTATGCAGTTCTGCAGTCATTAAAGAAGTGGAGACATTACTTGATGTCTAAAGAGTTTGTGCTTTATTCAAACAATCATGCTTTGCAGTTTATTATGCAGCAACCAAAATTGAATCAGAAACATGCAAAATGGGTAGAGCATCTTCAAAGTTTCAATTTTGTATTGAAACATATAACTGGCCAAGCAAACAAAGTAGCATATTCTTTAAGTAGAAAAAGTATTTTTGCTCAAGAAAGTCAAATTCAAGTGTTGGGTTTTGATTTTCTTAAAGAATTTTATAAGACAGATCTAGATTTTAAAGAGGCATTTGAAGCATGCAGTAATCCTATTTTGTTGGACGGAAGTAAGTGGCTGGATTTTTTCTTGCAAGAAGGTTTGTTGTTTAAAATAAATCAGTTGTGCATAACAAATTGTTCTATGAGAGAAAATTTAATTAAGGAGAAACATAGTGGTGGACTTGGTGGAAATTTTGGTGCAGACAAGACTTACGAACAATTGAGTCATTTTTATTTTTGGCCAAAAATGAGATCTGAAGTGGAAAATTATGTGCGAAATTGTAAAGTTTGTTAGTATGAAAAAGGAAGAAGTCAAAACACAGGTTTGTATGTTCCATTACCTATTTTAGATAGACCTTGGGATATGGTAAGTATGGATTTTGTTTTGGGTTTACCAAAAACACAGAGAGGGAATGATGCAATTGATGTTGTAGTTGACAAATTTTCTAAAATGACACATTTTATTTCATGTTATAAAACCAATGATGCTACTCATGTTGCTAATTTGTTTTTTTAAAGAGATTGAAAGGTTGCATGGGTTGCCTAAATGCATTGTCTCTGATAGGGACACCAGATTTGTTGGTCATTTTTGGAGGACATTGTGGAAAAATATTGGTACTAAACTAAGTTTCAGCTCAGCTTATCACCCTCAGACTGATGGACAGGTTGAGGTGGTGAACATAAGCTTGGGTAATCTTTTGAGAAGTCTTGCAGGTGAACATCCTAAACAGTGGGATCAGATTTTAGCACAGGCTGAATATGCTTATAATGACTCTCCTAATAGGTGTACAAGGCAGAGTCCATTCCATATAGTTTATGGAATGCACCCAAGAGGAGTGTATGAACTAAGAAATTTGGGAAAAGCAGAGATTAGAAGTGCTAATGGAGAAGAGTTTGCTTTAGAAATTCGAGCAATACATGAACAGGTAAACAATAGTTACTGGACAACAACATCAAATACAAAAGCAGAGCAGATTTGAAGAAAAGAGAAGTTAATTTTGAGGTTGGAGATTTGGTTTTAACACACCTGAGGAAGGAAATATTTCCAAAAAGGGCATATAACAAATTGAAATTTAAGAAAAATTCAGCCATGTAGAGTATTGAGAAAATTTTCTGCAAATGCATATGAAATTGAATTACACCCTGACATTGGAATACCTCCAATTTTCATAGTTGCTGATTCGTACAAGTATGCAGATAGTGACACAAATGATACAACTGAAAGTAAAGAAGAGATTGAATAGCTGAAACAGTTACCCATAACAAAAATATTGCAGCCAGATAAAATTTTAGACAAAATACTGTCTAAAAAGACAAGAGGATGAGAATATTTTGAGTATTGGATCAAGTGGAAAGATCAACCAGTTGCAGAAGCTACTTGGATGATAGATAACATGCTACAGAAATTGGGCAGTTCTGTGGAGGAGCTCATGGACAAGAGCCTGTTATCACCCTAGTAATTTCTTAGGTCGTGGGATTTTGATTTATAGTTAAAGAAAACTAGGGTAAACCAAGAACCTCTTTTGGATTTCAGGATCTAGCCTTCCA